>JAUDYJ010000006.1:10303023-10668023 GCA_030761175.1 Masticophis lateralis | reverse complement strand
AAGGCTCTCCTGTGTGGGCTGCCAGTCGACACTGTTTGACCAACGGCATCCTGAGGAGTTCCTCTCTATGGGAGTGTATTGGCTGGTGGGAGGCTATCAGCAGCAGAAGGCGGTCTCATAAGTACCCGGGTCCTAAGTCATGGAGTACTTTAAAGATGGTCACCACCACCTTTGTTCAATATTATTTGAATCCCACCACTGTAATTCAACCCAATCCAATTGACCTTCTCTCTCCCACTCCCAGTAATCTCTTTCCTCCTCTTGACCTCCCTTAACCTGCACCATAGCCAAGGCCTGGACTTCCAAGTCAGCATAAAGCAGGGGTGTCAAACTCAAGGCCCAGGGAATGGATCTGGCCCGTGTGATGCTTAGATCTGGCCTTCAGGGCTCCCCTGGAAACAGTGAAGGACTGGCCCACGGTGCCTCTGCCAGCAAAAATGGATCTCAGGAGGGTTTGTGTCGTGCCACAAGTGACATCAAGCTGGCCATGCCCACAGCTCCCTGAGGTCAAACACAACCCTGATGCAGCCCTCAGTGAAATCGAGTTTGATACCCCTGGCATAAAGAGGTTAAGAAAAACTCTGGGAAATTGGCAGATGAGTCTTTGGAGGAGGAGGGAAGAGAGGTATGAGGTACATTATGTTTGTCCTAGATATCCCCTTAAGACGCCTCTAAATTTTGTCTCAGCAGAAACTTAGAAAAACTAAAATATTCCAGGTGCAGATTCTTCTGAAGCAGGGCCCACCTGGAAGAGTTCAGCAGAATTTCCAGAACCTGCTTGCTTGAAGTTTGAAAGAAAACACATTTTCCACGTTGGAGATTCCCTCTAGTTAGCTGATAGTTGATTATATAGTGCGAATCTAGAAAACTGGCTAATTTAGGAACCATTTTGCATGAATGTACGTCCAGAAAAAAATGAGCTTCCCTTCTGAAATGATCTGGATTCAAAGTTCCAATGGCCACCGCTGCCCACAGAATAACAGAGTTGGAATGAACCTTGGAGTAAATCCAATCCCTTACTCAAGCAGGAGAACCTATGCCCGTGATGGCGAACCTATGGCACGGGTGCCACAGGTGGCACACGGAGCCATATTGGTGGGCATGCAAGCTCTGCTCCGGCATGCATGCGTGCGCCAGCTAGCTGATTTTCGGGGCTTCTGGGCCTACCAGAAGTCAGGAAACACACTGATTCTGGCCTCTGGGGAAGGGGGAAGGCCATTTTTGCCCTCCCCAGGCTCCTAGAAAGGCTCTGGAGCCTGGGGAGAGCAAAAAATGGGCCTACCGGGCCCACCGTGCCATCACATATCAAAAGCAGGGGGAGCACAGGGGGGCAGGGGGCATAGAATTATGGATGTGGGCACGCGTGCATGTGATCCCACCGTGCTCCTCCCACTTTTGGCATGCGATGGCAAAAAGGTTAGCCATCACTGACCTATCCATTTTAGACAAATGGTTGTTTAATCTCTTCTTAAAAACTTCCAGTGTTGGAGCACCCACAACCTCTGGAGGAAAGCATGGTTGTTCTAATTGTCAGGGAATTTCTTTTGTCTAGGTTGGTCCTCTCCTTGATTAGTTTTCATCCATTGTTTCTTGTCCTGCCTTCAGGTGCTTTGGAAAATAGTTTGACCCCTCTCTTCTTTGTGCCAGCCCCTCAAAAATTGGAACAGTGCTATCTTGTCACCCCCGAGTACTTCTTTTTATGAGACTAGATATACCCATTTCCTGCAACCATTCTTTGTATGTTTCATCCTCCAGTTCCCTCATCATCTTCGTTGCTCTTCTCTGCCCTCTTTCTGGAGTCTCAACTTCTACAAAAAGCTAAAAAATATTCTTTCCTAATTATCAATTGTCTTGGACAGTTTGGAAGACCTTAGCTTCGCTTGCAACCCTGGAGCCTTTCTGTTGAATCAACACATTTCCCAGACCAAAATGGGTCCTTTGAGAGGTCATCTTTAAAAGGTGACCTGGAATGAGGGCCCGATAAATGAATAGCAGCAAGGCAGGAGACCTCTCAGTCCTTCTGAGGATTTCATACAGAACAATAAGATATTTGTCCCTGCCCTTTGGTACCCAGACACTGGTGTGATGAGTTGCTAGGCCCATCTGTATCCATACCAAGTTCATATCAATAAAGTGCAAATTACTTGGGTGGCCAGCATCCAATAACAAGGGCCCTTTGATTTCTGCAAAACCTACAAGTGACTTGCCATGGCAGTTTACCAAAAGCTAGTGTGCTGTTATCCAGATCTCTGCCTGAACATGAATCTCCCTTTGCCAGTACAGCAGATGGAGTTCAGTAAGTATATGGTTCTCTTTCCGTTCCCATAGCTGGCAGCATCTACTGTAAGTTCCAGGTTGTGTGCATAGGGATTCCTTGTTGGATTGTGGCCATGGTTTAAAATTAGAAGGCAGAAAGAGAGAAAAGATGGCTTGATATGCTGATCGAAGTTCTGCCTGCATCTCTCTCATTCTCTAAATCGGGTCATTAAACTATGGGTGGATTTTAAGAACGATAGGTCGAAAGATATAGTTGAGCCCAAATGTGATTGATTTTTGTGATTTTTTAAAAAAAAAGTTTTATTGGATTTTTTATAATATACACCAATATCAATACATGAACAATGTGGCCTCTGGGGTATAATTCATTTTGATACGAACAGTAATAATAGTAATAATAATAGTTGTTGCATTAATCAAGCTTATGTAATCTTAGTATTGATATTCATGATCGTTTTTTTAGAGTAGTTATTCAATATTTCAGTGTTCCATTTTAATGCCAATGCTATTACTAAGCATAAATAGTAATGCCATTTTTTAATCTCTAATTTTTCCATCTAATTGTTGCTTATATTCTATTATATAAAAATTATATCTGCTAATATTCCCCCTATTTCTTATTTCTGCCTCTATTCTAACTTCAGGTCACCATTACTAATCCTAGCATTAATACACTTGTTTATATTAACGCATAGTCTTTCATTATTTGATTGTTCAAAGAATATGCCATTCAAGTACCAGTAAATCCTATTATTTAAACATACCTAATAATATCATCTTTCAACCTCCAATCTTTCCATTTAACTCTTGCTTTATATAAAGGTGTGTATTCTTATTTCTACCTCTATTCTAGTTTTTAATCAGTCCATCATTATATTAACACACACACACACACACAGATAGACAAAGAAAATAATGATAATTCATTTCTATCTATCATCTCTTGACCGTTATAATGCTTTAATTCTTATTTGTTTTTTGGCTTTCCTCCCATACTCCTCTCTTGTGAGCTGTGTCTTCATCATTCAATCTGAATATTTCTCCCTTCTATATCCTCCTAAGCTGCCAGGTCTCCCAAGTGTCCACCCAAACCCCTATCTTCCTTTCAAAAGTATCTTCCAAGTTATCCAATTCCCTGTTTAAATCTCTTAAAGTAATTTTCCCTTGGATTATTTCATCAATCATTATTATCTTTATCGCCTTCTCCTTCTCATCCTCTTGCTTTGTTTACTGGTTTGTCTGTTCTGTCTTTTCCTCCATTCTTTCTGCTGTCTTTCCTGGGCTCTTTGATCTTCATTCATTATCAATTGTAGCATATTTTCTATTTTCCCATTTATGTCTTGCATTAGGGTCACTTGAGTAGTGGAAATGAGTGTGTGTCGACATAGATAAACCTCCAGCTGGCCTCAATGATTCTCTAAAAGAACACAAATGACCAGCTTTTCTGCTAGGAATATAAATGCTTCAATTCCCTACCATCCAGTCAGAGCTGAAGAAGTTTTTTTTAAAAAAAATTGATTTATATGCCGCCCTTCTCTGGAGACTCAGGGCGGCTTACAATGCGTTAAGCAATAGCCTTCATACCTTTGTATATTTTACAAAATCAGCTTATTGCCCCCACAAACTGGGTCCTCAATTTACCTACCTTCGAAAGGATGGAAGGCTGAGTCAGCCTTGAGCCTGGTGAGATTCGAACTTACAGTCATTGCAGACAGCTGGAGTTAATCATAAAGCATTAATCTGCTGAGCTATCCAGGCTCTAGTTTCTTGGATGAGAAGTGAAATGTCTTCAAAGAAAAAAACAGAAAGTCCAGTTGCCTCTTGAAAAAGCATTTTTTTTAAAATTTGATTTATATGCCGCCCTTCTCTGGAGACTCAGGGCGGCTTACAATGCGTTAAGCAATAGCCTTCATACTTTTGTATATTTATATTTATACAAAGTCAGCTTATTGCCCCCAACAAACTGGGTCCTTTTTGGGACAGCCGTGACCTGGATGATTGAGAACCTCCATAGACAAGTTCTGCTTCCTTATCATTTAAACCTGTTGGTTATTTCTTTGACCTGCTTTATGGAATAAGTCTGAACAATTATTTGCCGCCATCTGTGCGGCAACTATCTACATTCCAAAGCTGGCTGGGGAATTCTGGGAGTTGAAGTCCTCCAGGCTTAAAGTTGCCCAGGTTGGAGACCTCCGTTCAAGAGTTTCAAGGAGCTTCAGCCAAGAGTTTTGGGGTTGGATTTAAAGCTTGGAGAAAGTGTAATGGGCAAACTTGACTGAGCTTGAAAATATTAAGCAGGATGAGACCTGCTAGTATGGAATGAAAGTCACCGGAAGATTGCAGGATTTTTGTTTTTTGAAAGAACTAATCCTGAAAGACAATGCCAAACCACCTCCATATTGTAGCCATGAAATCCATATGGAAATAACCTCAGCCTAGGAGTCTGCGGGAAGAAATACCCATCTGGTTCTGTTCCAAGCTGGGAGAAAGACCTTGGAAGGATGGAAGCATGGAAAGATGGTTACTGATGAAGCAGAACCGTATGAGTTCTAGGCAGCAGACCACATTCTTATTCTTCTCTTCCTTCCTAGTATCTATCTCTTCCCACTTACGACTATAACCATGTTGTTTGTATCTTTCAATTTACTGTATTTTCCTGCGTATAAGACTACTTTCTAACACACAAAAATCTTCTCAAAAGTCGGGGGTCGTCTTATACACCGGGTCTCATTCTCCTGTAACCAGGCAGACCAGCCCATAAGGCTCTGACGAGCCTTAAATGGCTCTGAGGAGGGTCGTCTTATACGCCCAGTCGTCTTATACGCCGGAAAATACGGTATATTGTTTTATTTGTTTCCTAGTACGATTTGATAGCTTATTAGCAACCTTGATGTTACTGTTTTTATTCTTGATGAATGTATTTTATTCTTCTTATGTACACTGAGAGCATATACACCAAAGACAAATTCCTTGTGTGTCCAATCACACTTGGCCAATAAAGAATTCTATTCTATTCTATTCTATTCTATTCTATTCTATGCTATGCTACGCTACGCTACGCTACGCTACGCTACGCTACGCTACGCTACGCTACGCTACGCTACGCTACGCTACTCTTTTCTATTCTAGAAAAAGCACAAAATAGAAATTGAAGGATCAATAAACAAACACACAACAGGACATGGGTAGTTTGCCTGGTGGATGCCCTCTAGTTAGTTTTGGTTTCTAGCTCCCAGGGTCCCCTGACAGCCCACAGATAACAAGGGGTTGATGGGTCCCGTAGTCCAACCTTCTAGAATGGGTCACCACGGGCAGCCTCCTTTCCTTTAGCTGACTTATCTTGTAACCATCAGCAAATCGAAAGAAGCGGGCTTGCTCTACTCTGATCTGTAACACACCTCCCTTTTTTTTTAATTTAATGAGTTTGTCAGATAGTTTATGGCTGCTAAGGACTACTTTTTCTCGCTTCTCCCCCTCTGGCCTCCGCCCCCCCTCCCCATCCATCCCGGCTGTCAAAATTGTTTCTTCTCTGTAAGGCCGGAGAAGGGGGTTTGCTCTGTCATGCTTTATGTACTATTGAGTGAAGGTCAAATCTACAAAGTTTCTCTCCCCACCCCCCCATCCTCTTCTCATCTGGTGCTGTTGCTTTCTTTTGTGTGACCTACCTCGCATTGTTCGGCTCCCCCCCTCCCCTCCTTCTGTTCTCCCCCCCCCTTCCTCCTTGGCGCTTTGAAGTGCCTCACTCCAGGTGTTCCTGTACTGAATTACACATGAAAGGAGCACATCCTTGGACTAATTAACTGGTAAACTTCACCCTCCTCCCTTGGGTTTAATTGATGCTGTTCTTTAAAGGGAGGGCTGGGGAAGGGGGCAGGAAAAGAGAAATGCCCCCCCCCCCCCCGTTAAATCTAGATTTGCAAATATCCAGGTGAACACAAGGAGGAGGCAAAGAGCAAGAGAAAACCTAGGTTGCCATCTAGGGGCTTCCTGGATTATGGTAGCCTAGATGTGGTAGCCTTCAAAAAAATTTTCCACTCTGATACAGGTAGTCCTCAACTTACAACAGTTTGTTTAGTGACCATTCAAAGTTGCAACGGCACTGGAAAATATGACCGATGACAATTTTTCAGAGTTATGACCATGGCAGCATTCCCACGGTCATGTAATCAAAATTCAAAACACTTGGAAACCGATTCATATTTATGACGGTGGCTGTGTCCCAAGGTCATGTGTTCCCCTTTTGCAACCTTCTGACCAGCAAAAGCCATGGGGAAGCCAGGTTCACTTAACAACCGGGTTGCTAACTTAACAATTGAAGTGATTCACTTAACCAGCGTGGCAAGAAAATGGGGCAAAACTCACTTAAGCCATTGTGGCGCAGTGGTTAGAGTGCAGTACTGCAGGCTACTTCTGCTGATCACCGGCTGCCAGCAGTTTGGCAGGTCGAATTTCACCAGGCTCAAGGTTGACTCAGCCTTCCATCCTTCCGAGGTGGGTAAAATAAGGACCCAGATTGTTGGGGGCCATAGGCTGACTCTGTAAACCACTTAGAGAGGGCTGTAAAGTACTATGAAGCGGTATATAAGTCTAAGGGCAAAGTGCTAGTGCTATTAACAAATGTTTCACTTAACAACAGAAAATTTGGACTCAATTGTGGTCGTAAATCGAGGACTACCTGTGTTACTGTACTGCCTCTTTTCAGAAAATGACGGTAAGGGGAAAACAACTTCGGATGAAGTAAGGGACAGGTAATAGTTCTTCTGCTTCTGCCTTTGTGCAATTCGTGACAAAATCATTCTTCTTAAAATAACATTCAGAAAAGGGGAAATTTCTTCTTCTTTTCTTCTTCTTATGTCCAACTCAGCTAAAGGACAAGTTTTTTATTGGATGATTCTTAGCCAAGGCAGGAATCCCTTTTCCTCCAAACATCACAGCCAGCCCTGGAACGCTAATTGCTTCACACCATTGTCCTGATCTCACAAAAGCATCTGCGTATTGGAGCATGGTGCCTGGCATTCAGCTCCTTTTACTGGACTTTTTATGCATCCTGGGACTGGGGGGGGGGGTGCGGGTGGGGGTGACCAAAAGTTCCAGTTTGCTCTTAGGGCTTTTAAGGCTGTGAGGATGGAAAGGCTATTGTGCCACTTTTTGTAATGGTTTACTTCTCTGATCTGAGGGGAGGGCAGGGGGGAGTGCAGAGGGAGAAAATTCGGGGAAAGTTTCTCTGAGTCTTCTAAACTGAGGATGACACACATATACTTATTAATAATATTTGCAGAATATGTTAAATAAAACAAGGAGAGTTTTCCAAATTCATCCTCCTCTTTCTTCTCCTTCTCCCTTTCCTTCCCTCCCCCTTCCCTCCTCCTCCTCCTTGTCCTCCTGTTCTTTCTCTACAAAATAATATAAGACGAGGGTAAATTAAACAACTTAATCCTCCTCCTCCTCCTTTCTTTTTTCTTTCTTTTTATTTGATTTATATGCCGCCCTTCTCCGGAGACTCAGGGCGGCTTACAATGCTTTAAGCAATAGCCTTCATACTTTTGTATATTTTTATACAAACTCAGCTTATTGCCCCCACAAACTGGGTCCTCAAATTACCTACCTTAGAAAGGATGGAAGGCAGAGTCAACCTTGAGCCTGGTGAGATCCGAACTTATAGTAATTGCAGATAGCTGGACTTAATCACAATGTATTAGTCTGCTGAGCCACCAGGCCCTTTTTTCCTCTTCCTTTCTCCTTCCTCCTTCCTCCTCCTCACTCCTCCTCCTCTATAAAACACAAGGAGAAGACAAATTAAGGAAGTTAATGTTCTTCCTTTACCTCCTTCTCAGAATAACAGAGTTGGAAGCGACCTCAGAGGTCTTCTAGTCCAACCTCCTGCTCAAATGGCTGTCCAATCTTAAAGACCTCCAGTGATGGAGCACCCACAACTTTTGAAGGCAAACCATTCCACAGTTTCCTCCTCCTCCTCCTCCTGCTTTTAGCGAAAACAATGCAGCTATAATTGGGCACCATGGGTCTTGACTGATACATTTTCTCAAAGATGAGGTTTCAATCCAGAATATTTTGTGTGCTCTTCTGGGTGGAATGGGAAAAGTCAGCTTGAGAATGTTGTTAGGAAGAGAGAAATTTGGGGCTTGGAGAAAATCAGTGAGCAAGAACTGTAGGAGTCATGGAAGTACAGCTGCTTACCCTTCTACTACTCTAGTGGTGGGTTTCAAATTTTTTTACTACCGGGTTTGTGGGTGTGGCTTGGTGGGCGTGGCATGGCTTGGTGGGCGTGGCAGGGGAAGGATACTGTAAAATCTCCATTCCCACTCCACTCCAGGAGAAGGATACTGCAAAATCCCCATTTCTTCCTGATCATCTGGGACTTGGGAGGCAGAGAATAGATGAAGGTGGGGCCAGTCAGAATTTTTACTACCGGTTCTCCGAACTACTCAAAATGTTCACTACCGGTTCTCCAGAACTGGTCAGAACCTGCTGAAACCCACTTCTGTACTAGTCCTGCCATCATGATGTGGTTGCTCTTCTCACTCCTTCAGGGCTCGCTAACCTCGTTTTATCAGACAGTGGTGCTAATTTCTTATTTCTTTGAAAAGAAACCCACCACGGGGTAGAAAAAAACTGCTTGCTTGGACGGTGGCTTTGTTTGCTCACAGGGTTCCAAGGCATCCCATAATGATTCTCTCAAAAATGAAGGGACAGAGATGCCCTGTGCAGGCACCCACAATCTTCCACATTCTTTTAGATGTGAAAGGAAGACAGACAGAAACAATAGAACTGCAGACAGGGTATATATACGTGGTTTGCAGAGTGAGCACAAATGTGTAAGAGAGAGTAAGAAAAAAAAAAAGATAAGTACAAAGAAAACAATTTTCAGCCAGTTTCAGAAGCGAAAACCCTTGTGAGAAACTGGACAATCATTTCTTGCTTGCCATAAACTTTTTGCGTAAGTTATTGGTGTATTTAGTTATAGGGACTCTTTTTTTGCAGATAATGTTGCTGAATTTCAGCAGGAAATTTCTGGGTCACAGTTATGCTATTTCCAGCCTTTTATTTTGGTTAAAAGCAAGACATGCCCCACCCCACTCTCCCTGTTTAAGAAACATAAACCTCTTTTTTTCTAAAAAGTAAATGCACTCCCAAATGTGAGAAAAAAGATCCCAAATTCTGCAAAAAAAATGGCATGAAGAAAGAAAGAAAGAAGGAAAGAAGGAAGGAAGGAAGGAGGGAAGGAAGGAAGGAAGGAAGGAAGGAAGGAAGGAAGGAAGGAAGGAAGGAAGGAATTGTTAAAAATAAGTGGAGATTCTGAGTGCAAGCAGATGGCCTATCCTTATTTTGGTTAATTGGCAGCAACAAATCTTAATTTTGTGAGTAGTCTTTTCTTGGAGGTACCAGGCATTAGAACATACTTTTAAAATAATTTTATATGATACATAAATTGAGGGAAGAGAAACTCTTAACAACATGCAAGGTATTAACAGTTTAATAAAGTTTTAAATTTAGTTGTAATGATAATCAAAAAGAAAAAGAAAGGAAGATGATAAGAGGAAAGGAAGCCTCCAAATCAGTGGTGGGATTCAAAATTTTTTACTAGTAGTAAATTTTTACTACTGTGGGCATGACTTGGTGGGTGTGGCTTGGTGGACATGGCAGGAGAAGGATACTGTAAAATCTCCATTCCCTCCTCACTCCAGGAGAAGGTTTCTGCAAAATTCCCATTTCCTCCAATCAGCTGGGACTTGAGAGGCAGAAAATAGTTGGGGGCTGGGCCAATCAGAGGTCATATTTCCTGGTTCTCTGAACTACTCAAAATTTCTGCTACCAGTTCTCCAGAACTGGTAATGGTAACAATTTGAAAAAAAAAAAAATTGCTCAGAAGTTGACTTATTTTTCCCACACACACAGGCCATTTTACATGCTGACAGCTACTAAATAATTCCATGACGATAGACGCCAGTATTTCTTAACCTCGATAATCTTAAGATACGTGGACTTCAACTCCCAAAATTCCCCAGCCAGAATGCTAAAGTCCACATGTCTTAAAATTGCCAAGCTGAGAAACAATGCTCTGCTTTATATGATATTAGTATGATTTGATTGCTTATTAGTAACCTATGACTATCACTAAGTGTTGTATCTTATGATTCTTAATGAATGTATTTTTTTTCTTTTTTTCCTTTTATGTACAGAGAGCCATGCGCCAAATATAAATTCCTTGTGTGTCCAATCACACTTGGCCAATAAAGAATTCTATTCTATTCTATTCTATTCTATTCTATTCTATTCTATTCTATTCTATTCTATTCTATTCTATTCTATTCTATTCTATTCTATTCTATTCTATTCTATTCTATTCTACCCTACCCTACCCTACCCTACCCTACCCTACCCTACCCTACCCTATACTCTACTCTATATTCCCTCTTTATACAATACACTAAAAATCAGTTTCTGGATTTATAGCTATATGGGATGGGGAGAACAGAAAAGTAAAAAAAACCCACCAAAAACGTCACAATGCAAACTCTTTTTGTATGTGATGTTACCACACAAGTGTGAAAAAGATGACCATCATGTTGTCATAACATAGGTTTGTCATTTTTGCATCACCATGGTTAGGTACCGATTCCTTTGCTTGGATTCTCCTAAAATATTGAACCTGTCAGCACCAACGAATCAGGATCATCAATTAGGTGGCAACACAAGATTTATTCACGCCTCAGCACAGGAATTTAGTCAACTAAAGTTCAACACTACATTGGCACCGGAAAAGGGTCAAAAGAATTCAGGGGGATCCGATCAATTGTGGAAACATAAAGATTCTAAGCTGATGATACGCTTAACTCCATCTGCCATCTCTGCCTACTCTTCTACAGAACCACAAACTGCACAATTGAGTTTTAGTTTAGAGTTGTAGAAACCCAGCCACTGTGGGTCCCCCCCCCCAGCTGTTTCAGTGCTAGTGGCTTTCTGTTTTTTCTTCACTGAAAAGAAAAAAAGAGAATAACAGAGAAGGAGAAGGTGATAGAACTGACCATTCCTATTTAAAGTAGACCCCGAGGCTAAGATGTTTCTTGTTGTGTTGTGTTAATCACAAGGGCATGTTGTTTTTGCCAAGAAGTAACTTTCTCAACAATAACTCTGTGCCTTAGTTGGCCTTTTTAGATCAACATACAATAAACATATTGGTTGGCTTGATTCTCAAAGAAAATACCTGATTGGATGTGCTGATCATTGATAAGAAGTTAGCTTCTTTTCATTCCGTAGCAATTACTAGAAATCTTTTTGCTTTATTTCAGGGTAACCTATGACAAACTCTAAAAATCTAAGTCTCCTTCAGGAAACAAAATGCAGAGAATGAAAGGGTAGCAACTGATTTACTAGCATCGATGTTAAAAGGGTGTTAAAACTTACCCATGTATTTCCCCGTATGCTCAATAGACATTTACTATCCGCTAAAGAAAATGCTGCAATCAGTGTTATCCCAAGATATTTTGATGCCTGAAGCAACAACAAAATGCTACATTACTCTGACACCAATTATTGCCTTTATCTGCCCATGAAGCACCTTGCTATATGGCAGAGTTGGGCTAGCTTTGTTTGCAATTACCTTTCCCATCTTTTGACGAAGGAACGCTGCTTTTGAAAGAAACCTGTTTTTACTTATGTCTTTTATAACAAAGGTGTTTTTTGTGTTTGGAGTACCCTCTTCTTTTAAGAAGAAAATTATGTTTTATTGCTCAAAGGCATTGCTGTAGATCAGAAAAAACCTCTCACTAAAGGATTTGCAAGTGTCTTGTCAAAAGTATAACATGCAACGTTGTTACCGAAAGGTAACCGTTCTTTCAAAACTTCCCCGCACTTGACTTTAACCAACTGGTTTGTCCTTTTCATGCGCAACTCAGTCGTAGCATCTTCATTTTCTACGAGGCCTTCCTAGGTTTTGTTTGATCAGCACTGGTTAAAAGATTTACAGTCGTAGAAAGGTTGCACATAAAAAGGAGGAGGAGGAGAAGAAGAGGAGGAGGAGGAAGAGGAAGAGGAAGAAAGGAGGAGAGGAGGAAGAAGAAAGGAGAAGGAGAAGAAGAAGAGGAGGGGGAGGAAAAGGAAGAAGAAGAAAGGAGAAGGAGAAGGAGAACAAGAGGAGGAGGAAGAGGAAGAAGAAAGAAGGAGAAGAAGAAAGAAGAAGACAACTTTCAGAATATGCTGGTTTTAATTTGAGATCAAAACATTGAAACCAGGACTTTTGGTGGGTTTTTTTTGTTTTGTTTTGTTTTTTTTGAGATCCATTTCAAAGTTGAGATGGCCCTTTAGGTTTGAACAATTCTAACGGTGCTGCTTAAAATGGCCAATTTTTCTTCCAAGCTTGGAGCAAAACATTGTTTTTTGCAGTTTTTTTTTTAAAAAAAAACACAATTGTTTCAAACTCACCCTGAAAGCACTACCCCTCTGTGGTATCACGGTGTATGTCCAAAGGGGTGGAATTTGCATGAGATTGGTGCAATTCTTTGATATTTGTCTACTGCTCCGGAAGCCACTGGACTACTGTACTGCATTGTATGCCTTTGAGGAAAGGATGGTGCCACAATTAGCTCAAGGTGCAATTAATTACGGCCTGTTAAATGGCTTGTATTAGATCTGCACTTTGTTAGTTGTCCTTGCTGTGAACGTGTTTCCAAAACCAGTTAATACTGATAGTTTGGGTCAGGGGTGAAATGTAAAATCTGTTACTACCGGTTCTGTGGGCGTGGCTTGGTGTGTGTGTGGGGTAATGTGACTGGGTGGGCGTGGCCAACTTTTTTTTTTTTTTAACTTTTCAAAGTATTTTTTCTAATGCTTTGAAAAGCCTCTCTGTCGATCAGGAACTCAGCTGGGATCGCCAGAGACTTTTCAAAGCATTTTTTTTTTACCACCTCTTCGGCCAAGAGGTTGCAGAAAAAAATGCTTTGAAAAGCCTCTGTTGATCCCAGCTGAGCCACGCAATCATCAGAGAGTTTTTTTTACCTTTAAAAGCATTTTTTCATCAGAAGAGGTCGTAGAAAAAATGTTTTTAAAAGTAAAAAAAAAAGCCTCTGATGATCATGCAGCTCAGCTGGGTATGGGGGGGGGGCAGCGATTTTTCCTACCGGTTCTCCGAACCACCTGCTACCATTGGTACTGGATCGGGCAATCCGGCCCGAACCCGGAGCATTTCACCCCTGGTTTGGGTCCTTCAGAGATCACTATTTCTCATGGCTGCTGGGGAATTCTGGGAGTTGAAGTCTACCCATCTCAAAGTGGCTAAGTTTGGGAAACACTGTCATAGGTTATCATAATTGAAAATTCAACACAAACACATTTGTATGGCCTTCATCAAGTTGGAAGAACCATTATTGTTAGTATTTAATATAAATTTAAATATTTAAATTCAAAAAGTTAAAAAGTCATTGGCTGGGTGATTTGGGGCCAGTCACTCTCTCTCAGTTGAACCTACTTCATGGCAGTGATGAAATCAATTTTTTTTTACTTCCGGTTCTGTGGATGTGACTCGGTGGGTGTGGTGTGGCTTAGTGGGCATGGCTTGGTGGGCGTGGTGGGGGGGATACTGCAAAATCTCCATTCCCACCCCACTTGGGGGCCAGCCAGAGGTGGTATTTGCTGGTTCTCTGAACTACTCAAAATTTCCGCTACTGGTTCTCCAAACTGCTCAAAATTTCCACTACCGGTTCTCCAGAACCTGCTGGATTTCACCCCTGCCTCACAGGGGTTGTTGTGGAAAAAATAGGAGGAAGTAGTATTAAATGTGTTCAGCAGCTTGAGTTACTAATAAAATAAGAGAGGCAGAATAAAAATAAATATTATCTGTGCTGTTGTTAGGATATGTATTGATTTTCTTGCTGTTTTGTTGTAGAGTATAGTGGTCTGCACTTTTATTATATTAGTAATTATCTGTAAATGCAGACTAAATAAAAAAATGCCATTGTTAGTATTCCATGTTTACCCATTCTCTAATACTACAGCACAGTGATGGCTGATAACCACATGCCATGGCATGCCAAAAGCGGGAGGAGCGTGGAGGGGGTCACACGCACGTGTGCCCACATCCATAATTCTATGCCCCTCCCCATGGTCCCCCTGTTTTTGGCACGTGGGCTCGGTAGGCCCATTTTTCGCTCTCCCCAGGCTCCAGAGCCTTTCTAGGAGCCTGGGAAAGGCAAACACGGCCTTCCCCACCCCGCCAGAGGCCCTCCAGAGGCTGGAAACAGTGTGTTTCCAGACTTCTAATGGGCCCAGAATGCCCAAAAATTAATTGGCTGGCACACACATGTGTGCTGGAGCTGAGATCATGTGCCTGCCAATATGGCTTCACATGCCACCTATGGCACTCGTGCCATAGGTTCGCCGTCCCGGCTATAGCATTTGCAATTCTTGGTGTGGAATTATTGTTTAAGGGGCAGAGATCATGATGGCACCCAACAGTTGCATGCTTTCTCCCAAAAAAATTATATTTTTTTATACTGTTTCAACACCAGAATCCCCCTTAAAATGTTAATTCTGCATAAGATGCTCTTAGGCTACTTAATTCCTTATTCTATTGACTTCTACACTATTCTTTCACTATTTTAATCTTCTTACTTTAATGCTTTTGTCTTCCTTTTTTAAAAGTTTCATCCCCTGCTCAAAGCCTGGAATCATTTTTCTTTTCCATCCAGCATTACTTTCCTTCTGCTATCCAGTTGTAGACAATACCAGCTGCTTATTTATTAATTTCTTGAGGAATTTGGTTTTCCGTCTTTAATTCCTCTCTTTCAGAAGGTGACTTAGACAACCCTGTGACCCCTTAGGTCATTCTTCTTGCCACATATAATATAGGTTTGTGCAGTTTCCCCCTCCCCTGATGATCTTCCAGAGACACCCAATGAAGCTGCCTCCTCCTCCTCCTCCTCCTCCTCCTCCCCCTCCTCCTCCTCATGGAACTGCCTGCCACTTTGCTCAAGGGAGGGGAAAAAGGGAGCTGTGAGGAAAACTGCATCCTCACTCCCCATTCTGGCATGTGGGGTCCCATGGGCTCCTCAGTCCAGAGAGGAGGAGGGCTTAGCCATTTCTAGCACCCCTCAGCTAGCCCCACCTTGCCTGCAGGCATCTCAATCATTCTTTTGTTCTTCCTTTTCCTTTACATGGGTAAAGAGATGACTAGGTCTGACAGACTGAGAGTTAGATATGTTCACTGCCTTGAGCTTCTTATAAAAATATTTTTATTATTAAATTTATATGCTGCCCATCTCACCAGAGACCTCTAAACATAATAAATTTAGGATTTTTTTTTTAAAAAATGAAAATCCATCTGTCCCTCCCTCCCTCCCTCCCTCCATCTATCCATCCATCCACCCATCCATTCATCCATTCATCCATCATCTATGTCTGTCTGTCTGTTTAATCTCTTGCTCTCTGGCTGTTTTTTTAAAAAAAATTTGATTTATATGCCGCTCTTCTCTGGAGACTCAGGGCAGCTTACAGTGTGTTAAATAGCCCTCATACTTTTGTATATTTATACAAAGTCAGCTTATTGCCCCCACAAACTGGGTCCTCAATTTACCCACCTTAGAAAGGATGGCAGGCTTAGTTGACCTTGAGCCTGGCTAGGATTGAACTCGCAGTAATTGCAGGCAGCTGGATGTTAACTACTGCCTTAGTTGGAGGCATTAGCCTCCTATGCCACTCAGGCTCTTAAATATAGAATCCATGTTTAAATACAGAATCCATGTTTAGAGAAATAGTGTACTAAAAAGGATTACCTGAAATGTACAATTTGATGCTTTAAGAAAAAAAAGTTTGCAAATTTTTACTAAGATTCTGCTGGTGATACTGAATATACAGAACATGCTGTATATCATCTCCTCTTTTGTACCTTCTCACTACTGTGAAATATTCCTGCCTGGCTGCATTGCATAATGAGAAAAAGGCTGAAGGGGGGGGGGGAGTTCTCATGAGATTTATTAAACTCTAGGAAGCCAAGGAGGCTGCAGATTGCAGAGAGACCATTGCACATACATTCCTTGGTCACTTTCTCACTTAATAATAGCAATAGCGCTTAGACTTATATACCACTTCACAGTGCTTTACAGCCCTCTCTAAGTGGTTTACAGAGTCAGCATCTTGCCCCCAACAATCTGGGCTCTTATTTTACCTACCTCAGAAGGATGGAAGGCTGAGTCAACCTTGAGCCTGGTGAGATTTGAACTGCTAAATTGCAGTCAGCCGGCAGTCAGCAGAGGTAGCCTGCAGTACTGCATTCTAACCACTGCGCCACCGTGGCACAGAAGACAGAACTCTTTCTAGAACCCTCTTCTGCCTTAGAATAAAGTTTGAAAGCTAGTTCTCTTTCATTGGATTGAATGAGAGGTGTTCACCATAACTGCAAGCAACCTTTGTTTTTCTTACATCATAAATTAAGGAGCCCCTTAGGGAATTAAAACAGTAGCATCCATGCATCAGAGGACAGAGATTCAGAAATTCTTGGATTTGCAGAACTGTGTCCCGAAGGTCCTTTTTCAAGAGGCAACTGGACTTTCTGGTTTTTCTTTGAAGACGTTTCGCTTCTCATCCAAGAAGCTTCTTCAGCTCAATGAAGCTTCAAAGAAAAAAAAACAGAAAGTCCAATTGCCTCTTGAAAAAGCACCTTTGGGACAAGCAAGACCTGGATGACTGAGAATCTCCATAGACATTTGCAGAAGTAGTGGAGAAAAGATGTACCATATTTTTTGGATTATAAAATGCACTTTAGTTTTGGAGGAGGAAAATAAAAACAAAATTCTGCCTCTATCTACCAGCATCCATCGGTATTAATCTGGCTAGCATCCTGTCAGTGTGTGAGACTGTTTGGAAACTGAAACAGTATTTGCTGTGTGAGCAACAAGGAAGGAGACAGCAAGGAGCCTGGGCTTGGCTTAGTTCAATTGTTCTAAATCTGCATGCAGTGCTGATCTTTGAAACTAAAACTGAAACTGAAACTCCTCTCCTCTGCTTGTGTTTTGCTTGCCTGACAGTCCTTGCAGCAAATAGCGAACAGCCAGGTCAGCTTCATCACATTATTACAGCCTGATTAAGCACAAGCAGCTGATTGGCGGGTGGATCGACCTCCCAGAATACCCCCAATCAGCTGTTCCAGGCTGCTGGGATTGCCACAGACCATCGCCTCCTTGGTGCGTCACATTTGCACCCAAATTTTCACCCTCTTTTAGGCGGGAAAAAAGTGTGTCTTATACTCCGAAAAACATGGTAATATGTTAAATAGGCATGGTAGTGGTGCTAACGGTAGGAATGAAAAAAATACAATTGAAGGAATAAAGCGATACGTTCTGGGGAGAAGAAGAAAAACCCAGGACTATTCTACATTGCAACATTTTGCGGCATATCCACTTGAAAACTGAGCAATGGAAATTCTCTTTGCCTTCGAAAAATCCCCTTTTGTACAATTGCCAGCCGAGTTCCTAAAATTCCCTTGCAATTGCTTGAGGGGCGTAAAAACCCTAACGGATGATTGAATGGATCTTTAAAAGGAAAGCTAAATTAAATATTATCTTAATCCACAATAAAACATACTCTCTTGATTACCTTCTCCCTTCTCTCCAAGGCTTATTAAATAAGTAAATAGTTGCGGTGAATATTGTTATAATTGTTTCCTCCTTTGATTTTTCATTTCCTTTCTTGTCATCATTTTTCAGCCGCTGCCACAGCAGCTGTAAAACAGACCTTTCAACAAGCTCATTAATTGCATGGAAATTAATCTGTTTCTTAAAAAAAAAAAAAAAAAGCAAATAGAGAAACTCAGAGACCTGTATATGCAGAGATCCGCGCTAGTTTTCTGCCTGTAGAGAGATTCCCTTTGCCTAACATCCTATCAGTGAAATTTACAGAGACAGGTCGAGCCCACTTCAGAAGTTTTTAGAAAATCAAAACTTGCAGCTGATTTCCCACTGCGCATGTTTTGCTAGAACCGCACATCCAAAAATGTGTGGGAATTTTCATACGAAGTGTTTGCAACTGAGAAATGGGGTTTTTTTGCTAGCTGCAGTGCTAGTAGGAAAGCTAAGGCTGAGCCAAAAAGCACAATAAATTGCTGGATTCCTGCTGCTTTTGTCTCTACATCTATTTTGAAGTTTCTGGTTAATTTCAAAATATATCCTTCCCAGCTGGTAGGTGCATATCTTTTCCCCTTACTATATAAGGTGAATATCCCAAAACAGGGGGCTCAGATTGGCTCACTGCTGCTATGTATTTGTGTTTGCAGCTAATATGCTCTTAAAAACCAGCTCCTTGTTTTATAAAGAGTGCAAGGAAGGGAAAGAGAGAATATATTAATATACTAATCTTTGATCTTGCCTTGCAGGTTACTCCTGCAGGTGGCCAGTAAGAGTTAGTGATATTTGGTTCATCCATATTCCTTCTGGAGCGTTCACTTTAAATTGTCTCCATCTAGTGGTCCAGTGTCTGAGAGAAGGGTGGTACAAGATTGAATTCTTTCTCCCAGAGTGATTAGTTGCATAGCAAACAAATAGCATCCAGAGCCCAATAGAGGAGCTGGTTTTTCCAGGGTATCAAAAGGTCTCTCTCCCTCACCCCAAATAGTTGAGAGTGTTCTAAGGCAGCAGAGCAGCAGCCTGTCTTCTCTCCTTCAAGCAGAGAGCTAGTCTGCAAGATGCTTTTGCTATAAACATGCCAGTCTCTACTTGAGGCAGGTTTCTAAACCTGGCCTGAAAAAATCTCGGTCACTACTACTACTACTACTACTACTACTACTACTACTACTACTACTACTACTTCTTCTTCTTCTTCTTCTTCTTCTTCTTCTTCTTCTTCTTCTTCTTCTTCTTCTTCCTCTTCTTCTTCCTCTTCCCCTCTTCCTCCTCCTCCTCCTCCTCTTTTTCTCCTTCTCCTTCTCCTTCTCCTCCTCCTCCTCCTCCTCCTCTTCCCCTCTCCCCCTCCTCCTTCTCCACCTCCTCCCCCTTCTCCTCCTCCTCGTGCTGCTAAATTTTGTCCAAACCTGTCCTTTAGTTTTTGAAGCCATGATGTTCTTCTTCTGCCTGGACCTCATTTACCTTCAATCTTTCCCCAGAGGATTAAGTGAAGGATGCCGTATTTTTCTGGATGGCGCATCACATGTCCAAAATATTCTAACTTTCAATTTTTAATGACTTTGATGATTTCCCTTTGCTTTCCTAGGTAGCTAATCACCTCCTCATTTGTGATTTTGTTAACCCAGTTTATACATAACAGCCATCTGTAAATCCACATTTCAAATGCTTCTAGTTTCATCAAGTGGTTTTCTGACAGAGACCAACTCTCTACACCATAGAGCTGGATAGAAAAGAGGTAACATCTGTCAAGCCTGATTTTCAGTCTTAGGCTTATGTCGTGACTGCAGAAGACCTTTTAGGCTGCCATTAGATATTACTAAACATCTTTCAAGCCAGATATTTCAGTCCTCCTTTGAAGATACATGTGTTGCTGTTTCTGGGATTCTTTTGTGAGGAACTTCTTAGCTAAGGAGCTTCAGTTTCATGGCACAGCTCACATCTTTTAATTTTTCAGCTGAAACATAACAATAGTTGTGGTGGATCAGGCCAAAGTCTTAATCCAGCATTTTGTTACTCACTGCTCCAACCAGATGTTTCGGGAATGAATATTCACAAGTAGGAAATGGTGATATTCCGCTCTCCCACTTTTGTTCTTCTGCAACTAGTTTTTGGAGTCCAGGTGGTAACAGGAAAATGTCCAGAGCAATAGTCCTTGATAATTCTGTCCTCTGTGATTTTCAGTCTCTTTTTAAAAGTATTCAAGTTAATGCTCAGCACTCCATGTCTTAGGATAGAGAATTTAACAATGATGTGTTGTGGGAAACAGGGTCCCTTTTGTCTGTTTACAGTCTCCTTCCAATTAGCTTCATGGGATGAATTCTGTGTCAGGGTTCCAAGTAAGACCCCCAACGAAAGAAAACTCCCAAGGCTTGAGGCTCCTCAAAGTTCCTTTTTAATGAAGATGCCATATTGGCATATCTGGGAAAACCTGAATCTGAAAGTTTCCAGGTTTTCCCCACCCAAGTGAAAGTTCAGGTCCCTGCCCAGCACCCTCATGTCCATCACATGGTCCAATCATCCACTGTCCAAACTGGAGACACCTCCCAGTCATCCAACTCCAGGTACCAGGGCAAGTTGTCCTTGACTCTCTGAGAAAGGAATGTTATTTTGATTACATATTACATATCACCCATACTCTATGCAATCCCCACTCCCATTTTTCCACAGAAGAATATGTAGCAGGCCTGAAGGCCCAAATGTTTCCAGGTTTCCAGGTCTGACATTCTGGTTAGGAGCATTTGGCAACCTTCTGTCCCAACTTTTGATTCAGAGAAGGCTTGCTCTCTTGGGGCCATCAGCCAACATTGCTTGGCTGATGGAATCCCAAGTAGGCCCTCTCTGTGTGAGCGCACCGGGCAATGGGGAGCTGTTGCTGGCTGCAGGTGATCCACCAGATACCCGGGCCTAAGCTATGTAGATCTTTATAGCTAATCACCAACACCTTAAACCTCACCTGGAGGGCAACCGGTAGCCAATGCAGGTCACGCAAGAGGGGTGTGACATGGGAGTGTCGGGACACTCCCATTACTACCCGCGAGGCCGCATTCTGCACCGCCTGAAGCCTCTGAGTGGTTTTCAAGGGCAGCCCCATGTAGAGAGTGTTGCAATAGTTGATCCGGGAGGTGACAAGTGCATGGGTGACCATGCGTAAGGCATCTCGGTCCAGGTAGGGGAGCAACTAGTGCACCAGACAAATCTAGGCAAATGCCCCCCTGGTCACGGTCATGACATGGTCTTCTAAGGTCAACCGTGCATCCAGGAGGATGCAAAAGTTGCGTGCCCTATCCACAGGGGGCAACACCTCTCCCACTATGACCAAAGATGGAATATTCCCTTGGAACCAAGACGTCGGTACCTACAGCCACTCCGTCTTGGCAGGGTTGAGTCGGAGCCTGTTCCTCCCTATACAGAGCTGCACCACCTCCAGGCATTGGGACATCATGTCAAGGGCATCCCTGGGCTGATTCGGAGTGGATATAAGAAACTGGATATCATCAGCATACTGATGATACCCCACCCCAAAACCACGGATGATCTCCCCCAGCGGCTTCATATAGATGTTAAACAGCAGGGGAGAGAGAACTGACCCCTGGGGAACCCCACATATGAGGGGCCTCGGGGTTGACGTCTGCCCCCCCCTCCACCAACACCGCTTGCGAGCATCCAGAGAGGTAGGAGGAGAGCCACTGTAAAACAGTGCCCCTCACTCCTAACCTCTCGAGGCGCTGCAGCAAGTTACCATGGTCGATGGTATCAAAAGCCGCCGAGAGATCTAACAGGACCAGGGCAGAGGAATATCCTCTGTCCCTAGCCCTCCAGAGATCATCCACCATTTTACTGTTAAGAATGCAGAATAATAGAGTAGAACAGTACCTTGGAAGTCTTCTAGTCCAACCCCAGCTAGATCAGAAGACCCTTTGCCATTTTGAAAATCTCCAGTCATGGAGCACCTAAAACTTCTGAATGCAAGCCGTTCCACTGATTAATTGTTCTCACTGTCTGGAAATTTCTCCTTAGTTCTAAGATAATAGGTTTCCATCCATTACTTCTTATCCTGCCTTCAGATGCTTTGGAGAATAAGTTGACAACCTTATGTCATAGAGACAATCTCAACTACAAGTAGACTGCTATCATGTTACCCCTAGTCCTTCATTTTTTTAGACTAGACTAGACCAGTAATGACGAACCTATGGGACGCGTGCCAGAGGTGGCACTCAGCACCCTCTCTGTTGGCAGGTGAACCGTTGCCCCAGCTCAACGGGCTGCATGCGCCCCAGCTCATCTCTGCCGGGCACGTGCACAGGCCTCCCACTGGCCAACTGGTCTTCAGGTCTCTGCTACGCATGTGCGGGGGTGGGGCACATGCGGAGGGCATGCACATATGCACAGGAGGTGGGGCTCATGCATGCATGCGGGGGTGGGGGGCATGTGGAGGTGGGGCACATGTGTGGAAGTGTGGCGCATGCGCAGGGGCATGCATGCATTGAATTTTGGGGGTTTGCGTGCATACATGCCTTGGGCACTTGGTCTGGAAAAAGTTAGCCATCATTGGACTAGAATACCCAGTTCCTACAACCGTTCATTGTACATTTTATATATATATTTTTAAAAAAACTTGGCTTGCTTTATTGGTGGGAATGTTTTTATTTCATAATTCAACCTTGATTCTTCCTTTGAATTATCAAGGTTTCGACACTGATTATTCAAAATGTAAAAAAAATAAATAAATACATTTCCTGTAATTGTGTTTGATGCTATGATGTGACAGTGATCTCTTTGAGGGCTGGGGAATGTCAAACACAATATGGTAAATGTAGTTTTCTAGATAAAGAAGATTTATTTTATTGCCTGGAAGTGTTATAATGCAACTGGTGGAGAAATGTGAATTAATTGATGGATTAGACGAAAAAAAGGTTGCAGAAATGAACACGCAAGGAACCAAAGGGAGTTTTAAGCAGGGAAAGGTCATGTATAAGTTTAAAGAAGATTATTTACTATGTGAATATGAAGAGAAACTATGGCTTGGTTAGATGTCTCAATTTTCCATTGGATCTCAGAATAAAACAGCACAGGAGGCAAGGACTCCAGTGAAAGGGGAGATCAGAGTAGTGTGTCCTGCATAATTGGCTATATAATGCATTGTGGTAACTTGCTAAACTGAACACCAAGTCACACTGAACTGCAGATTATTTTCAGATGTCTAACTAGAAATGAAATGCCTACCTGTGGAAGATAAGCCAAGGCAAACTAGTGGTGAAATCCATTTTTTTAAACTACCGGTTCTGGGGGCTGGCTTGGTGGGCGTGGAAGGGGAAGGATATTGCAAAATCTCCATTTCCACCCCACTCCAGGGGAAGGATACTGCAAAATCCCCATTCCCAGCCCACTCCAGGGGAAGGATACTGCAAAATCCCCATTCCCACCCCACTCCAGGGAAAGGATACTGTAAAATCCCCATGTTCTCTCCACTCTGGGGTTAGCCAGTGGTGGTATTTGCCGGTTCTCCGAACTACTCAAAATTTTCGCTACCGGTTTTCCAGAATCTGTCAGAACCTGCTGGATTTCACCCCTGTGTCACAGTTCAATCATCTGGAAGGGATGATGATGATGATGATGATGATGACAATGATGATATTCACTTAGTTGTGTCTGACTCTTGGTGATTCTCTGGGCCAGGTCACATCTTCCAATCTTGCACTACTTCTTTGAGTTGTTCTTTGCTCTGACTGATGTCAGCCGGATGGTATCCAAAGAACTACCTTGTTCTTTGGTATCCTGGTTTCCTTTTACCACTTACCTGGAAGGGATCCCTGATTTTAAATTTGGAAGGAGAGCTTTCTGGAGAGTATCAGGAGTACTGCAGGATAATGGAAGAGGCTGTTCTATAACCACACTTTTTTTTTTAAACTTCTGCTCTAAATTAAGCCAAGGGCAAGATCTTCAAGCAATTTGGCAATTAAAGGGGAGAGGTGGGACAGAACCTTCCAAATTATTGTTTGATTCTAGAATAAGAGGTTCTAGAATACAGTCCTGGGTAATGATGTGCATAAGCAGAATCTTCACTTCAGGCCCAAAATCCAAGAATCATACTTGGAGTTGTTTCTGAGTAGTTCCTTTATTGCTACTTCGTTTACAGACAGAATCTTGCCAGACTAAAGCAACTATCTGCATAACTACAGATAAAGGTAAAGGTTTCCCTCGCACATATGTGCTAGTCGTTTCCGACTCTAAGGGGCGGTGCTCATCTCTGTTTCAAAGCCGAAGAGCCAGTGCTGTCTGAAGACTTCTCCATGGTCATGTGGCCAGCATGACTAAATGCCACATGTGCACAGAATGCTGTTACCTTCCCACCAAAGGTGGTCCCTATTTTTCTATTTGCATTTTTTATGTGCTTTCGAACAGCTAGGTTGGCAGAAGCTGGGACAAGTAACGGGAGCTCACCCCATTACACGGCACTAGAGATTCAAACCGCTGAACTGCCGACCTTTTGATCAACAAGCTGAGTGTCTTAGCCACTGAGCCACCGCATCCCTCTATTCACACACACTGTGAATTGCTAGGAAGGGCCTAGCTTTGCTGTCGACCAGACATTCCAAACTTCTTTGCCTCTTTGTTCTCTGGGATAGCTCAGCAGACTAAAGCCTGTTATTAACATTCAGCTATCTGCAATTACTGTAAGTTCAAATCACACCAGGCTCAAGGTTGACTCAGCCTTCCATCCTTTCTAAGGTAGGTAAATTGAGGACCCAGTTTGTAGGGGCAATAAGCTGACTTTGTATAAAATATACAAAAGTATGAAGTCTGTTGCTTAACGCATTGTAAGCCGCTCTGAGTCTCTGAAGAAGGGCAGCATATAAATCTAATTTTTAAAAAAAGCAGCTCCTCTCATTTGGGATTCTAGATTACATTCCACCCCACTTCATGATTAAATGAATGAATCAAAATCTCTGACCAAAAACTATCTGTCAGAAAGCAAGAATAGTATTTTCTTCCCCTCTGTGACAACAGAAATGTTATAATCTTATATATTGCCAAATAGGTAATACAGGTAGCCCTCGACTTATGACCACAATTGAGATCAAAATTTCTGTTGCCAAGCAAAACGATGGTTAACTGAATTGTGTCTTATTTTACTTCATTTTTTGCCATGGTTGTTAAATGAATCGCTGTAGATGTGAAATAAATCATGTGGTCATTATGCGAATCTGGTCCCCATGGGGGACCAGCTTGTCCCCATGGGGGGACCATTTTTGACCTTCCAGCTGGGAAGGTCAAAAATGGTAATCAAATGACCCCAGGACAGTGCAGCTGTTGTAAATACTTACTGGTTGCCAAGAGCTCAAATTTTGATCACATGACTGTAGGGATGCTGCAACAGTTGTAACTGCAAGGACCAGTTGGAAGTCGTTTTTTTTTCAGTTCTATTGTAACTTGGTACAGTCACTAAACGGATGGTTGTAAATTGAGGACTACCTGTAAAAGTTTTAGCATCCTGTTTTTCTTCAAATAAAGTTGTTCACTTCTCGGGAAGGCCATTTATTGGTGATAATTATATTTCCAACTTCTACTCTTTTGTTAATCTTCTCTGCTTATTGAATTATTATTGAATTATTGAAAAGCCTGACTAGGTGGCTCAGTGGCTAAGACACTGAGCTTGTCGATCAGAAAGGTCGGCAGTTTGACGGTTCAAATCCTTAGTACAGGTCTCCTGCGTGGGCAGGAGTTGGACTAGATGACCTCCAAGGTCCCTTCCAACTCTGTTACTGTTAGATTTGGATATCTAATCTACTATCTACTTATCAACAGATAATATAGATATAGCATTCTTAATGGATCACACTAAAATACTCTGGGCATTGCAACAATGATTGGAAACTGGCCACACAATGATGCGTCCATGCACATAAACACACACAATGATTAAATAATCAGAGACAAAGGGGCTGAGGGACAGGAAAAAATGAAAAAAAAATCTACTTTCTCTGGTGCAAATTCCCACGATCAGTAGCACTGTTATGGTAAAAACTGAGTAAATTGAGGGGAAGCAGCAAAAAGAGGAAAACAGGGACAGGAAAAGCAGCTATTAACTTGAAGAATAAATAGTATGGCTATTATTAGAACAAGTGAGAACTGATTGGTGGGGGGGCTGGATAGTTTCCTGATGTATATTGAATAATAATATCTCCAGTCAACATTGTATACGCGCCCCTAGATTTCTCATTATCAAACACAGTCGGCTTCCAGTCAAATTCTCAGAAATATATATTTTTTATTATGTATCTGGGTCCAAGATCCATCTTTATTTTGCTATGCCAGTATGTGCATCTGATCCTTGAAATTCCCCACTATTAAAAATACAGCAACCCTGAATATCTAATATGCAACAGGTGTCTGAAATGTTATGTCTGAGAATTAGATAGTAGGACTCTCTTTCATTGTTAGCATATCTCTATTTTGGATTGATCTGCGACCTTCTTTAGATTGTTTTGATCTGGATCAATCTTCAATTAATAAGCAGATTGCAATGGAGTAACTGTTCCAATAAAGCATTCACATTCTCTGAAATTTGCAGAATATCTGCAAATATAACACACATATAGAATAACAACAACAACAACAACAACAACAACATCACTTGAATGCCATCAACATTGACAAAATCCCTATCAATCAATTGCAAAAGGCAATTTTACTTGGAATAGCTTCTATTCTGTGACAATAAATACCATCAGATATTCACCTCTGCCTATCCCAGGTCCTTGGGAAGAACTCGATAGGCGAGTAAAAATGCTGAATTCAGTCTAAACATCTGGCTGACTGTACCACAACCATAAGAATAATCATTATTTTAACTATAAAAACAGAAGTGATAATAGTAAAGGAAGTCAGAGTGTATTAAAATAGGCACTCAACAGTGTGATGGGCAGCATATAAACTAAATAAATAAATAGTATCAGGAATTAACTTTTATTTATATTGGTTGTGTTTTTGTTATGGGCAGTGCATCATTTAGATTAAATACCACATTAAAAATGAATAATATGAGATAAAATCCATACTTTGAGATGAAATAGAGGGACAGTCTGCATTCTTTTGTCTTTTAAAAAATGGTGATGCAGAAACATAACAAAACTGATGATCCATCCAACTTAAGACTTAAGGTCCATCCAACATCCCTGTTCAGATGGCATTTCAGCCCTTGCCGTTGGCTCAATGTTACAGGTAGTCCTTGACTTAAGGCCACAATTGAACCCAAAATGTCTCTTGTTAAAGTTGTTAAGTGAGTTTTGCCTCATTTTACTATCTTTCTTGCCACAGCTGTTAAGTGAATCACTGCAGTTGTTAAGTTAGTAACACAGTTGTTAAATGAATCTGGCTTTCCTATTGATTTTGCTTGTCAGAAGGTCACAATCAGATAATCACATGATCCTGGGACCCTGCAACTGTCATAAATATGAGCCAGTTGCCAAGTGGCCAAATTTTGACCAGATGATCACCGGGATGCTGCAGTGGTTGTAAATATGAAAAATGACCATAAGTCACTTTTTCAGTGCCATCGTAACATTGACTGGTTGCTAAATGGATGTTTGTAAGTCAAGAACTTGTTCTGCCCACAAGTGCCTAAAATAGCTTCATTTCCCATAACTGTTGTTTAGAAAATAAGGAATATCTGCCTATCCTTTGCCTTATTGCTTTTTCTGGTACTGTTTTTTTTTTTAGCTCCATCCATCGCAAGTGATGTTGGAAACCTAACTGGTTCTGGTTGTACAATATTGAAAGTTACCATAGTGATGAGTAGTGGACACAGCTTCTCCTCCCCCATTCTTTAAATTAAAGAACAGATGCTGAAAAGATTGATCTTGCTGTGACCTCTTTTAAGCTGACATCAACACACTAATTGTTTTCCATTCTTTTCTCCACAGCCTAAGCTTTGTCCTCCTCTTCAGTCTTGGCCCGTTTTAGATTAAAGAGCCAGTCACAAAAGCAGGGATGCCTTTTGTGATCTGCAGTATGAGACTATTTATCTCAGATCCCCGTTGGTTCCATTGAGCAGTTAATCATAAAAGTCGACCAACAACGTATAATGGGGGAAATAAATGTCAGTATTTCAAAACCACAGTGGAAAGTGTCCACCAGCCAGTATTGGCCGTGGATACCCAACCTTTTAGTCATAACTTCATAAACTGAAATCATTTAGGGGTGCTCTGTTAATTAGTGGGTTTCGAGTTAGTAGTACTTCGTCTCATCTTTGGATGTAATTCCAAAAAATAAAAATAAAAAAAAAATTGCAGAGGCCCCAACCTTGCATCTTTTTATAAGCTTTTAAAGCAGCCATGTCTTTTCTTGGGATCGCACAGCCATGAGATCCTGTTGGGAAAATGTGGCTATTTGAGATGTTTGCAAACAGGTGCTAGGGGTGCTTCCTGCAGATTTTAGGAATCTTTTGTTGGGAATCTAGTCTGAAGCACAGCACAGCACAGTTACGTCATATTGAGTGTTTGGGGGTCTTTATCAGGGACATATTTATTTATTTTATTTGTCTTTTAAAATACCACCATCTTTCTTCGTACCGCTCCTCCCTTGGAACTTTTGCCACCCTAACAGACAGATAGGAGTCTCAATATTTATTTTTATTTATTGGATTTCTATGCCCCCCGTTTCACTAATACAGTGACTCTGGGCGGCTGTCTCAATATCTCATTCACACATTCAAATCGGTGCATCGTATTGCAGTTGTCAGATCATTAACCTTCAATCGTGAAATAACCAGATGTGAGCTGAGTTTTCTTAGAACGAAGGCATTTTGGAATGCTTTTTACCATGTTTTATTTTGATGCACAGTATTATAGTAATTTGCAGTTTTAAGCCCTGGGTAGGTAACAGCCAAAATAAGAAGGTAAAAACCTGGGAAAACATAGACCTGCCATTTGTGACATATTCCTTTTCACAGCAGATCGTAAATTCCAGTTTAGTCCTCCAACCAGAGAATAAGAGATGATCTTTTATGTATGTGTGTATGTATCTATCCCTGTGTGTCTGTTTTTATCTCTAATAATTATAATAACACAGTCAAGCTGTAACTGTTAAAAGCAATGGACAGTGAGAATTTACAGCATGGAATATTATCACGGTGAAAAGCCGAGAGTTACATTATAGCAAGGGACATTAGATCTAACTGTTGCATTGGGATTCCGTCCTGAAAATGGGTCTATAGCGGGCTAACTTAAATAGATTGTTAGGATATTGAATTTAGAAGCTGGGACAGCAAAGTGTACAATAGGCCAGAACACATAGTTGTAGTTGATTAGTTAGAGAGTGCTGACTCATGCATGAGGCAATCTATGCTGTGATTGGTTGCCGTGAGTATAAAGGGGGAGTTTCCCTTTTTCCCCGCCTTTTTCTTCTGTTCGATTTTACCTCATGATATTCTTGTGTTCCTGACTATCTTGTTTTTCTTTCTTTCTTTCTTTCTTTCTTTCTTTCTTTCTTTCTTTCTTTCTTTCTTTCTTTCTTTCCTTCCTTCCTTCCTTCCTCCCTCCCTCCCTCCCTCCCTCCCTCCCTCCCTCCCTTCTTTCTCTCTCTCTCTCTCTCTCTTTCTTTCTTTCTTTCTTTCTTTCTTTCTTTCTTTCTTTCTTTCTTTTCTTCAAAGATTGCTGTAAATTTAAATGTTAAATATATTCACTAAGTCTGCATTACTATTTCTATTAGTCTTCTCATTGTTCCTATCACCCATCTCCTTCCACTTATGACTGCATGACTGTAACTTTGTTGCTTATATCCTTATGATTTATATTGATTGTTTCCTAGTATGATTTGATTACTTATTTGTACCCTATGATTATCATTAAGTGTTGTACCTTATGATTCTTAACAAATGTATCTTGTCTTTTTATGTACACTGAGAGCATATGCGCCAAAGACAAATTCCTTGTGTGTCCAATCACACTTGGCCAATAAAGAATTCTATTCTATTCTATTCTATTCTATTCTATTCTATTCTATTCTATTCTATTCTATTCTATTCTATTCTATTCTACTCTACTCTACTCTACTCTACTCTACTCTACTCTACTCTACTCTACTCTACTCTATATTGATGTATATATAAAAGACTACACATTTTTGTTAGTGTCTCTGATTTCATCTGGACAACTGCTGGGCAATTCCTCAACCTTAATTTTTCTTCAGAAACTTCTTCAGAAGACTTCTTCCAGATTTGAAAAGGCAACCCAGTGTATGTTATGGTTATGGTTCCACATACCATTATAAGAAATAAATCCAGATGCTAAAGTCAATCCAGCCAAATATATTTTCAAAATTTGAGTTCAGGTAGTCCTTGATTCAGAACAGTTCATTTAGTGACCATTCATAGTTACAGTGGCATTGAAAAAAGTGACTTACTATGGCCATTTTCCATATTTATGACCGTTGCAGCAGCCCCATGATCAAAATTCAGATGCTTGGCAACTAACTCGCATTTAGGGTTCATGCAGTGTCCTGGGATCATGTCATTTTGCAAACTTCTGACAAGCAAAGCCGATGGGGAAGCCTGATTCACTTAACAACCTTGTTATTAATTTAACAACTCTAGTGATTTATTTAACAAGTGTGGCAAGAAAGGTCATAAAACGGCACAAAATTGACTTAACAACTGTCCTATTTAGCAATGGAAATTTTGGGCTCAATTGTAGTTGTAAATTGAGGACTACCTGTATACTTTGGGAACTATTAGAGAGAAACTGTCTTCACCCTCTTTCTCTCAGACGTAACATCAGAAATAAATTATCTCTTATTCCTCTGGAATGCAGCCTTTCCCTCCTGGAGATCCACTTCCTCCCTACATTCCATCACAATACTTTTTTCCTCAGCTTTGCATCCACTTTGCCCCTAAAGATCCTGAGGACCAGGATCTCATCCTCTATAGATGTTCCCAGAGGAAGTCCTTCAGTTCTCATTTGTTTCCCAGTGGAAAGTTGCTTTATTTCCCAAATAATTTGGGACCTTTGCTGCAGAGGTGGGTTTCAGCAGGTTCTGGAGAACTGGTAGCAGAAATTTTGAGTAGTTCGGAGAACCGGTAAATACAACCTCTAACTGGCCCCGCCCCCGTCTATTCTCTGTCTCCCGAGTTCCAGCTGATCAGGAGGATATGGGGATTTTGCAGTAACCTTTCCCTGGAGTAGGGAGGGAATGGAAATTTTACAGTATCCTTCCCCTGCCACGCCCACCAAGCCATGCCCACGGAACTAGTAGTAAAAAAATTTGAATCCCACCACTGCTTTGCTGAATGTAGTCCTGATAGCATATAGTACAAATTCAGCTGCTGCTCAAATCGTGGTTCTAAACGCTGCTGTTGGCTTATAAATGAGATGAATTTATGTTGTAATATATTAGAGGTTTTTTTATGTGCTTTAAAGTCTCTTTGAAGTGTTTTGGCACAAAAATCAAGATACGTGTAATCTCTGTCCATCAATCAATCAACCTAAGGAAGGCTGAAGAAAACCATTTTCCCCCCAATATTTCTTTCTATTTTCAGGATGAAGCTTTGTTAGGTGGGAATCTACTGAGATTAATCTTATCACTAACGCTGGGATGCACGTTTGCTTCTGATTCTCAGGTATGTGGTTTAAATATAGTTCCTTTCATGTCTACCTTCACTGTATGTTACACAATAATTCCATAGGTCCAACAAAATTACACATTCAGTAACTGGTTATTGGTGGGTAATTTTCACGGGCCACTTCTCATAACTCCCTTTCCCTTCCCTGTTTTCTTCCTTCTCCCTCTCTCATAGTCCATCCATAAGTATCCATCTCTAACTGCACAATACCAAAATAATAAAATGTTCAGTTTGATGTCAAAATGCAAACTCTATTTTTCATATTTTCATGTTGCTCCTCCAAGAAAATCTATAACCTCATCCTTTAAAGGTCAGGTATATTCATGTGATGGCTTCTGACACAGTTTTAAAAATCTAGCTCTAATAAAACCTTATAAAATAAAGTCTCTTGATTGTTCAAAGCTTCTAGCAGCTTAAAAAAGTAATGGAGACTTAACACAAATAAACAGTGTTGAAAGGTTTGTGAAAAACCTAAAACTGTGTGCCTGTTATAATGTGAAATCATAATCAAGCAAGCATTATTTGAGTAAAGAAATGCAGTTTGGTATTTGTAATCATGATGTGGATGGTCATCATCCTTAGTTGTTACATGCACACATGATAAATGCACAGGGAACTTTGTAAAAGTTGAGGACTTGCTCTAAATGCTCTTACAAAATGCTTCTTGTATCAAGACTTGTTTGAGTAAAGTAGAGGTTGTAGTAAGCACGGGCAGTCACAAAACTCAGCTTTGGAAGGCATGTTGGTGAAGTGTTCCTCACCATCAGTCTTTCAAGATACTGAACATAACTTCTGCTTTTTGTTCCTGGACACGTAAGCATATATGTTACATTTGGCTGTATCCACCCAGAGGTGACTGCAGAATTCAATGATTTTGTCATAATGGCCAAATGAGTGTTATACCATTGAGATACAAGCTCTGCATTTGTTGTGGTCTGCCAGCATCCTGTGGAGCTGGCAGCGGAGTTGGACAGTAAGGAGGCTAGGGAGACCATGGGTCAGTCCTGGAGTCTGGGGAAGGCCTGGACGAGAGCTTTGCGTCAGAGGCAGGGCCATCTGGGAGTGATGCATGGACTCCGGAGCCCCCAGAGTCAGACAGCAGAGAGGCAGAGGAACAGGAGGAGCCTGTTCCTAGTGCATGCATGCGCAGAGGTGCCAGAAGGCAAGAGCCGCTAAAGCAAAAGGGATGACTTGGGAGTAAGGCCAGGAGATAATTGGCCCCTTCCATAAAGCTTAAAAGAGAAACAAAGGCATTTGGGCCTTTTGCAGGAAAGCAACATTGCTAACTCTGTTTCCAGTCAGCATCTCTTGTTTGTTTCTGAACTCCGTGAGGCTTTGCCAAGGAAGGCCTTTGGCAGGGTGTCAAAGAAGATAAAGGTTGGTGATTATCCCGAAGGACTGCTTTTGAAGGACTTTTTTGCAACTAATTGGGACTCATCTGGGAATGAACGTAATTCTCAGCTGTTACAATAACATAGGTTTTTGGGGGACCAATTGTGTATTGTAGTGACTCAGTAAGTCTAGGTCACAACAACACTTTTTGTTTAATCATTTGCCCTCCTCAAAATTCCTCCATATCCACCCACCACATTTATTCTCTAAGGCAGAGGTGTCAAACTTGTGATGACATGTCATCACATGACATATCACAACTTTTTCCCCCTTTGCTAAAATGGGGGTACATATGGCCAGCACGTGAACTCATCCAGCCCATGGCCATGAGTTTGACACCTCTGCTCTAAGAAGACCTAAAAGGGAAAAGAGAGGCAGAGGTGATCTTAGTTGATTTGCATAATTTTATCATGTCTCAAAGTTCATTTCAGGACCAGCCAGAGAAGGAAACTCAATGATACCAAATGAGGTTTCTGCCTACCTTGTAATGCTTACCCATTCTTAAAATACAATCTGGCACTACTTGAGCATTGACCAACCAGATGTTATTGGTAAGAAGATAATCAGCAATAATCCAATAATTAGCACATTACTGATTCAATATAAGCAGAATGTGTGAATATCTGTGGAACTTCTGGACAGGTCTTCTTAAATATTCTTCTAAGTATGTTAGCATGAACTCTTATCACTCATCTATGTTTCTGAGACTCATTTGTCAGATACTTCATTTCATTACATCACAATCTATCTGGACAACCTTGTCATTGCAATTTCCATACCCAAGCAATTTCTTTGTTCTCTCTGACGATGAAATTTTATCTCTGTGGTCACCCGGCTTAGGTTAATAGCCTGGAACAAACCTCATTTAAAATCTTTTACATAATGAGAAAGAACAAGAGAAAGACAGGGAAAAGGAGTTGGTGGCTGATATGGGATCTCACAAATTCATATGAGCTCTTAGATAGGTTCATGGCTCTTTAACAAGCAGTGGGTTGACTTGCCAGATTTTGTGTTAAGATTGACATCTGAAAAAGTAGAGTGAGCAGTTGTTGCTAACTATTACACCAATAATTGGTGCTGCATAACCAGCTGCATTTATTTCATCTACTATTTTTTCCTTTCAAACAAATTGTGTTGTGATTATTGTTCCCGCCAATAATGCATAGCTTAAGAAGAGAAATAATAAATATTTAGTCCTTTAAAGGGAATCAGCCTAGTCAACAGTCCAGCTTTGTCAAAATTAGCTGAATTGGAAGCATCAAATGAAAACGCAAATTTCTCTCATTTTGTTGATTTTTGTTAGAAACAGCCTCCATTGGAATTTAATAAATTTAATAGGCCAGATGGATGGAATGGTTGAATAGCTGCACATAGAGTCATAAGTTAGGCAGCCTTAAATTTGACAAATTGTGTTGTGTTAAATGAAAATAGATAGGAGATATGTTGTAACTAGGCCTTCAAATCAGTTTTGACTCCTGGCAATTTCCTGGACAAGTCCATGCAGTTTTCTTGACAACATTTGTGGAAGTGGTTTGTCACTGCCTTCTTCACAGAGTCAAGAGAGATGGACTGGCCCAGTTATTAACCTGGTTTTGTGCTTAAGGCAGAATTATAACACACTGATTTCTTGCCTAGTTTCTTTAAGCTCTGTATCAAACTGACTATGAATTAGAAGATATATAAGGCTTAAAATTCAGGTCAGTTACTAAGAATTCCAAGTGATCATGTTTGGGCAATAAAATCCTATTAATTTATAAACAAAACTGAGCAAGGAAAACACAAATGACGGCAAGCTCTATGCAGTTTCCTCACATGGAATGAGGAAACTTGCCATGCCAATTCACCATAGGACAACTCACCGCGGGATAACTCAATGTGAGATAACTATAATATTATTATTAATAATATTAATAACACTAATAATATTACTAATAATATTAAGAGAGGAACAGGTCTAAAGTACAATAATCTTGCATTAAGTTGCCCCTTGGGTGAGTTGTCCCATGGAGAGTGGTCCCACATTGTGAGTTGGCAATGGTGAGTTGGCTGTGGTGAGTTGGCCACAGCAAGTTGGTTGCAGCGGCCCATGAGGTGCTTAAATCCGGCCCATGGGGCCGGCCTGGAAATATCAAAAGACTGGGCTACAGTGTCTCTGCTGGCCAAAACGAGCTGCATATGGCCCCCGTGGCCTGTTTTCGGCCTCCCCAGCCTCCTGTAGCATTCTGACAGCCAAAAACGGGCCGTGCAGGGGCCTTGGGAGGCCTACGTGTGACCCATTTTTGACTGTCAGAGTACTGCTGAAAGCTGGGGATGGCAGAAACGAGACATGGGAGGCTATGTACGGCACTCCTGTGCCCCGTTTTGGCTGGTAAAGTGCTGCAGGAGGCCATTTAGGCTGAAAATGGGGCAGAGCCCGCACCCCATTTTGGTTGACAGGTGCTGAAGGAGGCGTCCATCCCATCTCCCCTCCTGCCTCTCCCCCACTGGCCCACAGAGGAGAACTACAATGCTGATCCAGCCCTTGAAGAAATCCAGTTTGACACCCCTGTCTTAGACCCTCCTCAAGTGACTATGACACATGGAATCCCAAACTTCACCTTAGTGATCAAATGTTGATTTGGAGTATTATTTTTTTCTTCTTTTTTCAGATTAAATAAAGGCTAAAAAATCTGTTAAGATTCTCAGGTGGTGTTGGATATAGATGTTCTTCATGTATGGTTAATCGGTGATAATTTATTCCCACATGCTAAAATCTCCAAGTGACCCATTGGTCATCTTAGACTTTGTCCACTCCTTCATAGCATTAGAAGTTATAATTCTGGCTATATTTTAAGAGTTTCTAGTCTGGATTTTCTAACAGTGTACAATTTATTCTCCTGCTAAATGTCAGTTTTGTAACTTTTCATGATTTGTATCAGCTACGCTGCCTAGAGCGATTTATCAGCTGTTCTAAAAGCATATGACACTTTTCTTTTTCTCTGTTTAATCCCCAATCTGTATCACATGAACTCTTCATGGCTGTAAGGAAAAAAATGGATCAGAAATATAGAAAATCAAAATGTGTTCCATAACATTCGAAAACATTACAAAAATGCAGGGCCGTTTTTATGTTTATGTCCATTGCATTTATAAATGGTTTAGATCTTAGATTTTCACTAGGGAAAAGTCAAATACTGTATTTTTCAGAGTATAAGACACACTGGAGTATAAGATGTACCTTAGGTTTTGGGGAGGAAAATAAAAAAAGCTGATTGGCGGGTGGATTGGCCTCCCAGAATACCCCCAATCAGAGGTGAATTTTAGCAACAGATTTGTTGGTTGTGAGCTCTGTGCCTTGCTTTTTTTTTTCTGCCTCTGAAACTTCTGAAACTCTTTCAGAACCCCCCCCCCTTTTTTTTTCTGCCTCTGAAAGCCTCCAAAACAGAGCTTCAGAAAAAAAAAGGCTTTTTTTCCTGAAGCTTCTTTCAGAGGCTTTTTTTTTTTTTGAAGCTCTGTTTTGGAGGCTTTTTTTCTGAAGGACTATCTGTACTCTGTTCAATCTCCTTTCTTTGGTATTGGTATGTAGATTAACCTCTTCAGATCTGTTGGTTATTGTGTCATTCTCCAGATTTGTTAGCATAGTTTGATTACTGATAATTCCTTTACTGATTCTTCTTTTGTTGCTTGCCATATTATTTTAGATAAAAGCCTTTCAGAGGCTTTTTTTCTGAAGCTTCATTTCTGATGCTTTTTTTTTCCTGAAGCTTCATTTCTGAGGCTTTTATCAGCCTCTGAAATTTCCATTTGCGAGGCTGGGTGAGGTTACATTCAGACTATAAAATGCACCCAAATTTTCACCCTCTTTTTTTGGGGAAAAAGGTGTGTCTTATACTCCGAAAAATATGGTACTTTTTTTTTGGTGTTATCAAAAAAGCAAAGCCCTGGAAAATAATTCTTAAAAATGTGAAAAATTATCCACAAAATCCTTGGTTGGTATTAAAAGAGAATGATTAGCCAGACCAAATGTCCGTTCTTTTGGTGGTAGTTACTCAAGAAGCATTGATCTATTTTTTTTTTTGTATGTATTTCCTCCTGAGGAAACTGAAGTAGTTTGAAAGGGGTTTTTTGGGGGGGTGGGAGATGGATTTGGATGAGGATAAATGGCAAAATAATATTAGATAGACATATCTACAATCCCTCCTGATCAGACAAATATAAAAAGAGAACATACTTGATTAAGTGAATGATGGCATGCTGGCGGGGAAATACTGGGAATTGAAGTCCACAAATCTTCAATTTGCTACGGTTGTAAAACACCTTGGTGTAGTATAATGGCTAGAGACACAGCACCCAAAGTTGGACAAAAGTCCTCCTGGAAATGTCCCAAAGGTGCTTTTTCAGGAGGCAACTGGACGGTTGCCTCTTGAAAAATCATCTTTGGGACAACCATGATCTGGGTGACTGAGAATCTCCATAACATCCTCCTGGAAATGTTCTCCCTCTGCAAATCCAGCAGTAGCTGTGAACTCATCTGCAAATCCAGCAGTAGCTGTGATCCAGGGGTGGGTTCTACTTACCTTTACTACCAGTTCGCAACAGGATCGCGGGGTTGGACTAGAAAACCTCCCAGGTCCCTTTCAGCTCTATTCTGATTGATCTGCATATCAATAATACTTCACTCTGAATCAACAGGTGATCTCTCCCAGTACTTCCAAATAAATGTTAAACTAAAAGTAGGAGATGACATTTCATGTGACATTTTTATTCCAGAATATATTTTTATTTTATTTTATTTATTTTTATTTATTTATTTTATTTTTTTCAAGTACATATTGGATAATATATATAAGTATAAGCATGAATTGAATACATAAAATGAATACAATTAAAGGGAACATTAGGACAGGGATGGTAGGCATGCTGGTGCTTTTATGCACGCCCCTTACAGGCCTCTTAGGAATGGGGTGAGGTCAACAGTAGACAGTTTTAGGTTAAAGTATTGGGGATTTGGGGATGAAACCACCGAGTCAGGTAGTGCGTTCCAGGCATTGACCACTCTATTGCTGAATCGTATTTTCTGCAATCGAGTCTGGAGTGGTTCACTTTAAGTTTGTGTCTGTTGTGTGCTTGTGTATTGTTGTGGTTGAAGCTGAAGTAGTCATTGACAGGTAGGACATTGTAGCAGATGATTTTATGAGCTTTGCTTAGGTCAGACTGAAGGTGGCATAGTTCTAAATTTTCTAAACCCAGAATTTCAAGTCTGGTGGCATAGGGTATTTTGATACGAGCAGAGAAGTGGAGGATTCTTCTTGTGAAATATTTCTGGACGCACTCAATTGTATTAACGTCCGATATGCAGTGTGGGTTCCAGACAGATGAGTTGTATTCAAGAATTGGTCTAGCAAATGTTTTGTATGCTCTGGTTAGTAGTGTAATATTACCGGAGAAGAAGCTACGCAAGATTAGGTTTACAACCCTTAATGCCTTTTTGGTGATATTCATGTGATTGACTGGCTATTCTTTGCGTACTGTGTTTCTCAGACTCAATGTCAGCTTGAGCTTTTGGTTCGTTGCTGATATTCCAAAGGATTTACTCATTTTGCTTATGCCTCATTGTTGCTTGTTTGTATATTCCTTCCAATTGAAAAGGTAAGATGGAAATCTTAATTGAAGTAGCTGGTGAACAGTGGTTTTTGGCAGCATCAGATATTTTTCTGAAATTAATTTGTAGGCTTTTTTTAGCAATGGACTTCTTTTAACTAGGTATGCAATTGCTTAGCAGTTATGCAAAAAGCACCCTGATTTTTATGTGCTGTCAATAATAGAATATTCATTACACTTGAGATTTAGTTTGAACTATGTACGATTAAGAGCTAGCAATGACACCCTTGAAACGCTGTACAGGGGAACACAATAGTAATTGCAAATATGACATGTATAAACATATTTAAGACAGGTTTACCAGATCTGGTTGCCTCTAGATATGTTAGACTTCAATTTCCATAATTCCTATCTCTGGGTACCAGAAAGGCTGATCAGATTTTTAACTGATAAAAATAGTTGTTCAGAACAGAGCTGCTATTTACAAGAGGTTTGCAAATCTGTTTACTGTAGATCTGGACAATGAAATAAAGGTTTCCCCCAAATAAAGTCAAAGGAACTTTCACTATATTCCCTTTTTAGGGTAGAAGTCTTATCCATTATACTATATATTTTATATTTTTCACTTTTCATGCAGCTGTTCTATCTACTAATGAGCTACCTAAAAATTTATACTTATACAATATTGTATCAACATTAAAATCTGCCCAAGCAGAGGGAAATATGTTCGCAAATAACATGGTGACAGTTCCATGATATCCCCCCGCCCATTTTTTAAAAAATAAGCATCAGCTTTCCTGTTCTATTGCATTAAATAAATCTATAATGTTCAAGTCAAACTGATTGAATGACCCACTTAAGAAAAAATTCAACTATTTTTTACTTTACAATTTGGGACATACACAGTATAAAGACAGCCTGGTTGCTGGAACAATACTTGTTTTGTTTATATGTTGTAAGCTGCCCAGAGTAGTTTGGAGTTGGATAGCATCTAAGACAAATAAATAAACAGATCTGGAAGATTGGAATATTTCTCTCCCACAGAGAAGTGTCAGTAGATTCAATTATATCATCAAACGTTAAAATACTTCCATTCTCACTAGTGAAATGGAGCTTCATACCTGAATAAAAGGAAAATTCTGAAAATGTACCCACATACCTGTCTCCTGTTCTGGTCTCCCTGAATGAAGCTGTTCTTACTTTTTGTGTGGGCTACCACTTTGCAGATCTAGTGTGTGAATCAGACTTTTACTTCATATCCTGGAATGGGTGACCAGGGTGTATACCAATTTTCAGGTTCTGCTCCATTTCTTAGAGCCAAGCGATAAAACTCATCCTGATGCTTGTAAAAGCCTCAGCTGGGGTTTGAGACACAATTTTCCGGATTTCTATAGTGTAATGTCACACAGTGCAAGGGGCCAGGTGGGCTTCATTCTTAATGCAAGAAGTTGTGATTGACCAGAACTATGGAGTCTTGAGACCTTTGAGATTAACTACCTGCTCAATGCAGGAATTCAGATTAAAGTAATCCAGAGTTTGCTTGAAGACTTTCAACAAGAGTCCACTGCCATCTTTGAATCTCAGTTCCACTCAGTTCCAGTCAAATATCTCTTGCCAGTTAGAATGTTTTCATATTTTACAACAAAATATCTGTTATTTAGCTTCCTGCATTCTGGAAGGATGAAGATGATGGCTATCCTCTGTGCAACTTGAAAAATGCTATCATATATTCTCCTAGTCGTCTTTTCTGAGAGCTAGCACTATTTTATTTATTATAAATAAATGTATTTGCTGCCCATCTCATCATCATGTGATTTTAGGTGGCATACATCAAGATTTTTTTAAAAACCACAATATAAAATAAATAATATTAACATTAAAATGAACGAAAATAGCTAAGGAAGGAAGCAATATACAACAGTGGAGTCTTCTCTTAATCCACTAATCACCTCAAGACTGGGATACTTCCATTGGGTCCTCAGATCAATCACAGAGCCAGGTTTTCAGGTACTTCTGAAAAGCCAAGATGGTGAGGATCTGTCTCACCTCAGGGAGCATGATAGAGAAGGCTCTTCTCCTGGATCCCACCAGCTAGAATTCGTTGACCAAACAAACACTTTTGTGTAGCTTCCTCAATCCTTTTTGGTGAAACTTAGTTTATATAATGGTCATTCATGGTTTAGAACAAATCTGGACCACCTGTTCTGACCTAGGCTTACTGAGTCATTAAAACACACAAGTAGTCCCAACTACTCTTTTATTGCAAAAGCTGTTAATTACTTTCATTCACAGCTGAGTCCCAATTATTTGCAAAAAGTCCTTTGGGATAAGGCCTTCAGGATAATCACCAACCTTTTCCTCCCTTGACATGCTGCCAAACGCCTACTTGGCAAAGCCACATAGAATCTAGAATCAAATAGAGATGCCAACTGGGAACAGAATTAACAACGTTGCTTTCCTGCAAAGGACCCACATGCCTTTGCTCCTCTTTAAAGCCTTATGGGAGGGGCCGCTCATCTCCAGGCCTTACTCCCGACTCGTCCCTTTTGTTTTAACTGTTCTTGCCTCGTGGCAGCTCTGCACATGTGCGCACTAGGAACAGGCTCCTCCTGTTCCTCTATGTCTCTGATGTCCAACTCTGGAGGCTTCAGAGTCTGAGCATAACTCCCAGATGGCCCTGTCCCCATCTCTGCTCCAACGCAGAGCCCTTGTCCGAGCCTTCCCCAAACTCCAGGACTAGCCCATGGTCTCCCTAGCCTCCTCACTGTCCGACTCTACTGCCAGCTCCACAGGCTGCTGGAGGACCACAACACCATCTGTATCTAAACCCATATTTTCTTTGTAATTGGGAGGGGATGAAGCAGCAGTGGAACACAAATCAAGTGAAATGTGTTTTTTGGGGGCTTTATTTATTTATTTTCCTATGCTTATATGCTGTAGTAGTAAATAAATAAGAGTCAGTGTCCACTGACTCTGAACACCTTAGAGTCCTGCCATGCATAAACAGGATTAAAATAACTAATAAGTAGAATCAGGGTACTAACAACCATTACATCCACAAATATTATGACAATATTAGCAAAATATTCCTGTGCCGAGGATTTGTAAAAAAAAAAAACACCAAACCCTATCAACACATAGGAAGAATTTCTCCTAACTTATCACCCCTTCAAATAACAGGTTTTGATTGCTTTCTGAAATCCTAGAATTGTTGGGCAAATCAAATCTCTTTCAGTGTCAAAGAAGTTTTGTTTTGTGTGCTCGGGAGAATCTGTTTCCTTTTTCTAAAATGAAAATTATTTACAGTGGTTTACTGAGCGATACTGTTTTCTGCAAAAACTTGCCTGGGCATTAGGCTTTCATTTTGGGGTGTACTTTTGCTGCCCTATGTCAATAGTGTAGTTCCAGGAGCTCTGAAGTCTGCCACAAGCAGTACAGGGACCACGTGATCTTTAGCTGATATCATCTTTAGAGTTCTTGTGTTTGTTAAAAGTTATGTGGGATGTTGGCCAATCTGAGTCAGTCGCTGAGGTCAAAGGTATATTCTTCCAAAGTTTTGGGCTTGTGCTGGAGCTTATGACCGCAACCGTGTCCCAAATTTTTGTTGCTAAGTGAAACATTTGTTAACTGAATTTTGCCCCATTTTACGATATTTCTTGTCATAGTTGTTAAATGAATCCATGCAGTGCTTAAGTTAGTAACATGATTGCTAAAGGAATTTGGCTTCCCCATTAAACTTGCTTGTCAGAAGGTCGCAAAAGTGATCATATGATCCAGGGGTGGGTTCTACTTACCTTTACTAGTGGTTTGCAACGGGAGCCTGTGCACGCTTCTGCACATGTGCAGAAGCTTTTGTGCATGTGCTGATCACCCATGATGACATCGTGGCGGGTGGGCAAGCCTCCCACCGGTTTTACTACCAGTTCTATAGAACTGGACCGAACTGGGAGCAGCCCACCACTGATATGATCCCAGGAATGCTGCAACCGTCATAAATATGCTTAATGCATTGTAAGCCACCCTGAGTCTCTGGAGAAGGGGTGACCTGCCACCATCAATTGAAAAAAATCTCTAAATTGAGTGTGACGCTTGATAGAATCTAGGACAGTGATGGTTAACCTTTTCGGTGCCAAGTGCACAAAGCACACGAGCATATGCGCAAATCCATGTGCGTGTGCCAGAACCCCCAAGATGCAATGGGAGCAGCCCCCTCTGCATGCGCCCTGCTCTCCCACACCCCGTTTTGGCTTCCAGGTTGGTGCAGAAGGCTTTCCAAGCCCAAAACGGGGTGCAGGGGCCCCCCCTGCACCCCGTTTTGGGCCTGGAAAGCCTCCTGCACCAAGCTGCACACCCCGTGCATGCGCCCCGCCCCACTGCGCATGCACGCCTGCATCCACACATGCACCCCCCCCACATGCGCGACAGCGACACGAAGACCATCTGGCTGGCAGGAGGTGCACACGCATGCACGGTGGAGCTGGGCTGGGGCGACCACGTGCCATAGGTTCGCCGTCATGGATCTAGGAGCATTTAGGCCAAATTATTCTTGCAACTCAAGGCCTTTTTTTAGGGTGTGTGCGTGGGGGGTGGGTAGGTGTTATGGTAGTGAAGGATTTGAAAGCTGATTGTGTGAGAGCATTAGAGAGAAGGAATGTCCTCACTCAACAACCTTTTAATACATGTGTGGTATCCTATTGTAGTAAAGTACACCAGAACTGCTCCAGAAGGTCCATAAAAATATATGGCAGTGTACAAGAAATATATATGGAAAATCAGTCCAAAGGAATTTCTAATTTCAATCATTTGCAAAGGCAGTTATCTCATCAATGGTTTGCCTGATCTGGTTTTTTTTTTTTTAATTAAAAACCAACTCCTTTGCCCTTGTGTTCAACATTTGTTTCTTTTTATTTATTTCTTAGATTTTTATCCCACATTTATTACTTTATGGGTAACTCCATGTACTCTTCATCCTCCTATTTTCCCCATAATAACCATCTGGTGAGGTGAGTTGGGCTGAAAGAAAGTGATTGGCCCAAATTCACCCACCTGGCTTTTCATGCCTAAGGTGGGACTAGCCCTCACTAGCTCTCCTGGTGATCGGCCCAAAGTCATGTAGCCTGCTTTAATACCTACTGGGGGGCTAGAACTCACAGTCGCCTGGTTTCTAGCCTGATTCTTTAACCACTAGACCAAACTGGCTCTAGTTTGCTAAACTCCTTTTTCCTTGTTTTTTTTTCTCTCTCTCTTCTCGCCTTTTTCTACACCCAACTGCATAGAAAGGTGGGGTGGAGGGAGGGAATCTAGAAATTTTTCAGATTGTCCTTTTGAGAAAAGCCAGCTTTGACTAACACAATTGCGTCTTAAATTGATATCCCTTTTTACTGATAGTTGCCCTTGCTAATATCTCTCAAGTGATTCAAAAGCTTACACCCCAGCAAAGAGGTTCACATGTCATTGTTTGGAGAGAAAGTGAGAAAAAGATGTTTTATAACATTTGTTAACATACACCGAAAAAATCATAACCTCCATTTTATTGATTGCCGCTGATTTTTGTGTGTATGAATATTTAGTCGGTCATGCATCCACTGCTTATAAAATGACATGCAATTTCTTGTATTCTATATGTTTTCTCCCCTGGTTCCTTTTCCTTCCTTTTTTTTTTTTTTGCCTAGCTTTTAAGCAACTAAATTCAGGAAGTGGAGGCTGAAAGACTGCTTTGTTGAAGGCTAAGCAACATTTCAATCATTGTAGTGGTGGGAAAATCTATCTGGGTTTGTTCCTTCTTCTTCTTCTTCTTTTTCTCTCCCTCCCCCCTCCCCTTCTTAAAGAGAGAATTGGCAAACCAGAAAGAATAGTCTTTGTCATGTGCAAATATGGTGCCCATAAATGGTGCTGGAGGCTCCCCCTCCCCACCAATTGTCCCATGACTTTGCCAGAAGAGAAAAGCTATAAGGAAAAAAAAAAAAGGAAAACAGAAAGAAAGAAAGGCGCACTTGATAGAGTTGTGAAGAATGTTTGAATGGCTATTGGGTGTCCGGCATTGTCTTAAAGTGACCTCAATTCGGTACAGTAGAAACCCTGGAAAGTGCTATCTGAAGTCACAATACTGCTATTCTCTGCCATTTAGCAAAAGAGATTAGTTAAAAGGGTGACGTTTCGTGTAGAGAGTTCCAAGTATTTCGTGAAACAAAAGGAGCCTGAAATGTTTTTGAAGTTATTTTTAATTGAGTTGAACTAATTTAATAAAGGGCCCAAGGAAGGAAGGAGGGGGGGGGGGAGAAATCAAGGATTGTGATTGTTTTATAATTCCTCACAGATGGAATGGACATTTATAGCACATTTCTTTGGTCTCGGAGAGAACAGTAGTCCCATTTACAGCTACTGTTCGCAATTTAAGCCCGCTCTGAAATGAAGTCTTTTCAAGAAGCTGACAGCTTATAAATAAATCTGTCTGATAAAATTGAGCATAAACTGCATCTGTGGTTGGTTTGCCAAAATTAATTCGACATTTAATTAGAAATCGCAGTCAAACATATTTAATAAAAAGAAAAACAGCCTCGGATAGGAAATCAAATGGAATTCGGTTTTCAGCAGACATCGGACTTTCTTCTTCTTCTTTTTTTTAAGAAAAAGGTAAACAAAACAATAAAATAGAAAAATGAAGCGGTAGCCTAACCTCTGTGATCCATAAATCTATAGGGGCTGAAGCTGAAAGAATTTGAAGGAGCTGATGTGATTATTGGAGAGAAGTGGTTAATTAATTGGCTTCAAATTCCCAGTGGAAGCTATTGTGTGACAATTTTTTTTGTTGCTGATTCTGTAATTAGGATTTTCAGTGGTGGCGTTGGAAATTTGTTGTAAACACTGACATAAATCAATACGGTTTTTATTAACAGAGTGGTAGAGTTCAGAGCTAGAACTGTGCTTCTAGTACTTTGCATACTTTGGACATGTTAAGGCCATAAAATGTTGATTTCTACCCTCTGGTAAGGCAAAATAGTTTCAACAGTTAGCAAAACTGTGAGCCCGCAAGAGAGCAAATGTGGCATGGTCCTATTAGGAATGAATTAGCAAGAGAGATGATGGTGAGAGAACCTGGTCCACAGCCATTCTCAAGTTCTGCTTGTATATTGTAGGATCTGGAAAAAAAAAAAGAAGAAAGTTTGGAGTCCTTGGGGGTCTCTGAACTTGAATATTCTTTTTGCAGATATTTCATTACCTAACTAGTTAAAATCATGGGTGCTAGAAAGGAGTGTGATGTGCTCTCAGTTTATATACAAATCGATAACCCTGTCAGTGTTGGAAGGAGTGTTCCTGGTGGATCTGCTGGTAGCACTATTGATATTACCTAGTTGGGTATGTCAATAGTGCTACCAGCACTATTGACAAAAAAAACCCCCCAAAAACAATCCACCCAACCAAGCTCAAAGGCCACCCAGAACTATACAATTCAACCCTTTCTAAAAAGAGTTAGAAGCCCAAAGAGGTTATTGTAGGCAACATAAGACCTATGAATCAACCCACAACATGTCCTGCACAGCACATCTGATGACTTAGTAAAATCAATGCTGTATGTCATGTCACATTGGACTGTATGTTTTAGATAGCTGCAATTTCCCAGTGAAATCTACATTTTACATATAATTAGAATTCTGTCTTTAATGGTAATGTATTTAATTATTAGATTTATGTCCTGCCTTTCCTTCAGGAATTGTCAGCACCTGCTTGGAGTTAGATGAGAGTCAACATAATTCAAGGGGTGGGGGTGGGGGGGGGTGGACTTAGTTTACTTGTGGCTATGTAGGGATTCTGAGAGGACCTCTCTTTTAATTCTGCCCCAAGATTCTGCTACTGTTTATCCTACAGGAATTGAGGTGGCATATCTTCTACTTTCTCACCCTTTCTCTGATCCCAAGACAGATTGAGATGAGAGAGAGAGGGAGGGAGGGAGGGAGAGAGAGAGAGAGAGAGAGAGAGAGAGAGAGAGAGAGAGAGAGAGAGAGAGAGAGAGAGAGAGAGAGAATATGGTCCAAAATCACTCCATGAGATTCTAGGGTTGAGAGTACACTTGAATTTGGGTGCTATGTCCTTAAGCAACATCTTAATTACTACACCAACTGGCTTTCAAAGACTTACTAAGTTCTTTGAGGGACCACATGTGGATGAGTCAATAAAGGAAATGAATGTAATTGAAACAAGTTCTATATTTAGAACAAAGCTCCCATTATAAACTTTGCATCCTTTTTACATTTTGATAAATTGATTTTTCTCCCTTCTGTCTCCAGGATCAGATCCAAAAATGATTGTTACCTATGGCAAAGGGAGAAAAAAGGGTCCCACCAAATTCTGTTTCCTTCCCAATGAATAATTATTTGAATCCAGAATAGGACATTAGAGTAGCAAGGTAGTTCTGAGCAGAGATTAGCAACCTGTAAAATGCTTGCCACCCTTGGTCCCACTTAAAGAGCTCTAGGATTCTTTATCTGAAATTCAGCATAAAATCACCAAGTAACAGCCATACAATTTCCTGTCAAAAGGGTGGACTTCTACTGAGTGAAGGGGTGAGCTCCCATCCTTACCCCAGCCCTGCCAACCTAGCAGTTTGAATGCATGCAAATGCAAGCAGATAAATAGGTACCACTTTGGTGGGAATCTAAGAGTGTTCTGTGCCCCTCAGCATATAGAAAAGCTGGCCACATAACCACAGAAGGGTCTTTGGACAATGCTGGCTCTCTTGGCTAAGAAACAGAGATGACCACAACCCCCTAGGTTGGACACAACTGGGCAGGGGAAACCTTTATCTTTACCTTTTCTGATGAAAAACAAAGAACAGGAGGTGAGAATAGCTCAGATCTACTCCATTTGGTGATGTCCCAACAACAGAGCCCTGCTCGGAGTGACTTTATTTCTGGTTAATAGAGTGCCATCCAATCTGCATGAAAGTCGATTTAGTCAAACGGTTAATGCACCAGGCTAGAAAGCAGGAGGAGACTGTGAATTCTAGTCTGGGTGACTTTGGGCCAATCACCAGGAGAAAGTGAGTTATAGTATTTCCTTAGGCATGAAAGCTGACTGGGTAACTTTGGGCCACACACACACACTCTCTTTCTCAGCCCAACCCATGTGGCACTGTTCTTGTTGTGGAGGAGGAAGGAGTATTAGGTTGTTTGCTGCCTTGAGTTATTTATAAAAATAATAAAATTAGGACTTTAAAAAAAAAGAAAATCTAAATAAATAATAAATAAAGTATACAAAATTCTGACTTTCAAGGGTGGAAAGTGACCAGAAGGCTCAGGAAGATGATCTAAGTGTCAGGGTTCCAAGTAACACCCTCAATGAAAGAAGACTCCGAGGCTTGAAGTTCCTCAAAGTTCCATTTTATTAGAGATGGCATATTGGCACATCTGGGAAAACCCGAATCTGAAAGTTTCAAGGTTTTCCCCACCCAAAAGAAAGTCCAAGTCCCATCCCCTGCACCCACATGTCCATCACATGGTCCAATCAAAGCACCATGCCAAGTGGAGATGCCTCCCAGTCACACCTCTCCAGGTGCAGGGCAGGATGTCCTTGATTCTCTGAGAAAGGAATGTTATTATGACTACATATCACCCATACTCCATACAATCCCCCCTCCCCATTTCTCACAGCACTAAACATGGTAGACCTGAAGGCCCAATGCAAAAGATGGCTTCCAGGCCTGACACTAAGTATTGCTCCTTGCTTCTCCCTGCCTCACAGTAGGGCCAGCAATGTCTGACTCTGACTCCATGTGATTTGATCCCTGACTTTAGTGAGCTCTAGAAGAACCTTGCAACCGAGTTTACATCAACTTTCAATCAGTTCCAACTCGGTTTCCAGTTCCCCAATGTGAGAATCCTCCAAGCAGGCCTCTCCATGGATTCCATGTGCTCTTTTACAGAGCCAGTCCCTTCCTCCACCCTAGCCATCTGAGGGTTCTTGTGATCAGGCCAAAACAATGTGCTATATTGTGATGTGGCAAGGAGACAAAGCTACGAATGAAAGCAGATGGTATTATCTCTGTGTACAAAGCCCTGTTTGGATTTTCTGATAATTATCTGATTGATTTTTTTTTTAAAGGAATCATTAGGAAGATAGCTAATACCAAGTGTGAACATGAGAGCATTCTGTGTGTGCCAGGATTTTGTTGTGATTATTATTATTTTTTTAATCGTTTGGGTAAAGTTTGAATGAGCAATTCTTTATTTAAAAGAAGGACTAGGGGTGGCATGATAGCAGTCTTCCAATATATAAGGGGCTGCCACAAAGAAGAGGGAGTCGACCTATTCTCAATTAAACCATCAGTGGAATGGCTTGCCTCCAGAAATTGTGGGTGTTCTCTCATTGGAGGTTTTTAAAAAAGAGTTTGGATAGCCATTTGTCTGAAATGGCATATGGTCTCCCAATTGAGCAAGGGGTTGGACTAGAAGACCTCCAGGTTCTCTTCCAACTCTTGTTATTCTGTAACTCTACATCATCTTCTATATTTAGGTGTTATGGATTCAGGGGGTGTTTTTACAGAAGAGTGCCCACAAAACAGATGCACAGATTAAAAGTATAACTATAGGTTAGATGCCAGCCTTTATATCTTCTTTACTACATCCCTGTTGATTGCTGGATACAATTCAATATGTTGGTTTTAATTTCAAAATCCTTCAGGGCTATGGTACTACCTCCACTGTCATTTTAATATGAATAGTAATATGAGAGCATAGAATGTGTATAGGGAACTTCAATTTTAGAATGTGTGGGAACCATCTGTTTTCCTTCTTCTCCTTCTCCTCTTCCCCATCCTCCTCCTCCTCCTCTTCTCCTCTCTAGGGCTGAGAGAAAGGGACCATTTTCAACATATGCATGATATTGTTACCCAGATAAAAGGGGAGAAGGCTTGCACTGCAACACCTAATCTACCATCTTGTTAATATTTATTTTTACCCTTAACCTTTAAAAATGCCTATGGATAAACAAATTAGAATTGTAGAATCAAAGAATTGTACAATTGGAAGATGGTATGAAAATCCGCAAATACAGCTCAGTTCCCCATGCAAAAATCCAAATTCAAACAAAAATATACAAAGCTAGCCTGCTTCAGCAGAACCAGTAATGGGGAATCCATCCCACCTCTGGTTAGTTGGTTGCCATTTTTCTTTTGAACTTCAGTGACTGTGGAAATGGTCAATTGTCCAGGTCATGGTTGTCCCAAAGGTGCTTTTTCCAAGAGGCAACTAGACATTTTTTTTCTTTGAAAACATTTCACTTCTCATCCAAGAAGTTTCTTCAGTTCTATTTGGACTTCAATGTGAGTTACTGTATCTAACTGGATACAGTTGAGTAGACATTCTTGTGAAATAGTTCCTGTTTACCAGGTTAAAAATACTAAGCTAGATGAAGAATTAACTGACAAGACCTAAGGAAACTTCCAGTATTTCTACCTCATTCCATGCACACTATAATTTTTCTCAAGTACTGAAAATCAAGTTCTGTTGAGGATCAAACTGTCAAAGGAATGAGATGACATGTGTTGCTGAGCCAAATTTTATCAGGACTTTAGTTCTTATTAAAACAAAGAACAAAATAATTGGTGTTCTTCAGGCAATCAATGTGATACTACTGGAAATACCTTTTTGGGAATTGTGATCTCTGCTTACCACTGTGCAAAATACAACAATTTTATTCTCCCAGCCTTTTTTATAGAAAATTTTATCAAAACCATGGGTTTCTGCCTACAAATGGAAGAAATGGAAGAGAAGTTCTCAGTGCTGTGAAAGAATAATAAAATAAGAATAAACAACTTCAGCTTCTGGCTTTTCAATGAGAAATCATCTCAAGAGGTTTCCATGGGACTGTTTATTATGTTGGAAGTCCTTAAAGATCTTGAAGCAGAGATTCTGGTGACCAGATCAGTTGACCACAAGAGGGAGCCACTAATCTGCACTTTGCGGAGGTGTGGGGCTATCAGTTCTATAGGCTAGAGCAGTCTTTTTCAACCATGGCAACCTCAAGAAGTGTGGAGTTCAGTTCCTAAAATTTCCCAGACAACTCCCTAAGGAATTCTCGTAGTTGAGAGCCACATATCTTAAAGTTGCTAAAATTGAGTAATATTTGGCTAGAATTGAGTAACATTGGACTAAGAACTCAGGACTGGTGTACAGGTGATGTGCAGAGTCCAGTGGCCTTTAATGTACCCTCAGATAAATTCTCCTACCAGCTGCTTATTGAAGAAAATGTTAGTGGCCTCACTCAGAGGACCATCAAATCTCCCTCTGTTATTGCCAAGGTTGCAACTGATGTCTGTTATCGACTGTACCTGAAGAGAATATTTGTAACTCAGGGTTGAACACTGGTGGACACTGTTGAAGTTACCTAGTTTGGTAATGAAACGACTTCAGGGAGACAACCAAGCTCAGGAACCACCAAGGACACCATCTATTTATGTCCTTCAACATTTCTCTCCCTGTTGCCCAACTGCTTTTTGTTGCTACAGATCAAGGAAAGATGGTTGCCTCTTCACATAATGGTAGCATAATGTACAGTCAGGTTCACCTGAGGACTTCAAAACATCTTTAGAAGCTCCTCGTGCAGATTTTCAAATAATGTCTATAGAAGTAGATCTCAGCTGCTGATGGAGCTCAGAAGTCAAGCCTGGAATAACCAGACATTCCAAAACGGAAAAAGATTCTAATACAGTTTCATCTGAGTGGTTTGTTGCTTGAGATGATGCCAGATGCCTTCACATTCAATTTATCTTAATTCCAACAACTTGCTAACATGTCCCTTTAATAGCATGGGTGAATATCCCTTTTAGATGCAATTTATTAAGTAGCCTTTAAAACATGTAGCTTTAAAAACTTAGCAGAAAACAAAAAGAAAATGGCATAAAACAGAATAGCAATTGAAGAAAAGCAATGTATTTACAAGGCAAAAAAAAAAAAAAAAGGAGGAGCTAAGTGACTAGGTAAGTTAACAAAGAAGTGGAACATCCATGGATGGAGATGAATTAAAAAAAAGTTAAGATGGTGCCCATGACAACACGATCAAAGATCTTCCCCTTTAAATTAGTTTGTTTGCTGCCCATCTCACCTCTTTTGTGCATCAATGAACATAATAAGGGGAGGAACTTCAATCAAGAAGTTGCAGCCTTCATCCTGACATTTTTTGACCATTCTAGATGTCCTGTATGAAAAATAGGTTTTAAAAGATGCTTGCTGCTGGTAGATCTCTAGTATTTTTTCAAGCTGAGGCGTGAAAAAGCTGAGGTTCCCCTTAAATTTGTAGGAATCTAGATTCTACCTTTATTATCATCTATGAATGCCAGAGCTATGTCAGCTCAGAATGAGAAAAGACCTCAATTTTGTTTTAAAAATTACTGTTGTGAACTATTTCTTAATAATGGAGTCCTTGGTGTTCTCTGAGCTTGGTTGTTGACTTGTAAAAATTCATTACCTGACCAGATAACATCTAGGTGAGCTCCCATCCTGGCCCCAGCTCCTGCCCACCTAGCAGTTTGAAAGCATGCAAATGCGAGTAGATTAATAGGTATATCACTTCGGTGGGAAGGTAGCAGTGTTTCATGCCCCTTTGGCATATAGTCATGCTGGCCAGATGACTACAAAAATTGTCTTTGGACACCGCTGGCTCCCTCAGTCAAGAAACAGAGATGAGCACCATGCAGGGGTGGGCTGCTGGGGGTTCACAGGGGTTTGGGAGAACCTCTAGCTAAGATTCTGTGCAGTTCGGCGAACCCCCAACTCCCACTCTTGGCTGGCCCTGCCTACCCCACCCCTCCTAGGAGTCCCCACATGGCCCATTTTGGATGCAGGTAAGTGCAGGGCGCACACAGAGGCTCAAGGAGGGTGAAAAACGGGTCTACCTGAAGTTTGGGAAGGCCAGAAATGGACCCATTTCTCCAGAGGGCCTCTGGGGAGGCTGTTTTTGCCCTCCCGGAGGCTCAAGAAAACCCTTCGGAGTCTGGGGAAGGCAAAAATGCCCCCCCACCATGGTGCAGGAGGCCAACTAGGCCTTGCCCACCATGGCCACACCTACCCAGCAACCGGGCAGAGAAACCCTTGCTAAAATTTTTGAAGCCCACACCATGACCTGCAGTTAGACTCAACTGACAGGGAAACCTTTAGCTTTAGTGTATATAGGCAGAGAGGAAGCCCCACAATCACTAGCATTGATTATATTTCTTAGTTGAGTCATGGAACATCTGCAAAGAAACCACCAAGCTCAGAGAGTAACTCCACAGTTGAACCTTGAGCTACAGATCTTCTGTTGGAACCATTTCTTAATTGAAGTGTTTTGCTTACTCTTGAGTACCTTACAGCAGATCACTATGTCCTTATGCTCATCTCTGAGGTAGCCCATTAGGATTTTCAAATAAACATCAGTATAATGAGGGGCAAAAGAATACAATAATTTAAATGAAGGCTGGTTTCCATGAAAATATTGGTCATTCTACCTTGAAGAAAAAACAGTCTGTTTCCCTGCTTATAGTCAGAGGATTTTCACAACATAAAAACAGGACAATTAGGCAGGTTTTGTTTATTAAATAATAACATTATTTAATGAAAATTTCCAAGAAATCTTATTAAGGCAAGACAGAAGGGAGGCAGAAGCTGATTTGCTTGACTCTCCTAAGTCATTATTCCCCATAAATAGGTAGCTCCCAAATTTTTCATCATATGTCTTTAAAATAAAATCAGGCCTTGAAAAAGGACCTTTGAGACAGCATTCCAAATGTTTTTAAGAGGGAGAGAAATTCATCTGTTTTAGTTCCAGTGAATTTTGTACATATTTGTTCATAAGATAATTCCATTTCTTTTCTGCACTTATCTACAGGTTGAAAAGAAAAGACAAGTGGTAATTACGCATGCTTTAAAAATATTTTTTTTTCTTGGAACATCTGAATCTATTCTGCGTTATCAGTTTTTAAATGCAGAATTGCATATTGACTTTTAGGTTGAGAATTGTAGTGCAAAGTTTGAAACTTTCTTTGCCCAACTTAGGACAATCTTGTCTATCCTTGTATCCTCAAAAATTCCTTCCTTCCTTCCTTTTTCCCTCCCTCCTTCCTTCTCTCTTTCCCCTTCCTTCCTTCCTTCCTTCCTTCCCTCCCTCCCTCCTCCCTTCTTTCTTTCCTTCCTTCCCTCCTTCCTTCCTTCCTTCCTTCCTTCCTTCCTTCCTTCCTTTCTTTCTTTCTTGTCTTCCTTCCTTCCTTCCTTCCTTCCTTCCTTCCTTCCTTCCTTCCTTCCTTCCTTCCTTCCTTCCTTCCTTCCTTCTCCCTCCTTCCCTCCCTCCCTCCCTCCTTCCTTCTCTCTTTTCCCCTTCCTCCTCCTTCCTTCCTTCCTTCCTTCCTTCCTTCCTTTCTTCCTTCCTTCCTTTCTTTCTTTTTCTTTCTTCTTTGAGCAAAGTCTTCCTGCCATCTGAGTTCTGTGCCTGGGTTTCCTAGATGAAATCCTCACATGGGGAAGGCATCTGGGTGGGTGTGGGTGTGGGGAGTGAGTGAGGGAAATGAGAGCTGCAGAGAAGTGTGCCAAGTTACAGAGAAGAGACATTCGTTTTCTTAAAGCATTAAGAGTCGCCTCCTTCCTCCTGAATCGCCAAGGACTTGTCAAGGTGCCTGAGTTTGCCAAATTAACATGTTGTGTGATGGGCAGATCCCTGCTGGGCTGTTGAAATTGGGGCTTTTCCCTCTGCACACCCGACTGTCCTGACCTCGCTCTCCCACCTCCCCATTTTGCTTTCTATGCCAAGTCACAGCTTGCAGTGTTAACGAAATACCGCCTTCTTCACTCTGATGGAAGCATAAAGCTCCTGGGGATGATCAAGGATGGGCCACGCGAGTGCTACATTTTTAGAGTGAAGCTGGTGCTGAATGTGGAGGTCCTGAACCATGGGAGCGAGAAGAAACAGTTCCGTTTCTTGAGTGAAATGGTGTGGTTTTGTTTTGGCATGATTCCCTTTCAACTCACGTCTGCTTAGAATTGCCAGCCAGATCAGCATTCCAACTTGGTACCTTCCAAGATTCTTTATTCAATCTAATGGTAATGTCTTGCCTTTCATTTAGGACAGGGGTCTCCAAACTTGGCTGGCTGGGGAATTTTGGGAGTTGAAGTCCACAAATCTTACAGTTGCCAAGTTTGGAGGCCCCTAATTTAGGATCTCAAGTGGCCTTCCTTGAGTTCACTCCTTCCAGCTTTCTCCATAGTAGCAACCATGTGAGATAGAAGAAGTCCTTGAATGTCCATGGATGAAGTTAATTCTCACCTCAACCTCAAGGTGGCTTTCCCAAGTTCACTCCTTCCAGCTTTCCCCATAGTAACAACTCTGAGATAGGTTGACCCCAAGTGTTTCAAGGAATGTCCATGGGTGAAAGTAGTCCCAAAGCTGGGTTTTTCCAGTCCCAGTCTTACATTTTCCTAACTGATTTCTCCATCTGCTCCCTTGGTTGGGGAAGATGGATTGACTGCATTATAACACCTCTAGGGGTCAGTAGTGTTTACAACTCCCATTAAAATGTCATCACTTCTGAATGTGGTGGAACAGGTATTCCTATGATGTGTGTTTGTGCTCAGCCTCTGAAGAAAGCAAAAAAGTGTTGTTGTTTTTTTTGAAACTGAGGACTGTATGCTTCAAAGATGCCATCCTATCTGTTCCTTTCTCCAAGCAATTGATTATGAGCATAAAATTAACCCCACATACAAGAACATTTAGTATAGTCTTGTTTGTTCACCTCTTGTAGGTAGGATTAAAACAAGTGTATGGTGGTTTTTAAGAAACACATTCTTCCTAGAGTTAGAGTACAGGAATTTTAGAGAAGTTGGAAGAGGCCACAGGGAATATCTAGCCAAACGTCAGCCCTGTATTTAAAAAAAAGCAATTATAGTCAATCATGCATAAGAGGTTGATGTCCACTCTCTTCTTAAAAGTCTTCAGAGATGGAAAGTCCACTAATGTCAGGTGCAAGCAAAAAGAACCACTTGTGAAGAGTCTCAAACAGAAGCTTTATTGTGAGTCACTTATGTTACAAGAATCTCGCCAGACTGATTGCATTCCCTTTGGAACCATCAGATAAAGTTTTGGGGATTCTGAAGGTGATCAACCTGTGCTGCTTTCTGCAGTGCCAAAACTCTAAGCTGAACTCCCTCCTATCCAGCTGGGGATTCCACCACACAAACTCCATAGGTAAGATGATTATTCTACTATGGTACAGATCAGAAACCTATAGGAGAATACTTCTAGCTCAGGGTTGAAATGAGGGGTCCTTGATGCTCTCTGAGCTTCGTTGCTTTCTTCCAGACATTTCATTACTTAGCTCTGCATCAGTGCACTGATGATGTCACTTAGATCAATAATCAAACATCTGCAAGAAAACAACCAAGCTCAGAGAGCACCCAGGACCCCACAAATCAGGGAGCCACCACAATATACAATGACATCTTCATGCAACCAAAGCAGTGGTGCTTTTGTGTCGTAATATCTGATGCTAATAGGTAAACTGCATCATTTGCATGATAGTTCATGACAGGTGTCATTCGTTCCCCTCCTTTCCCCCATGAATGCTCATGATCCCGATGACTATCTCTCAAACTATCAGTGCATCAGTGGCTGAATATTAATTTTTGGAAACCATAAGGAAGGCTGATACTTTGCTCAGGATCGTCCTGGTAGGAATTTGTAATGATAATGATATCTTGTAATGAGAAAGCGTGCAGAGAAGAGCAGCAAAGATGATTAGGGGGCTGGAGGCTAAAACATATGAAGAACGGTTGCAGGAACTGGGCATGGCGAGTCTGATGAAAAGAAGACTAGGGGAGACATGATAGCAGTGTTCCACTATCTCAGGGGCTGCCCCAAAGAAGAGGGAGTCAAGCTATTCTCCAAAGCATCTGAGTGTAGGACAAGAAGCAATGGGTGGAAACTAATCAAGGAGAGAAGCAATTTAGAACTAAGGAGAAATTTCCTGACAGTGAGAACAATTAATCAATGGAATGACTTGCCTCCAGAAGTTATAAATGCTCCAACACTGGAAGTTTTTAAGATGTTGGATAACCATTTGTCTGAAGTGATGTGGGGTTTCCTGCCTAAGCAGGGGGTTGGACTAGAAGACTTCCAAGGTCCCTTCCAACTCTGTTTTCTATTCTATTCTATTCTATTCTATTCTATTCTATTCTATTCTATTCTATTCTATTCTATTCTATTCTATTCTATTCTATTCTTCTATTCTATTCTATTCTATTCTATTCTGAGAAATGGTCTTTGTAAACCAGAGGAAGAGCCACAGAGTATGAGAGGCATCTGAGTCAACAGAGATAATGTTGGGGGCATGGCAAACATCTCAGAATGGCCCTTCCCTGGTTGTTTGAAGTGTAAAGGCAATGGGAAAAAGACTTCCCTAGGGAATGATGAGATAAGAGAGGGCAAAGCCTGCAGTTGGAAAATGGATGGAGCAAGAGGCTCAGAAGAGACCTTCCCTAGATGTCTAGGGAGAGTCTCAATCATCCAGGTCATGGTTTTCCCAAAGGTGCTTTTCCAAAGGCAACATAAAAACAGAATAACAGAGTTGAAAGAGACCTTGGAGGTCTTCTAGTCCAACCCCCTGCTCAGGCAGGAAACCCTACACCACTTCAGAGAAATGGTTATCCAACATCTTCTTAAAAACTTCCAGTTTTGGAGCATTCACAACTTCTGGAGGCAAGTGGTTCCACTGATTAATTGATAATATAAATCCTTCCGCTCTTGGATTTACTACGGTACCTGGCAGAATTTGAGTGGTAACTGTGGGGACCAGATTATTTTAGGCCAGATCCAGCTCATTTCTTTTTTTGCCTAGATCCTCCAGTTTAGCCTTTTTAGCTGGTCTCTCCTTCTCAGAGGATCTTTCTATCACTGTCAAACCCAAAAAACAAAACAAAAACAAAACCAGAAGCAGACATCCATGCCATCCAGGTTTGCTTTAAAAACCTATTGACACCTGGGTATGTGTCTGAGTTTTCAGTGGCCGACATGCCATGGACCATGCAAATAAGCCCCAAAGGCAGGAATAGTAGCAGCCTGTAGTAAAATTAAGAGGTAGGTCAAATATAATGGAAACATCTGTCGTTAACCCTTTTAGGGAGGGTGCCTAAAAGGGCATCGCGGCAGATAAAAGTGCTGGGGTGTGTTCTGTCCTGCCTTTTCATGGTGGAGTTGCAAAGGAACAGTTAGCCTAATGTACATCTCCTGTTCGGCAGCGTTTTACTGGGCGGATCGAGGGCGCTCCCCTCAATCCGCCTCCCCGCCCCTTTCCATGGTTTGCCAGCATTTACAAAAGCAATTCTGAGAATGTGAACAACTAAAAGCCTGCTTATTTTAGCATTAGATCCTGCTCACAGCAGCCCTGCTGATGATTTAGTATTATACCATAGCTTGGGTATGTCTCCCATGTGGGGGAGATTATATTTAGACATCTATATATCTATCTATATCTACACTTACCCATCTCTCTCTCTCTCTCTCTCTCCCCCTCCCTCCCTCCCTCTATAGATAGATAGACAGATAGATAGATATGTCACTATCTGTCTGTCTGTCTCTGTCTCAATCTAAATTAAATTAAATTAAATTTCTGTATTTGTTTATGTTTACTACATTTATAGATACATACATACAGACAGACAGACAGACAGACAACAGAAAGACAGACAACAGACAGACATTATCCCCCCATTTTTCAAGTCCTCCCCAGAATGTATAAAACATCAGTGGCACATATTAATTTTATTTTATTTATTAAATTTCTATACTGTGCGTCTCAACTAAGTGATTCTGGGTAGTTTACAGCAGTATAATAAAACAAGATAAACACATGACATTGAGAGAATGGCTTTCCTTTCTGCTATCCATGTTTTGGAACTTTTAATATTTTCCTAAAAAAAACATGTATAATATATTTCCTTCCTTCCTTCCTTCCTTCCTTCCTTCCTTCCTTCCTTCCTTCCTTCCTTCCTTCCTTCCTTCCTTCCTTCCTTCCTCAGAAAAAAAACAGCTTGCATTTAAAACATGAGCATTTAAATGTTTACCATGTTTTTTTTATTCAACGTTGACTATCTTATACCAAACACAAAATCTGGCCCAATTTTTTAAAGCACAGTGTAAAAGAGAAGTCAAATTAGATGTTAATTCTGAAGGCAAATAAATACATGGCAATCAAAGATTTGAACTGACAAGGGAAATGCATTTCTCTCTTTATTTCAGCATTTTTTTCTCTACCTAAAATGGATATGTCATTTCATTACTGCAACTTTCCTAGTCCTCACAGCCTTTAGCAATATTAGGCTCACATTTCCATAAATTCTCTCTTTCTATGTTCTGCCCAGATTTTCCATTGTACAACTACTCTAAAAGTTTTTGCATTCTATGACTAATCCTTCCCCTTCACATGTTTTTTAATGAACATTGGTAACAACTTAAAATTTAGCCAAAGAACTGACTAACTTCAGGATGACAACTGTGGTCAACTTTGCAATAAGCAGAAATCCATCCAATAACTTTACCTCATATCAAGAAAAATGGCACTTGTTGAATTTTTGACTGTCATGCCTAATATTTTAAAGCAGTTCCTGCTCTTCATGGCAACTGTGAGGCCAATAGATTTGCTAAAGCTTGTTATTCTTTCCTTTTCCCCTTTTAAGAAAGGACTTGCAATCCAAAACAAGATCCGTGGCTTGATTTTCCCAGAACATCAAAATCAGAAAATTTGTGACTGGATCCTATGGTGTTCCATGGTCTTTCTTGCCTCAAAACTTCATGCAATAGCCCCAGGCTCCAAATTTAAATTCACCACAATCACCCATTCCACACAGTTTGGTTGGGAATGGCAAGGAAGGGTTAAGTATCTCAACAAAACTTTCTAAGATAGAGTCCCAAGATTCTGATATTGACAATCTTGAAATAATGCAGAGAAAAGCAACAAAGATGGTAAGGGGCTAAAATGTATGATGAACAGCTAAGGAAAATTGGTATGTTTAGCCTAATGAAGAGAGTTTAGGGGAGACACAGATAGCAGTTTGTCAGTACTTGTCACAGGGAATGATTCTAAAGGTAAAGGTAAAGGTTCCCCTCACATATGCGCTAGTCATTCTCGACTCTAGGAGGTGGTGCTCATCTCCATTTCAAAGCCGAAGAGCCAGCGCTGTCCAAAGACGTCTCCGTGGTCATGTGGCTGACATGACTAAACACCAAAGGCACATGGAATGCTGTGACCTTCCCACCAAAGGTGGTTCCTATTTTTTCTACTTGCATTTTTTACCTGCTTTCAAACTGCTAGGTTGGCAGAAGCTGGGACAAGTAACGGGAGCTCATTCTGTTACGCGGCACTAGGGATTCGAACCGCTGAACTGCCGACCTTTTGATCGACAAGCTCAGTGTCTTAGCCAGTGAGCCACCACGTCCCCTTTATGATTCTATGATTTTATGAAGTCATTAATCCCCAGTGTCCAGTAATACTTTGCTTAAAATACAGAAATAATTGGAGAAACAAGGAATGCAAAGAGTTGTATTCACACTTAAAGAATGCCAGCAGGCTTACACTGAGAAAAAAAGACCCATTTTCTGATTTGACATCTCTGAGGTCTTTTTTTTTTTTTTTTTACCTTTAACTTGCCCTGAAGCACACTGAAGTTCCACTCAGGTTATGGCTCTCCAAAGTGGTTTTGAAATTGAATTAAAATCTTGTGTCAACAGTCACAATTGATTTCTAAGACTCTGAAATGATACTCTTGCTTGGAGTTTCTTTATTCACTAATACATTTCTCTCAGTTTAGTTATATGAAATTCCCAGGAGCAGGATATCAGTATCCATCTATGCTTCAGCAAGAAGGTATTCTTCCTGGCTGGGAACCACTGCAAGCCTATTTGGAACTGAGGTTCGTGTCCTTCATTCAGGCCGTCGTATATTGGAAGCCACAGAGAACATAACACTGCCTTTGAATTTATTGGTTGGATTCACTCAACACATTTAACTAGGATGTAATTGGGAATGGGTAGCTGGCAGTTCAGAATATTATAGAAGGGCAAGCGTTGTCTTAGCACATTGTAGGAACCCAGCCATCCCATCATGTCATAACATGGTTGGGGTGAGCATAGCCTGCTATGTGAACTTAGAAGTTGTGTTTTATTATATTCCTACAAGGTGACAACTGTGCTGCAATGTTGCACTCATGGATCCTTGACTGAAGCTGGTTTCTAGGCAGACATAAATTTCCAAGCAAACATTTTCAAAGCTATTGTAAATCTGAGTCTTAGAAATTCCATAAAATCTTGAATATCATACTGAGGTTTGATCCTATGATCCTTATTTTGATCCTTATAGTATTTATCCTCTAAAAGATGATGATGGTAATGATGATGAGGAGAAGGAGGAGGAAGAGGAGAAATTTTCTCTCTCAAAGCTAAACAATGAGGGAACCTCCCTCCCCATTACTGTATATGCCCATATTTCTGAGATAAATGCCATCTGTGATTTCTGCATTTTATGAAGCTGTTACAGTTATAGAGATTCCATCTATCCCAGATATGAGAATTGTGCTATACTACTACTGCTGCTGCTACTATTACTATTATAACAACTACTACTACTAAGCATTTGTCTTCTGACTAAGGATATTTAAAAGCTACTTTAACTTTTTTTTTTTTCAGGCTGTCCAAATACTGAAACACGTACACTAATTTATTTTGAAAACTTGATGGTGAGGACCTATACATTTGTAATCAATCATCTTTTAATTCTACTTGGTGCCACTAAATTCAGTGATAAAGTATTTCAATCTACCAGGAAATTTTTTCTGTGCTAAATAGCTATGGTTTTTTTTTAAAAAAAATATTATTATCCAACAGTGCCGTTGCAATTGCTCACATCTTGTTGACAAATGCAAAGTGTGTGTCTCTGAGTGTGTGTGTGTGTGATTTCCCTGTCTTTGAATATCAGCAAGGGGAAGAAAGAAAGAAAGAAAGAAAGAAAGAAAGAAAGAAAGAAAGAAAGAAAGAAAGAGATTTTCTAGTGACATTTAACAGTGTGGGAGATTATGTTTGGATCCTCCAAACTTGGCTCAGGGCTCATCCTTCCACTTACATTTTTCCAAGAGTAATTTCATATTTTCTTCTGTGCAGTTTTGGTTGCCAACATGGAGAAGAGCCATTGTTGGAAGTGGGGTCGCAGCCGAGCTGGCATTGAATAAAGCATTGGCAGAGACAAGGGAAACCCTTCTGTGTTGAGAGGGCTGGGGCATAGCTAAGTTCTTTAGCCTATGCCACTTTCCTTCTCCCGCCAACATTTTCTGGTTGCCCTTCTACCCAGATCTACTAGGTGGTATGTGTCATCTTCATGCTTTTTAATTAATAACCCAACCAACAGGTCCCATTGCAATTGTCTTACCTAAAGTGAAAAAAACAATGGAAGGAGATACATAGTTATTGATTGCATATTTAAATAATATACATTATCTATATACATCTGCTCTACGCATTTGATTTCCTTCCTCCCTTCCCTTCTCCTCTCTTCCTTCTTTGTATCCTTCCTTCCTTCCTTCCTCCCTCCCTCCCTCCCTCCCTCCCTCCCCCTTCTCCCTTAAATAAGTTATTCCTCTTTCCTTCTTCCAACATAATTTTGTGCTTTGAACAATGGGAGGTGAAACAGGAACATTCTGAAGAGTTTTCTGACTGGCAGGTTTTGGTTGAGAAAACTTCACAATGGACCTTCCTGTAGAGCTTTTAGAAATTAAATTTAAAAAATGAAATATGTTAGAAAACTAAGAGGAGAAAGGATTTGGGGAGACAGGTTAATAGTTTAACTTGCATTCAGACACTCCTATTGAGAGGACAGGACTTTTTCACTATAGAATACATCTTTGTCATAATACAGGAACGTCCTGAGGAAAAGCAAAAATGAGGAAGGGCATTCAAGTTGTACAGGTTGACAGATATCATTGTACTATTCAGACATTTAAAAAAGGAGATAATCATAATCACATATGGGCTTGTACCAGTCTTAGACTGTGAGTTTAATTATAGAATTAAAAAAATAAATCCTGCAGATTTTACACCGCTAGCTTTTGCCAACTACAGGGGATGATTCAGTTAGTTTAGTTTAGTTTAGTTTATTGGATTTTTATACCGCCCTTCTCCCGAAGGACTCAGGGCGGTGCACAGCTATGATAAAACAATGAATCATACAAAATTTAAAACCAATTTAAAAAGAATTAAACAAATTTGGCCCTGTCCATTAAAAACCCATAATTTAAAATACCCCATCCAGGTTCTTATTCAGCCAGGCCAGCCTGATAAATAGCAGGGTCTTTAGGGCCCGGTGGAAGGTATGGAGATCGGGAATCATACCTATCCCAGGGGGTAGTTCATTCCAGGAAGGCTCTCTCCTTGGGGGGTCGCCAGCCTGCATTGTTTAGCCGACGGCACCCTGAGGAGCCCCTGTCTGTGGGAGCGCGTTGGTCGGTGGGAGGCTATTGGTGGCAGAAGGCGGTCCCATAGGTATCCGGGCCCTAAGCCTGGATTCAGTTCAAATCTTTATTGTCAGTGTACAACATATGTACAATGAGATTGGTTGAGCTCCCTCAGTGCACCCTCCCCAACACAATACAACTCACAGTGAAGACAGAAAATCCTTAACCCAATAAATCATATGAACAAAACATCCAGTCCTATTGCACCAGTGTGAAAATGTTACACATTGCACCGTACCTGCAGTCCATCATGCTACATAGTTATGATGTTATTTCTCATTCAGGAGTCTTACACCCACGGATAAAAACTGTTCTTCAGCCTGTTTGTGCGGCTGGCTATACTTCTATATCTCCTTCCAGATGGTAGGAGGGTAAAGAAGTGATGACTAGGGTGAGAGTCATTCCCGAGAATTTTGCCAACTACAGGGGATGATGCTAATCTCCATTTCAAGGCCATTGAGGTAATGCTGTCCGAAGACATTTCCATAATCATGTGGTCAGCATGACATCATGGAGTGCTGTTACTTTCCCACTGAAGTGGTGCCTATTTATCTACTCACATTTTCATGCTTTTGAACTGCTAAGTTAGCAAGAGCTGAGGCAAGGATGGGGAGCTCACCCTGTGCTGGGGTCTCAAACCTGGGCTGTGTGCTTTCCAGCCGACAAGCTTAGCATCTTAACCATGAACCCCTGCACTGCCTAATTATAGAATATCAATGACAATAGTAGTAATAATAGTTGCAGTTGGGCTGAGAGGAAATGTTCTAACATTGGGTAACATGTGCTTCAGATCTATCTCTTGAATATAAAATACGAACATAGACTGGGAGAGCTTTACTATCCCATCTCTCTAGGTTGCTATGGAAGGTCTACATATCTCTTAGTTACATTAGATGCCAGATAATGCCAAATGCCAGAGTGGAAGACAAACATATGCCTAGAATGCAACAGTATTTCATTTTTAAAGGAATGAAAGCTGGAGATGTCTTGGGGAATTGGATCTCCTGCATCAACAGGGTTTGACCACATGACCTTTCAAATGAGATTGCGAGACCTTTAATGCACTTTTAATGTCATTATTCTAAGATATGGCCATCACACCAAGAGATCTTGCTAATCTCAAAACAAAAGTAAGCAAGTTGGATGTGGTTAATACTTGGAATGGCAAATATAAGGGAATCCTGTAGGCTGGAGTGGGAAATTGGGGGAAAAAATCTACTAAAAATGATTTGGCTATAGCAATACCTTCACCAGATATTGAATTTAACTTGAGAGCATCTTTACCTGAATATGTTAGCGTACAGGTAGTCCTCGGCTTACGACCACAATTGAGCCCAAAATTTCTGCTGCTAAGTGAGAGTTGTTAAGTGAAGTTTGCCTCATTTTACTACTTTCTTTGCCAAACCTAGCGTCCCCATTGACTTTGCACGTCAGAAGTTCGCAAAATCTGATCACATGACCATGGGGATGCTGCAACAGTTATAAATGGTGCAGTGAAAAATGCAGTGAAAACAGTGAAAAATGGTCATAAGTCACTTTTTTCAGTTCCGTTGTAACTTCAAACAGCAACTAAATGTAAATCGAGGATTATCTGTGCTTTGTGATTTTTCTCAGAGACACTGGCTGTGGTTCATGGTGGCAGAAAGCTGTGTTCTTCAACTACCAAGCTGCCCCCTAGAGTTAGGAACGACTAGCACATGTGTGCGAAAAATAGGGACCATCTTTGATGGAAAGGTAACAGCGTTCCATGCGCCTTTGGCGTTTAGTCGTGCCAGCCATGATGGAGTTAGCAAAGATGGCTAAATTGACTGCTCTGGTAAAAGAAAAGAACACAATTACTTTTGTTTCTACTTGGAAACCGCTTCTGAACTTTGTGCTTGAGTTGGCAAAAAAATGAAACTTTTATTTTGGGTTTTGCCAGTTAGATAGGTTTGTTGTTATAGAAATTGCTAGTAGATTTTTTTTTCCTGAATACCCCTGGGCTCCAGAAAACCTCATGGCATTCTGAGAAAATAACAAAGGCATTTGACTGGGGTGAGGATTCCATAGGCCTTTCATATATAGCCCTTGGACACCTTGTAATTAAATAAATGCAGTCATGCCACACTTCACCATTGAATTATCTTCTCCGTGGAAAGAGTCTTCAAAAGCAAATTCTGATTCATCAGATTAAATAAGAACCAGTAGAGGGGGGAAAAAATACAAAAGAATCCTAGCCTGGCACAAGGTGGATTTTGAAAAATTGCAAAGAAGTAGCCAGGGAATGAATACTTTATGCAACTAAACTGATTTATTGCCTTGATTTATGATCTGGTGCAAGCTAGCCTCAGGTTTTAACTTTAAAGATAAAGCAAAAAAGAGAAAAGAAAAGAAAAGAAAAGAAAAGAAAAGAAAAGAAAAGAAAAGAAAAGGGCTGGGATCCTTCTTCATCCATGAAACATGTGGTTCAGTTTTCTCAGTTTTAAACTCTGCACTCCACCAACTACTGAATTTGGAGATAATCCTTCTTAACACACTGGTATTTATTTACCTTTGGGCAAACATGCTTAAGGATGACTGTTCAGAATAACTATGGAGTGGCAACTTTATGCTAGGAAGAGAAGCTTGCTAAATCAACTTGTTTAGCATTCACTCTTCTCCTCCTCCTATGGCCTCATCCTTGTAACTTACTTTTCATTTGCTATCCCCACTTTAACTGCTCCTAAATGCACACTTCTTTCCCTCCAGCATTGACCTTAGGTGGTCCATGCACATCGAGAATGTTATTTGGAGTGAAGTAACACCAGTAGTCAGGAAGGAACAATGTAAGGGAGGCCAGTAAAATAAATCTTGTATTTCCTGTTACGAGAGCAAGCCAAAAAAGCAAAGGAGGAGATTGCAAAGAAGGAGCTGCTGCTGAGGTCCAAATCACAGAGATACATGGGACAGGCATCACCACACACAACAAAACATGGGATAGCCCAACACACAACACACAACAAATTCCTTGGAGCAACAAGGAAACCGACCGGAGAAGTAACTCGAAATGTTTAACGTAAGACTAGAAATTCTGTGTAGCGCACGTGCCGGATAATTATTTCTGGCTTGCCTCCCGTTGAAGCGTGCCACTGTTTGCAAAGCTTGCCTGCAGGAAGAAAGTAAAACAAAAAGATTGGCTGTAGATGTGTGCAGGTAGTCTTAAATTTACAACTATTTGTCTGAAATGCTACAGGGTCCCCGGCTTCAGCAGGGAGGTTGGATTAGAAGACCTCCAAGGTCCCTTGCAACTCTGTTGTTCTGTTATTTCTGTTCAGCTACCATTTGAAGTTACAATGGTGCTGAAAAAAGTGACTTAAAACTGGTCCTCACCCAGGGTGGGTTCTATTTATCTTTACTACTGGTTCGCAACAAGATTGCGTGCACACACGCCTTGCTTCTGCACATGTGCAGATCACCGATGATGACATCTGGGAAGGTGGGTGGAGTCTCCCTCTGGTTTTACTACCGGTTCTTGCAAACTGGTCCAAATTGGGGGCAATCCACCACTGGTCCCCACCCGTGCAACTCTTAGAACATCCCCATAGTCATGTGATTAAAATTCAGGTGCCTGGAAACTGGCATGTATTTATGACAGTTGCAGAGTCTAGAGTCACGTCATTGCCATTTGCAACCTTCCCAGAAGATTTCTGACAAGTCAATGAGGGAAGCCAGATGTGCTGAAGGACAACTTGATTCACTTAACAACTGCAGTGATTTAATTATATGGGATAGGTGGCAGCCCCCAAGAGTTTGCTTTCCCTACAGTGTGGCTTTGTGTTCCCATGCCAAACCAAACATCTGAGAATGGAAATAGGATAGACTGTCTTCCCACACTCTATTGCTAATGTTTATGCATTTATGGTTATGCTGCTTCATTGACTATGCTAAAGCCTTTGATTGTGTGGATCACAACAAATTGTGGCAAGTTCTTAAAGAGATGGGAGTACCAGACCATTTTATTTGTCTCTTGAGTAACCTGTATGTAGGTCAAGAAGCAACAGTGAGAACTGGACACGGAACCGTTGATTGGTTCAAAATTGGGAAAGGAGTCCTGCAAGGCTGTATACTGTCATCCTGCCTATTTAACTTACATTATGAGAAAGGCGGGGCTAGATGAATCAAAAATTAGAATTAAAATTGCTGGGAGAAATATCAACAATCCCAGATATTAAAGTGATACCACTCTAATGGCAGAAAGTGAAGAGGAACTAAAGAGCCTCTTGATGCGGGTGAAGAAGGAGAGTGCAAAAGTTGGCTTGAAACTCAACATTAAGAAAACTAAGATCATAGCATTCGGCCCTCTCAATTCCTGGCAAATAGATGGGGAAGAAATGGAGGTATTGACAGGTTTTATTTTCCTGGGCTCCAAGATCACTGCAGATGGGGACTGCAGCCAAGAAATTAAAAGATGCTTGGTCCTGGGGAGGAAAGCTATGGCAAATCTAGGCAGCTTACTAAAAAGCAGAGACATCATCCTGCCAACAAAAGGGCGTATAGTCAAGGCTATGGTTTTCCCAGTTACAATATATGGCTGTGAAAGTTGGACCATAAGAAAAGCTGAGCGCCAAAGAATTGAGGCTTTTGAACTATGGGGCTGGAGAAGACTCCTGCGAGTCCCTTGGACTGCAAGGCGATCAAACCGGTCAGTCCTAGAGGAGATCAACCCTGACTGCTCTTTAGAAGGCCAGATCCTGAAGAGGAAACTCAAATACTTTAGCCACCTAATGAGAAGGAAGGACTCACTGAAGAACCTAATGCTGGGAATGATTGAGGGCAAAAGAAGAAGGGGATGACAGAGAACGAGGTGGCTGGATGGAGTCACTGAAGCAGTAGGCGTGAGCTTCAATGGACTCCAGAGGATGGTAGAGGACAGAAAGGCCTGGAGGAACATTGTCCATGGGGTCGTGATGGGTCGGACATGACTTCACAACTAACAACAACAAAAGTAAAGAGAACAGAGATGGAGTTTAGGGCTGATGAGGAGAATCCTTTGAAGATGTTAGCAGAGTGAAGGAGAGGAAGTTCTCGGTTGTCCTTTTGCAGTTCAATCTGAACCGCAAACTGAGAAGAATTCAAGGACGCTGTTTCAGGAAAATTTGAAGGGCATCTCCACTTATGCAAACTTAGGATAGCTGCTGTTTTGTTATGAAAAAAGAGGAAGTGCGTCAACAAAGAAGAAATTTGCACAAAATGTCCACCTTGCTGATTTACATGCAGAGATGCAAATTTAGAAAATTGCCATCAGTTAAGTAAAAAGTCCCTCTCTCTCTATAGTAAGAAAAATGGAGCTTTTTCCTTGCATCATAAAGGCTGGGTTCACACAACAAAATAGCACCTGAGGGCAGGACAAGAAGCAATGGGTGGAAGCTCGCCAGAGGGAGATCCAGGAAATAAGAAGGAATTTCCTGACAGAACAGCTTGCCTCCCAGAGTTGTGAGTACTCCATCACTGGGAGTTTTCAAGGAAAGATTGGACAGCCATTTGTTCAAAATAGTATAAGGACTCCTGTCTTGGGCAGCCGGTTGGACTAGAATCCTCCAAAGTCCCTTCCAGTCCTATGATTCTATGAAAATTAGACCAGGATTGGGATTAGATAGTATTTGTTCCAGACTCTGGTGGGAAATCCAGATATTGTCTTAGAATATTGTATGAACTTGGTCAACAATGAGGCCATAATGTGAATTCCTTCCTTCCTTCCTTCCTTCCTTCCTTCCTTCCTTCCTTCCTTCCTTCCTTCCTTCCTTCCTCTCTCTTCCTTTCTTTCTCTCTCTCTCTTTCTTTCCCTTCCTCCCTCCCTTCCTTTCCCTTCCTTCCTTCCTTTCTCTTTCTTTCTTTCTTTCTTTCTTTCTTTCTTTCCTTTCTTTCTTTCTTTCTTTCTTTCTTTCTTTCTTTCTTTCTTTCTTTCTTTCTTTCTTTCTTTCCCTTCCTCCCTCCCTTCCTTTTCCTTCCTTCCTTCCTTCCTTCCTTCCTTCCTTCCTTCCTTCCTTCCTTCCTTCCTTTCTTTCTTTCTTTCTTTCTTTCTTTCTTTCTTTCTTTCTCTTCCTTTCTCTTCCTCCCTCCCTCCCTCCCCTTTCTTTCTTTCTTTCTTTCTTTCTTTTTCTTTCTTTCTCTTCCTCTCTCCCTCCAGTTTAAATGTGTTGTAGTAACCCAAATACCAGAATTACATGATGGGGTAAATTGCCACCAAACCACAGAGAGTTAGCAAGATTTTGCCTTTAGCCCAGTCCTGTGGAGTTATTCAGTCAACCAAGTAACACTGATTCCCCTTCTGTCTGGCCCTTGTTGGAAATGAACTTTGCCAACTCAATTCTGGCCTGAGGTCTGTTGCCTGCTTTTTTGAACACTGGCTTATCCCAGTGGCTTTCTGACAAGTTAGAAATAGCAACAAATGGGAGTCCCTGCATTGGCTCCTGTCTGCGCTGCCGTTGGATCATGTTCAGCTGTCTGAGAAGCAAATTGGAGTTTGGTGCCCCAGGCATTACAGCGAAAATACTCCAGCCTACTAGTTTGTTTCATCTTCAAAGCTCTGAACAAACACCAACTAATTAGAATGGTTTTTCCTCCTCCCTAGAAAAATGTAGCTTGCCCCTCCCTCCCACCCACCCACCCACAAAATAGGATGAAGATGAGTCTTGGCTGCAAATTATCTAGATGTCGGAAATGGCTTTATATGACATCATCTTGCAAAAGGTTGTTCAGGACACCCAGTAACCCCAGACTGTAAGGTAGAGTTTTGCTGGGATTTGAAACCCATCCAAGCCTCTGCAGTTGAAAACATAGAGGCTGCCAACTCAACTGTGAGACTAAGTGCCTGATAGGATAGGATGGAGGGTCTGATCCTGAACTCCTACATAGAAAAGTTTCTGCTGTAGGCTGTTAAGCTGAATCCATATCCTCCTTTGCTAGAAGTGATGATTAGGAAGAACATTATTGGCGTGTGTGCCTGTCTTCCTTCCTTCCTTCCTTCCTTCCTTCCTTCCTTCCTTCCTTCCTTCCTTCCTTCCTTCCTTCCTTCCTTCCTTCCTTCCTTCCTTCCTTCCTTCCTTCCTTGTCTTTGCCTACTTCCTATGGCCAAGAGATTGCTTCACAAAGCAATCAAAGCAGTGGTGGGTTTCAATTTTTTTTACTACCGGTTCTGTGGGTGTGGCTTGGTGGGTATGGCATGGCGTGGCTTGGTGGGCGTGGCAGGGGAAGGTTACTGCAAAATCCCCATTTCCTCCCGATCAGCTGGGACTTGGGAGGCAGAGAATAGATGGGGACGGGGCCAGTCAGAATTTTTACTACTGGTTCTCCGAACTACTCAAAATTTCCGCTACCGATTCTCCAGAACTGGTCAGAACCTGCTGAAACCCACCTCTGAATCAAAGGTGGGATAGGAATCATGGTGTCCTGTTTTCTAGCCTGCTGCCTTGACAACTACACCACCACTACACCAATTTGGCTCTTACTAATCATTATACACACACTTTCTGGGGTACAACAGAACAATTATTTTTTTTTGCGTGTACATGGTTTCCTACATATACATGAATGCATATGTAGAAGAGCTTTTCATACATCTATATAGGTGTGGGGCATTTTTATAGTTTCAGTAAACAATGAACATATTTTATTCTAACCTTCCATACATAATCTGTATCTGCAAGCAACTCATTCATAAGTCACAAGCAAGATTTAAATTTGTAACCAGAAGCACTTCCTCTAATTTGGGCATTGTGTGGCAGCTGTTTTTCATTAAAAACACATCCGGAAAGATTCTGATGATTTTCTGGCAAATTGAACTAGGAAAGCTCCATAATTTGTGAGATTTCATCATTTCCTGAACATATGAGTACCAAGAGGAAGATGTTGAATTATATCTCCCAGTATTCCATGCCATTGTCTGGGGGTGTCCAATCCTAGCAATTGTAGCACCTGTGGACTTCAACTCCCAGAATTTCTCAGCCAGCATTCTGGGAGTTGAAGTCTACAGGTCTTAAAAGTTGCCAAGGTTTGACATCTTTGCCATTGTCTATTCTGGTGACTTGAGAAATGTGATTGAGTACCAACATCTGAAGAACCTCTGTATCGCAGACTTAGAAACTGTGGTATCATCTTCAAGGATCCTCTGCACACACCACTTGGTTTCATGAGATGTCATGCTCATCTTCCTTTATCTTACTGCACCCCATATTAAGTGAAGGTGAAGTGATGACACAAACTTCTTTGAATGGTCTCTTATAGTCTCCCATAGTATCTGCTCAGTGGTGGTATTCAGCCAGTTCTATCTGGGTCAGGCGAACCGGTACTGGCTGCTGTGAGAGGCTCCTCCCACCCACCATCGGACATCATCATGTTCCGTTTTTGACAATCTGTGCCTGCGCGGAAGGCCTTGCGCATGCGCGGAGGTGGCGTGTGCAAGAGAAACAAGCAAGCGAGTGCACACGCTCACATTTGCAAACTGGTAGCGAAGGTAAGCGAATACCACCCCTGTATCTGCTACTAACCATAGTGACCCCAAAACGTTTGATGTGACATCATTATTCAAATCCCACCCTTTCCAGCTGGTCTTCCAAGACTGGACACTATATCACCTAGTTTTGGTGACTTCAAATGTTAGCCACTTCTGGAATCACCTACATTTCCATATATTTTAAAGTAATTCTGTGGGAAATAATAGGTATTGCTTTTAGATAATGACGTGTCGTCTTCTGTTTAAGGAGTCTTAGAGATGCCACAGTTCAGCAGGATTTTCAGTAGGACCAGTCAAAGCATCATAGAATTGTGAGAACTTAAAAGTTCTGAAAAACTCACTCTTTAGCCAGAGGATGTACACATTTTTGGGACATGTTCCTGATAAAACCATTTCTTCCCTGATGTCAGTAGAACTAAACATCATTTAACTTCTTTCTTATGGGTACTTATGGGCATCCATCTGAGACTGAACTTTTTTCAGATTTTGTTCTATGTTGAGGAGCAAACTGAGGTGACCCAGACCAATGATGATTTAAATAGAAGTATGTTAGTTTCTGCTTCTCTTTGTTGGGGGGGGGGGGGGAGACATAGTTTCTGAATAAATTCAATCTGTGGTTGTAAGTCAAGGACTACTTGTGTCCACCCAGTTTTGTGGGTCTCTAATCTCCATCATTCATTCAGCTGTCATGGGAGGTATCATATGGGGAACACATGGATTAGAAAAGAGACTAGAACTCAATGTCTCCTGGGGATTGGCCCAAAGTCATCTGATCAACTTCCCTGCCTAAGATAGGACTAGAACTCAGTGTCTCCTAGTGATTCACCCAAAGTCAACTAGACAGTTTTCATGCCTAAGGTATACAAGAACTCCCAATTTCCTGGTTTCTAACTTGATGCATTAACCACTAGATCAAGCTGGATCCCTGTACTGAGCAGTATTGAGCTGTATTGAGCAGAGTGCTAAATCCGTTAGTCTAAATGGGCCTTTCCTCTCTGTGATTTGATTACCTTTAGATGCCCCAGGTTACCAGATATGATTTTTGGAAGGACCATGCGACACCAGGATATGAGCTATTTTGCACTAAATTCTACAAACAAAGCAATCTGCAGAAATGCTGATGCCCCCCTAAACCTGTTAGCAGGTTTGTTCTGATTTACTAGATTTGTTTGATGGATACAAAGCCCAAGAAGTTCACTGTTCGTTAGCTGGGGCCTCCTAGGTATTGTGTGTGCTTTATCTTGTTCTCTCCTTATGTAAACCCTGGTTGAAAAACACAAAGCAAAATTGGGGTTGAAGTCCCAATTGTGTCAATATGCTCCAATGATGTGGCAACACAAGCTTGCAACGTTTGATTTGTCGGAGAGAAGAAAAGGATGGGCCTCAGGATTTGCAAGGCCTTGGCTTGACCAAGGGAGGCAGCTCTGTTGCCTGTTTGTGGAGGCAAGTCTACTCTGGGTGGCATTTTGGTCAATCTGCTTGCTTTTCCCAGGCTATTGATGCTGTTGCAGTCTCTTCCTGTGACAGAGCCAAACAAAGCTGTCAGAACTGTAACTGGGATTCTCAGTCCATCATCACAGGTGGGGGAAAAAAGGGGGAAGTCCCACGCAGGTAACGTGTTTGTATAGCAAAGACCTCTTGGAGAAACCTAATTTTGGTTCTTCTAACTGTTCATCATGCAAAATGCATGCAACGGTTAGAACAGTTTTAAACTCTGGTTCTTTTTTGCTGCAGAGAATGTGGTAAATCAGTAATGATGTTTAATAATATTTAATAATGAAACAGGGACTTTGGAAAATTCCAGATACTTTCTACACATTGACAGAAAGAGTTTATCCATCAAAGCTGGCTTAAGAAGAACTTGGATGAACCAAATATTGCAATGAATGATTGATGGGGTAGCATGTTGAGTGAGTTTGGACTCTTTAGCTTAGTCAATGAACCACAGCTAAACAAACCATGATTTAGCCAAATGCTTTGTTCATGCTATTTCAAATGTTCTAACTTGGTTGTGGGATTAGCTATGTTAATTGAGGATTGCAGGAATCCTATACTTCTGAAAAGAGTCCAGCTGTGAACAACTGCATTGTTACAGTCTTGCCAACAATTCATTGAGGTAGATTTTTATACTTCATGTTTCCTGTGTATTAGGTTCATACTCTAATTTTTCTTCAAAATCTCAAGGAGTTCTTTGTTTCTTCTTCCAGTTTTATCTATATAATCCTATGTAGTAGGTTGGACTGAGAAAGAATGATTAGACCAAGTCACCCAATAGTGTAATGGACTTGAAGTTGGATCTTGTTAGACCTTGTTTAATATTTTTTTTACATGTACAGTAAATGTAAAATCATGTCTGAAGATCCTATTCGTTTTGTAGGGATGACACTTAGTAACTTGTAAAATAACATCTCAGGAAATCACTTCAGAGTGAGGTGAAGTCAATGAAAAATGTATTATTAAATATTATACTTAATATTTATATTAATATTATACTTAATATACATAATACATATATTAAATATGGTGCCATAGTTTCAGGACAATTATTCATGCAGCTCTTGGTTCTGGTTTGGGATTTTTTTGGAGTGAACTTTTCTTTGATGTATTTTGAGCCAGTGATGAAATCCAATTTTTTTTACTACCGGTTTTGTGGGCATGACTTGGTGGCTGTGGCAAGGGAAGGATACTGCAAAATCTCCATTCCCAACCCTCTCTGGGGCCAGCCAGAGGTAGTATTTGCCAGTTCTCCGAACTACTCAAAATTTCCGCTACCGGTTCTCCAGAACCTGCTGGATTTCATCCCCGCTTTGAGCGCATATATAATCAGTTAATTCTGATGAGCATAATGAAGAATAGCCAGATCCAAGAAATTTATGGTTCTGAAGCAACATTTGAAGCATCAACTGGCTGGGTCTTGAGGTGTCCTTCATGGCATTTGGATGACAGCTCCATCTTTGGCACGTGACATAAAAACTTCTCTTTGACAGTTGTTCACATGTGAGGCTACAAAGCAGATGTGACTGCCAGCAATCATAGATAGCCTTTAGAAGTGTTGCTTATTATGTAGGAAAGTGAGGCAGGGACATTTTCTTAATTCTGAAAGACAAGAAAGAGTATGCGTTTGGGTGGCTGTGGACGTATCTGCTGAGCATAACAGTCCCATAGGAGTTGGTATTTTCTTTTATTAGACTGATATCCTCTCTTTCCTTAAGGGTATAAGTTGGTGGTACATAGCATTATTTCTCTAGCACATTTTTATAACACCTTTTTTCTGAAGTCTAATTCTACTTTGCTTCTTACAACAGCCCTAAAAGGAATGCAGGAAAGAAAGGGTGTGTTGAGAGAGAGAGAGAATAAATTTACTTCCTTCATTTCATGGATTATATTTGGACCAGGATGTCCTGAGATCCAGTATAGGTAGTCCTCGACTTACGACCACAACTGAGGCCAAAATTTCTACTGCTAAGTTGTTTATCCAGTTGTTAAGTGAGTTTTACAACCTTTCTTGCCACAGTTGTTAAGTGAAGCACTGCAGTTGTCAAGTTAATAACGTGGTTATTAAGTGAATTTGGGCTTTCTCATTGACTTTGCCTGTCAGAAGGCTGCAAAAGATAATTGCATGACTCAGAGGCACTACAACTGTCACAAATATCAATCCGTTGTCAAGGGTCCTGATTTTGATCACTCAACCACGGGGGTGGCAATAAGTGTGAAAAATGACCATAAATAAGTTTTTCCCAGTAACTTTGAGCGGTCACTAAATGAGCCGTTGTAAGTCAAGGACTACCTGTCCCCAAACACATATCATAAAACTTTTGGAGGTTGTTCTTTCATTTGCTTTGTAGCCACAAATCTCTGAATTGTTTCTTGGCTTGATGCCACAGGATGTCTGAATCTAATGATTTTAAATTCAAAAAAGTAAGTTAACTTTTCCACCTGCCTACCTACAACTCTAAACAAGATTTTTTTCACTGTATTTTTAAATTTTGTTTTTAGTTTCGTTGTAGGTTTTCCCTTGCATGTAAGATTATCCACTCAAAATGTGGCATTTCAAGAATCCAAGAACTCATTTCAAGAGTTCATTGCAACTTGAATCCTTGCAAGCACTTTTTGATTCCACCCCCCCCCCCCCCCAAAAAAAAACCTTCTCTGTAGATAAGTCTGGAATGTGTAGGCTGTGCTAGGTTAGGGTGGCTTTAAAAAAAAAAAAGCTTTTTGTTATCAACATGAGCTGTAATGCGTCAACTTTGGAAATGCAACCTGTTCAAAAATGTAACTAGAACAGAAACAAGAATTTTGGATTTGCAGTCACTGTTTCAGTTTGGAAGATTTTCACCATCTTTTACTACCTTTCCCAGTGCAAACCTTAGTTTGCTGATGGGTGTGCCCTTTGCAAAGGGTTGGAAGGTAAGTGTAATTTAGAGCAATCCTATCAATTCAGAAAGAGGTCACTAGGCAGACGGAAGTCCCTCGCAGGTTATAAACCAGACAGTCTCTATAACGGAAGGTCAGAAGGTGAGTCCATTGTTTACTAACTGTAATTGTCTGGCTGGAGGTATGGTTGTTAGATGGATGGCATGAGCCTCAGTTTCTCAGCAGAAGTCACGGTACAAAACATGTTCCCACTTGGAATCAACAAAATAAAGGCTAGGTATAAATAGGTTTATAAATTGGGGGGGGGCTCTTTCGCAAGGGGGGAAATTATTACTGCTGCAATATACTGGTATTTGTCAGTATTCAACTAAGAGGGCAATATAGATGTATATGTGCCTTTGTCTTTTTCCTTTTCTAATACACATTTTTTTTTAATGTTTTGTTTGGCTTTTTCAATTTTTGCAAGATTTCTTTTTTCTTTTGGAGTTTGCCTTTTCACTTTCCGAACAAAATAAAAGAAATATTGAAAAAAAGGAAATATAGATATAAAAGTTTTTTCTTCTTTCTCTCTGACTTTTTAAAATTGTTGAAGTAATAGAATACAAAAGAAGGGAAGAAAGAGAATAAGATGAAACAAAATATAACTGCTAAATATAAAAGTTTTTAAAAGCATAATGCAAAAGCTTTCTAGTAATGGAATGTCTCCATTGTCTCTGTGTCCCCCAACCATTAGCACAATTTAAATATTTATGTTTTACATTGAAGGTTAATTTTGGTTGTTGATTTCGATTTCAGTCCTAGAAGCCGTATTCCAAATTTCTAAATCTGTCTTTTTTTAATGTGTAGTCTGCACATTACGGTTGTACATCTTGTTTGGTCATAATGTGGATCATCATAAGGCTGATCTGATTTTATGACCTTTTTGCCACAGAAGTTGTTAAACGAATCCCACAGTCATTAAGTGAATCCATTGTCCACTATGGGGTATTTTTTTGCAAAAACTGAAAGTAAAGGCCAGTTTTCAGCAAAAGTGAAAATTGCGGTCACATATCTATGGGACGCTGCCAAGAGCTGTAAATATGGACTGGTTGCCCAGTGCCCAAAATGAAGTCATGTGACAGAGAGAGGGCAGCTGTTGGAACTTTGTAACCGCGTCCTAAATTGGCAGCTGTATAAGGGAGCCAGTTCTGCTTGGATTTGGTTAAACTTCTTCTGTGGATATATACAGGTAGTCCTTGAATTATGACCACAACTGAGCCTCAAATTTTTGTTGCTAAGCGAGACAGTTAAATGAATTTTACTCTACTTTGCGACATTTCTTGCCATGGTTGTTAAGTTGGTAAGTTAGTAACCGAGTTGTTATGTGAATCTGGCTTCCCCATTAACTGCTTAGGTCTCAAAATGTGATCACATGACCTCAGAACATTGCAACCGGCATAAATACATGCCAGTTGCCAAGCTTCTGAATTTTCATCATCTCACCCTGGGGATGCTATAGCAGTTGTAAGTGTGAAAAGTGGTTATTAGTTTTCAAGTGCAGTTGTAACTTTGAGTGGTCATTAAGTGAATGGTTGTAAGTAGAAGACTATCTGTACTGACAATTTTGCCATTGCAGCACATTCTCCAATTTTAGTCTGATGTTGTTGGCAAAGTTTTTTTTTCCCTCTCTCTCTTTCTGAACTTCAAAATGAATTCATTTTCCTTTTAAAATACCGAAGAATAGCTGGGGGCTATTTAATAGGCATAGTGCTGAGTGCTTAATTGTGTCAACAGTTATTCACACATTAGCACTAGCTCTTCCTTTAGGTTTGCACAGCACTGATTTGTTAAAATAAGTTGATCATATTTCTCATAAATAAAATTAGCTTTGGGCAAAGTAAGCACTTGATGGGTGGGGAGAAATTAAATGGTGGATAGTTATAGAGTTTGTTCACTTTCTAAATCTGTTAACTGAAAAATGTGTGAAAATGTTTGGATGTGAGTGAGCACTTGTGTCTGATTTAAGGACATAGCAGACAACAACTCTATTTGCAAAATTATAATAACAACAGCAGTTAAATGGGGTAGAATAAATTCTATTATTTTTCATGTTGATTTTTGGGGGGAGGAAATACTTAGCTGCACTATTAGAAAATATTTTATGCCGCCATGTTTTTCCCCCCCATTAAACAGAGAAGGAATGCCAAATGAAATATGATATAGCTGTGGCCACTTTGTCAAGGGCAATCAATGATCTGGATTCATCTTAAGTTGGTTGCCCTTTGTTTCCAATGCATCAGCCAAGACTCAAATCCCATCAATTGTATTGGGAAAGGCAGGCAACCAACTTAATCCATTTCCAGCCCTCTATGGGTTTCCTGCACAAAGATTATATGAAATTTGGAAAGGAATCCTAGAAAGTGTAGGTCTGCTTGTTTTGGGGCCCAACTGGCTATTTCAAAGAGATCATGGGGAGATCCTTAGCAGGATGTAGTTATCGGTCTGCTAGTTCTCTGGGGGTGCCGTTCCTGGAAAACAATATTTGAGATGAGAAAGTTGGAGACTGAAGAAGACAATGGAGAACAGACCTGCTGCTGCCAGTTAGGGTGGGTAGTATCCTGAGTCTGAGGCAAATCTATAGAAGAAGCTTCATGGGCAGAACAAGTAAGGCCAGGCTGTGGGTCAAGATTAGAAGACTGACTTCTAATTCAAGGCTGCTCAGGGATCCTTTGAAAGCTCACTTGCAAGGAGGAATGGTAGATTGTAGATGGAGCATCCAGGGAGAATGGTCAGTTGTAGATGGTGCATTTAGGAAGAATGGTCAGTTGTAGATGGAGTGTCCAAGAGGAATGGTCGGTTGTAGAAGGAGCATCCAGGAAGAGTGGTCAGTTGTAGATGGAGTTTCCAGGAAGAATAGTAGGCTGTAGATGGAGCATCCAAGAGGAATGATTGGTTGTAGATGGAGCAGCCAATTCTCTATATGAATGAGCAAAGTGTGGTGGCCTAGAAGTGGAGCTCTCACCTCACAATCAGGAGGCTGTGAGTTCGATCCTAGGTAGAGGCAGATATTTCTCTCTTTGGGCACGCTGAGAATATGTCTGCTGAATATAACTCCACATTGGTGACAGGAAGGGTATCCGGCCAATAAACACTCCATTCAGTTATCCAGACTCCACCCTGCAAGGGATTACGGGGTCATTAAAAGACACACACACACACACACACACACACACACACACAGAAGGTTGCACACATACTAATTGAATCTTTCAGTACACACACACACACACCCATAATTAGGCAGTCTGAAAGGATTTGTCTCCCTAAAGGCAAGAGCAGAATTTCCCACTCACCTCATGTTCTTTCTTTAATGCAACTCTTCCCTGGAAGGAACACCATCTATACTTATCTTCTGGACAGCTGTCCTACAGGCTTTCTGGTTTGCATTTATCAGAAGCTCCAGATACTTTCTAAGTATCAAGCTAGATTAGAATCTTTATTGCACACTCGAATGGAGACACTTACCACAGTTAATTGACTTCTGCTGACCTGAAGATGCAGCTTTTTCTTATATCCACTGCAGTTTTTTAATCTGGCATTTCTTCATCCCATTCTTCTCCCTGCTTAATGGATATATTTTGCTTTGTGCTTCTCAATTTTGTTGCTGGGTTGGTTGTTGGCATGGTATTTATGACGGTTGAAGGGTTCCAGGATCATGTGATTATCATTGGTGACCTTTCTAGCTGGCTTGTGACAAACAAACTCAATGGGGAAAGCTAGATTTGCTTAAGGACTATTTAACTGTGTGGCCCCCACAGAGAGGGCTCGCAACTTGGGTGTCTTCCTGGATGCACGGCTGTCTTTAGAAGACCACATGACGGCTGTGGCCAGAGGGGCTTTTTATCAGGTTTGCTTGCTACATCAGTTGTGTCCCTTTCTGGACCGGGACGCCCTGCGCATGGTCACTCATGCCCTCGTCACTTCCCGCCTGGACTACTGTAACGCTCTCTACATGGGGCTCCCCTTGAAGAGCACTTGGAGGCTCCAGCTGGTCCAGAATCCGGCCGCGCGGGTGATTATGGGAGCGACATGGCGCTCCCATGTAACACCTCTCCTGCGCGAGCTGCATTGACTCCTGGTGGTCTTCCGGGTGCGCTTCAAGGTGTTGGTTACCACCTTTAAAGCGCTCCATGGCTTAGGACCTGGATATTTACGGGATCGCCTTCTGCCATCAATAGCCTCCCACCAACCAACACGCTCCCACAGAGAGGGACTCCTCAGGGTGCTGTCGGTCAAACAGTGTCGACTGGTGACCCCCAGTGGGAGAGCCTTGTCTGTGGGGGCACCCGCCCTCTGGAATGAACTGCCCCTGGGGATGCGTATGATTCTTGACCTGCGCACCTTCCGCCGTGCCCTTAAGACGCTCCTCTTCCAACAAGCTGGCCTGGCCTAATAAGGATTTGAAATGGGTATTTTAAATTTGGTGAGTTTAAAATCTCGTTTTTATTTTGGCTGTACACTGCCCGGAGTCCTTCGGGAGAAGGGCAATATAAAAATTAACAACAACAACAACAACAACTGCAGTGATTCACTTAACAACAGGGGTTAAAAATGATTGTAAAATTGGGCACAGCAGCTACCTTGCTTAGCAATAGAAATTCTGGTCTCAATTGCGGTCATAAGGCAAGGACTACCTGTATCTCCTTAGCAACCATAATCCAATAGACCAATCAGAAGCCCCTGGAGGTTCCATTTCTTTCTCATAGTTAGAATCCAACTGCAGACCCGCTTTTTCTGTATATGTCTAATCTCCCTTGTGTGAATTTGAAACAACAATTAACTTTCATATAATTTCTTAATACAGGCCACTGCTATTCTGTTTTATATGCTATTATTCCACCAACATCACTTGGAAATAATAATCTTTTTGATGGTTTGTTATGGAATTCAAATTCTTCTTATTTCCTTTCTCCTTTATTATTATCTTTTCCTAGTAGGCTGTTCTCTCAAATTAGCTGGAAGGTTATGCCTATTTCTTTTAATACAAATAAACCAGAATTTGCTCAAAACACGATGCATTCACATATTATCGCTTCTTCACTAATTATCCAGAGTATTTGTTTAGTGGAAGTGCACTTTCAAGTGGGGGTTGAGTTGGTAACAGTCAGATTGTAGCATAACTAAGAATTATAAAAAGAAAGGAAAAAAAATATGTCAAGTCTCTGACTGTGAAAATTAAAGTTGAGCTGAGAATATGTACTAGGGGGCATTATATTATGAATTTTTGTGCTACAGAGGATATCAAAGGGAAAAGAAGGGTAGGATGGGGGCTAAAATTTTCAAGAGCATACTGTCGCTGCTTTCCCCTTGTTTTAAGAGGAGATTTAGAATTAAAATGGACTTGGACCATCCTTAAAATGCACCATGGAACAGCTATGGCTCTACGTTCAGCTGATTGTTGAGGATTGTAGAATCAAATTACAGGTAGGTAGTCCTTGACATACAACAGTTCATTTAGTGACCAAAGTTACAATGAAACTGAAAAAGTGACTTGTTCTTCAAATTTACAACTGTTGCATCCCCATGGTCCAGAGGTGGGTTTCAGCAGGTTCTGACCAGTTCTGGAGAACTGGTAGCAGAAATACTGAGTAGTTCAGTGAACCGGTAGTAAAAATTCTGACTGCCCCCACCCTCATCTGTTCTCTGCCTCCCAAGTCCCAGTTGATCGGGAGGAAATGGGGATTTTGCAGTAACCTTCCCCTGGAATGGGGTGGGAATGGAGATTTTACAGTATCCTTCCCCTGCCATGCCCACCAAACCATGCCACACCCATCAAGCCACACCCACAGAACCGGTGGTAAAAAAATTTGAAACCCCCCCACTGCCATGGTCCCAATGATCACATGATCAAAATTCAGATGGCCAGGCAACTGACTCATATTTGGGATAATTGCAGTATCCTTGTGTCACGGGATCCCCTTTTGCAACCTTCTGACAAGCAAAATCAACGAGGAAGCCAGATTCACTTAACAACTGCATTACTAACTTTCACAACTGCAGTGATTCATTTAACAGCTGTGGCAAGAGAGGTCGTAAAATGGGGTAAAATGCCTCACTGAGCAACAGAAATTGTGGTTGTAAGTTGAGGACTACCTGTAACGTCATATTTTGATATAGCTTTTTAACTATGATGATGGGACAAGGTTTTTTTTTTTTTGAGAGAGAGAGAGAGAGAGAAATGTTTGTGAGGGAGAAAAATATTTGTATTCAAGGAAAGGGTGGAATAAACGGCAGTTTGTGCTTTGTGGGGCTTCACCGTGTTCATCAAGGACGCTTTGGTCAGAATAGAACTAGTGGAAGCTTTGTGATGGCCTGTTTGATTATACTTGAAGTCATAGCTAAAGGAAGAAGAGACAGGGATGGACTGCTGGGGGTTCACAGGGGTTCGGGAGGTAAGATTCTGTGCAGTTCGAAGAACTCCCAAATCCCACTCCTGGCTGGCCCCGCCCACCCTGCCCCACCCTTCCCAGGAGTCTCCACATAGCCCATTTTGGATGCAGGTAAGTGCAGGGTACGTATGGGGCTTGGGGAAGGCCGGAAATGGACCCGTTTCCCGCCTCCAAAGGGTCTCCAGAGCCTGGGGAGGCCATTTTCGCCCTTCTGGAGGTTTGAGGAAAGCCTCTGGAGCCCGGGGAGGACAAAAATGCCCCCCTCCGCTGTGGTGCAGGAGGCCGACTAGGCCATGCCCACCTTGGCCACGCCCACCCACCAACTGGGCAGAGAACCCCTTGCTAAAATTTTTGAAGCCCAACCCTGAGAAGAAAGAGTAGGATGAAAATAGTCACTTTGAAGCTCTCTATTTCCCAGTTCTCACAAATGTCCTAGGTTTCTTATCCCTCCCTTAAGAAATGGCTGATTGTAGTCAACTTCTTGATAGACTAGCATCACTGATCTATGTTTTGCATTGCAAAAGAGCATGAGAAAATTAAAAAAAGAGACATTTGCTCTCAACAGCGTAGATAGAAGGCTACAAAACATGACAAAGAAGAGAAAGGGAAGCGAAGGCAAAAGTAACAAAGATCTTACACTTTAGTTCAGGCAACTTTAAGACTTGTGGACTTCACGTCCCATAATTCCTCTAGCCAGCCATGTTGAGAAAAGTGCATGCTGACTAAGGGAATTCTGAGAGTTGAAGTCCACAAGCCTTAAAGTTGCCAAGTTTGGAGATGGTTAAGCAAAAAATGTCTCTTGCTTATAAACTTTGCTCCCGTTGGAGCTCAGACCTTTTCCACCTCTTTCTTATTTATTTATGGAATTTTTTATGGCTGCCCAGCTTGCAAACATGTGAGTCTAGTGGTGTATAGAGTAAAAAAAAAACACAAATAAAAAAGACAAAATGAGAAAGAATAAGAAAAAACAAAAAAGCCAACAAAAACCACAGAAGCAACATACTGTCACGACACACTAACCTACAGTTCACCTTATCGGACAAGCTTCTCTGACACCCTAGCTCTAATACCCAAGGCTATATCTGACAGTCCTATTTTACTGGGCCTAACTTTTAATTAAGGGTAGAAAACAAATCCCTCAAAGAAATAGATAAACAGCATCTGGATGTTTGTCAAAATAATTCTTAGACAAGAAATGACTAAGGTCTTATCTTACACTAGGCCTACATGTTACATAGGAGCTAGGTCTAGGATGGGGGTCAGCGACCTTAAACAAAGAGCCATTTGGACCCGTTTCCCACAGAAAAGAAAACACCGGGAGCCACAAAACCCTTTGGACATCTAAAATGAAGATAACACTGCATCTATCATTTTTTACCTTTATGCTATGTATATATATATAAAAAAACCTATAGTGTGTCATCGTTATAAAATCAATGACTTGCTACAGAGAAAACACATTTTTTATTTCTGCATGAAAGAAAAACATTTTGAACTCCGGAAAAAAAAAGATGGGTTGAAAAGCTCAATAAATCACGTGCCGGCGGATGTTGCACATTGGCGACTGTGATGCATATTTTGAGTGACAGGGAGGTGCAGCAGAGGGATGAAAGAGCCGAGGATTGCAGACCCCTGGCCTAGGATCTCCAACAGTTTTATTGGTGTAAAAAAAGTTGAATGGAAGAATGCCAGGTGAAGAAAAAAAAGTGGGATTTTTTGTCTAATTCTTCACCCAATTTTGCTTTCATCACAGAAACCTCACAACCGTAGTTTTGATTCCCTCAGCATGATGTACTGATATAGGTAGTCCTCAACTTGTGATCGTTCATTTAGCGGCCATTCAAAATTATCAACATCTCTGAAAGAAGTGACTTAACAACTGGTCCTTACCCTTACAACATCACAGCATCCTCATCGTCACGTGATCAAAATTTGGGTGCTTGGCAACCAGTATGCATTTACAACAGTTGCGGTATCCTAGGATCATGTGATCACATTTGAGACCTTTCCAACTGGTTTCCAACAGGTAAAATCCGTGGATTTGCTTAAGGACTGCATGATTTATTTAACAACTGAAGTGATTTGTCTAGCAGTGGAAATTCTGATCCCAATTGTGGTCATAAATTGAGGATTACCTGTGGTGCATTGTCCAGTTAGTGGCTATGAGATTCTGGGACATCAGGAGGGGCTAAATTCCTGTAAACTATAGGTTAGCTGAAGAAGAGCTGTAGACATCAAAAGAACGTAGCCTGAATGTCTCTGGCCAGTTCTTCTCGTAAGTAACCTTTCCTAATATTTCATTGAACCTTAAATGTTTTAGTGAGTCAGTTCTAACTGACAGGGTTCACACCTCAGACTGAACTTTACACCAGAGAAACCACATTATATTGTGATGGGTGCACCTAGTTGGTGTGTCATTTGGGAATTAATAAATGATGGCAAAAACCTGACCCAGGCAAGATTAAAACACATTAAAGTCCTGGAAAAAGAAATAAGCAAATGAAATAAACAGGACTATTTTTCCTCCCTTAATTTCTGTATGAATTGGCCTCTGAACATTGGGTGTTTTTGTTGATTGGGCTTTTGACTGTGCTATAAGGCATCTTGATACATTGGGAAAGAAATAGCAATAACACTGAGACTTATATACCGCTTCATAGTGCTCTATAGCCCTCTCTAAGCGGTTTACAGAGTCAGCTCTAAAATGAGCCTGAGCAGAAGGGGGTGGGGGGGGATAGACTAAAGATAAATAAAAATGTGTGGTCCTTCAAAAGTTGTAATCATCTACAGTCTGCCTGCACAGTTTATCCTGATAATTTCAGTGATTCCCTTCTCCATTGCACGCAAGTGTGCGAGCACACACCCAGTCTGTCGGAGTAGATAAAACGACTCTGTGTGTCTAACATGATCAGGCCCGGGGAAACAGGAGTGGAACATGGACATCTGTTTAACAATTCCCTTTTGTTGGGAGGATCATAGAGACCCCTGTTGTCTGACTGTTGCACTCAATCAAAATGAATAAGACGCTCATATTTTTTGAAAGTGGGGTGGGAGAGAGAAAGAGAGAGGAACAAAGAGGACGGAAGACAACTTTAAGTATTTGCTTACACTTTTCTGTTTTAATTTCAGCAGCCTGATAATGAGGGGAATCCCTTAGGCTTGTGGGGGGAGGGAGGGAGGTGGGTTGTGGGGAGAGCAAGAAGCCGGAGTTTTCAGGAAGAGTAAAGGAAGTGTTTTGTTCTCTGTCCATGGTGTGGCCCGAGAGAGCTGAAAGCAGTCAGAACCAATTGAAGCTTACTTAGCAAAGTCTTCATTAGCGTTTGCCACACATGCTTGCCAGATGTGTTGGACTTGCGGGGGGGGGGGGGAGAGGAGGAAGGGGGCATGCAAGGAACAGGCTAACATGCTTAAATCTAATAATCTGTCCTTTGTTTTCAAAGCTATTGTGTTGGGGAGGGCAGAAATGGGCAGGGGGTGTGGTGTGTCCCTGGCCACATTTTTTTTTTGGTGCAGTCAATCCTCGGTTGAGTGAATGGAATGCCTTGTCTTTTGTTGGTTCCTAGGGAAACACATGCGCGCACTCACACACACATGGTATCCCAGCCCGAGTGAAAGGATATTTTTATAGCTATCAGTAACCTATTCTCCTGCTATAAAATAATAATAATAATAAAGCAGTATTATGGGGGATTTGGGAAATGAGCCCTGTGCTGCCCCTGGTGGCTGTTTTCGGGTAGTGCATTGCAATTTGCTGATCATCAATTTAGGGACCGGGCGGTTGGGTCAGGTTATGCTGGAAGAAAGAGAGGAAAAAAAATCATTGCTGTTGTTTTGATCAAGAAAGGCAGATAAATTAGTTTGCCCACCAACTTTTCTTCTTTTTTTAAAAAAATCTCATTTTTAATCAAAACTTTACCTTTCTTTAGTGGAGGTTAAGATTTCTCCTCTAAACAGAAACTCTGAAATAATTTTGAATTTCATTTTTAAGAGGGATTTCCCAATAGTTTCAGACTGGTAGATCTTAGTATCCCAAAGTTCTCATCCAGAATAATTGCTGGGGATAGTCAGTCAAATAGATTTCTTTAAAATTATCAGTGTGTGAACCCCCAAGTAAGAGCAGATATGACCAACACATTTGCAAATTCAACTTAAGATGCTGGTTGATGCTTGTTTGGATTCTATTTTAAAAGCCTTCATGGTTCAGAATCTTACAGATTATTTCTTCCCACATGTATCAGCTGAAGCCTTGAGGCCATCCTTTGAGGTATCCCTGTGAAAAGAACCTACCACATCTGATTTTCAAAAATCAGCTTGTAAATGACAAGAGACATAGAGAACTACCGTATTCAAATTGCATCTCCAACTGGATCTGGTCACCCCATTGCCTTGATGTTCAAGGCAGCGAACTATTCCACTAGTCTTTTGTGCTGCTTGAATCATCAACTAGCTCTTGTTAAATTATAAACAAATACAATATGGTAATGATACAGAATAACAGAACAACAGAGTTGGAAGGGACCTTAGAGATCTTATAGTCCAACCTCAAGCAAGAGATACTACATCATTTCAGACAAATGGTTGTTCAATCTCTTCTTAAAAACTACCAGTGATGGATCATTCACAACTTCTGGAGGCAAGTGGTTCCACTGATTAATTGTTCTAACTGTCAGGAAATTTCTCCTTATTTCTAGGTTGCTTCTCTCTTTGATTAGTTTCCATTGTTGCTTCTTGTCCTGCCTTCAGGTGCTTTGGAGAATAGCTTGATTCCCTCTTCAGTGTGGCAACCCCTGAGATATTGGAACAGCTATCATGTCTCCCCTAGTCCTTCTTTTCATTAAATTAAAAGATAACAGTAAAGGTTCCCCTCGCACATGTCTGCTAGTCGTTCCCAACTCTAGGGGGCAGTGCTCATCTCCATTTCAAAGCCGAAGAGCCAGTGCTGTCCGAAGACATCCCCGTGGTCATGTGGCCAGCATGACTAAATGCCAAAGGTGCATGGAACGCTGTTACCTTCCCACCAAAGGTGGTCCCTATTTTTCTACTTGCATTTTTTACATGCTTTCTAACTGCTAGGTTGGCAGAATCTGGGACAAGTAACGGGAGCTCACCCTGTTATGTGGCACTAGGGATTTGAACTGCTGAACTGCTGACCTTTCCATCAACAAGCTCAGCTCTTAGCCACTGAGCCACTGTGTCCCCTTCATTAAACTAGACATACCTAATTCCTGCAACCTTTCTTCGTATGTTTTAGCCTCCAATTCCCTAATCATCTTTGTTGCTCTTCTCTGTACTCATTCTAGAGTCTTAACATCTTTTTTATATTGTGGCTACCAAAATTGGATACAGTATTCCAAGTGTGGTCTTACCAAGGCATTATAAACTGTACTACCGCTTGGTAGTGATCTTGGTTCTACAAAGTCTCCCCTAACTTAATATAGCTATCAGAACTGATTGACAGTCAGAGAAGATTACACACGGGGACTTTATGTTATGCCTTCTTCTCTCCAATCAGTATATATTTTCCATTGATTCTGAAGTTTGTTGAATCCTTAACTTGATAAATATTCTTGTGGGTTTGACCTTGAGCTGTCAGACTAAGCAGAGATGAACTTAGAGGAAATTTGTCAGTCTAATGAAGTCAATTTAATCCCTGCAATTTCAAATATTAGGCTGACTTCCCTTTCAGCAGACGCTGAATTGGTTTTAAAGTTGCTGAAATAGATGTGTACTGCTAATTAATGTATGTGTTGAATCATAATTATGTCATCCTGAGGGATTTACAAAATAGAATTTAGTTAAAATTTGATTCGGTCTTCAATCATTCACAGGAGGCACACAAATTATCATCATTTAGTGCTCTCTGATTTCAGTTCTGAAGATAATCTGAGGTGGGGTGGGGGGGAGGCAAGGCATTTTTGTTGTTGCTCTTCTCTCCAGTGGGTGGCGCAGTGTCTGAGACACTAGGTTTGTCGGCTGGAAAGCCAGCAGCATAGGTTCGAGACCCAAGTTCCCTGTGATGGCATGAGCTCCCATCCTCACCTCAACTCCTGCCTACCTAGCAATTTGAAAGCATGCAAATGCCAGTAGATAAATACAGTAGGTACCACTTCAGTGGGGAAGGTAACAGCACTCCGTGATATGCTGACCACATGAACACAGAAATCTCTTCGGATAGTGCTGGCCTAATGGCCTTGAAACGGAAATGCGCACCACCCACTATAGTCAGCAACAACTATTGGAGTAACATCTGCAGGGAGTCCTTTACCTTTTTTTTTTCTCTCCAGGACAATTTACTATCTTCTAATTGTCACATTTTATTAGCACTGTAGTTTAGAGAAACAGTTTGTTGAAGCAGTTAAGGCAAAAAGCTCAAATTCGGGAGATCATGCATTCTAGTCTCACTTTAGGGATGAAGCTAGCTGATGACTTTGGAGCAGTCTCTCTCTCTCTCTCTCATAAGGGATGCGGTGGCTCAGTTGCTAAGATGCTGAGCTTGTCAATCGAAAGGTCGGCAGTTCAGCGGTTCGAATCCTTAGTGCTGCGTAGGGGTGAGCTCCTGTTATTTATCTCAGCTTCTGCCAACCTAGCAGTTCGAAAGCAGGTAAAAAATGCAAGTAGAAAAATAGGGACCACCTTTGGTGGGAAGGTAACAGCGTTCTGTGTGCCTTTGGCGTTTAGTCATGCCGGCCACATGACCACGGAGACATCTTTGGGCAACGCTGGCTCTTCAGCTTTGAAACGGAGATGAGCACCGCCCCCTAGAGTCGGGAGCGACTAGTATATATGTACGAGGGGAACCTTTACCTTTACCTTTACCACTCTCTCTCAGCCCTAGGAAGAAGATGTTGTAGGGGCAAGCAACTTCCAGAAATGTTGCAAAGGGCCAATTCCAGGCAGCTGCCGGGAATTAACAATGACACAATGGCAGCCCCACTCTTCCCAAGTACAGGTAGTCCTCGACTTAACAACCATTCATTTAGTGACTGTTTGAAGTTACAACGGCACTGAAAAAAGTAACTTATGACTGTTTTTCACACTTATAACCATTGCAGCATCGGCCTAGTCACATGATCAAAATCTGGACATTTGCCAATGGGCAAGTATTTATGACAGTCCCAGGGTTATATGATCACCTCCTGATAAGCAAAGTCAAGGGGAAAGCCAGAGTCATTTAACATCCATGTTGCTAACTTAAGAACTGCAGTGGTTCACTTAACAACTGTAAGCAAGAAAGATTGTAAAATGGGCCATTACTCATTTAACAACTGTCTTGCTTAGCAATGGAAAATTTGGGCTCCGTTGTGGTCATAAATCAAGGATTACCTATACCAAACCTGGAATTGCCACTTTCATGCTAAAGTCTGTGAAAAGTAGGAAAAGGCAGATGAATGGCAGATGAACTGTACCTGGGGAAGTTTGCTGTTGTGTGTTCTTAATCTTTGATTCGTTCACTGCTGTGGCTCTATATAGTCCTCTACCCAGTTGTTTTTTCTGGTTGAACACCCTGATCTGCCTTTTCTCCCCAAACCTTTGTCTTATCAAAGTGCTGCACATGGAAAGGAAATGCAGAATTGAGAACTTGTGGTTTGCTATTGAACCTTTTAAGGTTTAGCTAGATAAGGTTTGTTCCTCTAGGGATGGCATTTTCAACCTGCGCTAAAAGCCGTGTTCCTTTCCTTTATCTAGCTATTTAGCCAATGGATGATAGCTAAGCCGCTGGGTACGATAACAATCTTGCTCTGAGGTTATGGTTGAAAAAAGTATAGAAGCCCAATTCGTAATTTTGAAAATACACTGTGGGCACTCTTTCAAGATGGCTGCTAGGAGGGGCATGGCATTTATTTGGGCAAAGAGCCATCACAGACTCTTTAAACCATCTCAGTTTGTCTTGTTAATCAGGTGGGATAAATGCCACCTCTGGTAAATGCCAAAGAAAATTCCAGCCAGTGCACTGGGATTTACCTGTGTTACACTAGTATGAAAGAACTTCAAGAAAAACAGATGAGGCCACATGAGTCTTCTTCAGATTTACTGCCTTTCAGTTCCTATACTCAAGGGCCAAGACAACATCGATAATGGATTTCAATTCCCATAACTCTGAATCACGATGATCCTGGACCATATGGATAATGGGTATTGCAGTTCTTGAGGGCATCAGAAACAGTTCATCTATTGGTTACCACTTCAGGAAATATTGTTACCATATTCTGATCTAACGCTGATATGTTAACAGAAAAATTGTATGAATAGGATGTTGTATTTAAGTTAAAACTACAAGGCATAGATTGATTTGTAGCCAGTCTCTTTCCTTATTTCCCTTTTTCTTAATAGTTTTCATAATTTTAATATTGGACATAGATCAAGTGCAAAATAACCTGGGACAAATTGTATATAAACACTTTTTAAAAAGTCTTCCTACTCCATTGTATAGCAGTGGGGTGTTAATGTGGTTTTTGTATGGCCTGTTTCCTTCCATCTTTTCCTTCCTTTGTTCCTCATTGGAGCCGTTACACACTGCTAAACATACCTTGAGAAATCTAAGAACTTGATTGTGTATAGCACCCAAACCTAGAAGACTTAGACCACAAACTTATTCTGCATTCAAAAACATATTTCAACTTCATCATGTTGACCAACATATATTGTATGTTTTCAAAACCAGAGTGTATCTATCTAGAGTATATCTAATCTTGCTTAAGAGATCCATCCTTTCTGAATTCCAGTATCACATAACTTGATCTGCAGCTGTCCTACACAATTGATCAGGAAGGAAAATGGTTATTCTCTGAATTGTGTGACACAGTGTTCACCTTGCATCTGTACCAAGAAAACATCTAAAATGCCTATGTGAAGGAGAAAATGCACATAGAAAAGGGGAGAGAGAAAATATGTTTGAAATTACATGTTTTGAGGGAAAACAATAACAGCTTTAGTTCAATTAGAAGAACATTGGGACAAGAGACTTGTGAATCAGTGTCGTGATTGGAAATCCAGCATGTGATCCATTGCATTTTTTCTATTTTCCTGTCTCAAATATTCTTCCTCACCTACAGTATCTTTTTGTTGCCTGTCTGTCTTTTTATCTGAAGGTTATATTTCTATCCTTAGAGAATGGGCCAAACATCTGGTTAAATTCCACCACAATATATCTATGCATAGGCATAGATGCATCAAAACAATTTTCCAGGGTGGAACTCCTAACTTTTGAACTGACCTTATGGATGCCTTGTGTGGTGCCTGATCTAAAATAACAATTTCCAGAGAAATAGAGAGATGGATGTTTGCAGCAGATGCTAACTACATGTTGGGATAACCTTTCCAGGGGAAAGGTCCCCAGCAGGAAGTTGCACAGAAGCTGCAGAGGGGAATGCAAACTTTAAATAAGCTCAGGACATCCCCCTCACTCCACTTTCATATATTGCTGGGACAGCTTCAGCTGCATTCCTAGAAAGCACCACCTTGGTTTGATACGTGATTTGTAGCTTTAAGAGTCTGAGTCTAGGCCTTTTCTCTCTCTCCCAAATAAAATGAAGGTTCCGTTGAGTATTTTTTTAAATTACATTTGTTACAGCCAACGTTCCAAGAGGTTGTGCTTATAGAGGTATTCCTACATGTAAGTACAGGTTAGTCAGAATAACAGAGCTGGAAGGGACCTTGTAGGTCATCTAGTCCAACCCCCCGCCCAGGCAGGAGGCCCTACACCGTTTCTGACAGATGGCAATCCAGTCTCTTCTTGAAAGCCTCCAGTGATGAAGCTCTCACAACCTCCGAAGGCAACTTCTGTTCCATCGGTTGATTGTTCTCACTGTCAGAAAATTCCTCCTTATTTCTAGGTTGAATCTCTCCTTGGTCAGTTTCCATCCATTATTCCTTGTCTGGCCTTCAGGTGCTTTGGAAAATAAGTTGACCCCCGTCCTCCTCTCTGTGACAGCCCTTCAATTAGTCCTTGACTTATGACCACAACTGAGCTCAAAATTTCTGTTGCTAAGTGAGACAGTTGTTAAGTGATTCCACCCCCTATTTTATGTTCTTTCTTGCCATAGTTGATAAGTGAATCACTGCAGTTGTTAGGTTAGTAACACAGTTGTTCAATGAATCTGGCTTCCCCATTGACTTTGCTTGTCAGAAGGTTACGAAATGTGATTACATGACCCTGGGACAGTGCAACCGTCATAAATATGAGTCAGTTGCCAAGTGTCTGAATTTTGGCCACATGACCATGGTGATGCTGCAACAGTTGTAAGTATGAGAAACGGTCATAAATAACATTTTTCAGTGCCATTGTAATCTTAAACAGTCGCAAAATGAACTGTTTTAAGCCGAGGGCTACCTGTCTATAACTCCTTTCCCTCAATACAAGAATCTGGAATGTTCAGTGTGTGCCAAATTGGAAGAGTTAAGATCAAGCTGTCTTCATCTTTCAAAATACTTGAAAGATTGACGTGGAAAGCCCAGAATGTGCCAGCCTGAAAAAGTTGAGATCAAATTGATTTCTCATCCTTGAAAATGAGTTCTAGTTCCGATATTGCCTTGGTAGGAACTGGGAAGTATGGATAACATTTTGGGATTATGTGCAGGGGTGGGCTGTTGGAGGTTTGCAGGGGTTCAGGAGAACCTCTAGCTAAGATTCTGTGCAGTTTGGAGAACCCCCAAATCCCACTCCTGGCTGGCCCCGCCCACCCTGCCCCTCCCCTCCCAGGAGTCCCCACGCGGCCCATTTTGGATGCAGATAAGTGCAGGGTATGCACAGAGGCTTGGGGAGGGTGAAAAATGGGCCTACTGGAAGTTGGGAAAGGCCAGAAACGGACCTGTTTCCTCCGTAGCCTGGGGAGGTTGTTTTCACCCTCCCGGAGGCTCGAGAAAAGCCTCCGGAGCCCGGGGAGGGCAAAAATACCCCCCTGCTGTGGTATAGGAGGCCAACTAGGCCATGTCTACCATGGCCATGCCCACCCAGCAACCGGGCAGAGAAACCCTTCCTAAAATTTTTGAAGCCCACCCCTAATTATGTGGACAAAGTCTTTCTGGTGGTGAAGACGACATTCTGTGATAAATCCATCAAGTTCAGTTTCTACTAATTAGGCATGAAAAACCATTTCAAAACAAATTCTGAAAGAGAATGGATTTGAGCATTTAATTCTGACTGCTGTTTTGCAATAGCAGGAACAATAGCGTATAATAACTTCCCTAAGAACAGAAATGACTAAAAGAAAGGTACAGCATGCTCCTGGAAGTTGCGTCTAAAAAGAGGCACATACATTTTTAGAAAGGGGTTACATCAGGAGAAGTCATGTTAAAGAACTCTGCAGTCGAGAACAGTATTATAGACATGAACACATGTAATATGCATTTTTTAAAAAAAATCTTGGGTAACTTATGTTAACAGGTATGCAAATTAAGGAGAGATGTGTATGAAGTGTCCTTATGCTGGAAGATGTTGCAAATGTAAACTGTTAGGAAATTTTCTGTGTATTTAAACACACACACAAACACACATTAGATAAACAAACCACCAAATCAGAATGCTACTTTACCAACATGGAGAGCGAAACTTGGGATTTTAAACATGATTTTACTGATGTTTTTATATTCCTGACAATGACTTCCATCTTTCTATGCTTCATTGCTTTCACTTGAAAACTTACACATGTAACTTCTCTTCTCGTATCAGCACTCAGCCCTGTACATTGTTCCAGTAATAATATTAAAAAATATATATTTTACAGTTGGAGCTAAAAGAAGTTTATTTGGATTAATTTTTAGAATAATTTTTGTCTGCATGTGTCTTTTATTCTATTACAGTAATGGCAAACCTTTTTGACACCCGAGTGTCCAAACTGGAATGCGTGTGCACCAGGGGTGGGTTCTATTTATCTTTACTACCGGTTTGCATTGTGCATGCGCAGATCGCCTATGACAGCTTGGCTGTCTCAGAAATTCTGGGAGTTGAAGTCCACAGGTTGTAAAAGAGCCACATTTGCCCACTCTCAGAGTCATGTGGTTTCCTCAGCACTCTGAGATTGTGACACTGAGTTTTAACAATCAAACAGTCAAACTCGTCATGGAGAGGGAGTGGATTTTATGGGAGATAAAAAGGTGAGGATGGGAAGAGACCTCCTAGATTCCCAAATCAATAAAAGGCCAACACTCACCAGCCTCAGTTGGGGTTAGATGGTTTTAATTGATGCCTCCTAGCATTGGTTTTAATTGGTGCCTCCATTTGGACTACTGCAGTGCGCTCTACATGAGGCTGCCCTTGAAAAGTATCCTGAAGCTTCAATTGATTCAAAATGCAGTGCCCTGCATAGTTTTGTGCAAATCTAGATTTGCACATGTATAGTCAAGGCTATAGTTTTCCCAGTTGCAATGTATGGCTGTGAAAATTGGACCATAAGGAAGACTGAGCGCCAAAGAATTGAGGCCTTTGAACTCCGGAGAAGACTCTTGCGAGGCCCTTGGACTGCAAGGCAATCCAACCTGTCAGTCCTAGAGGAGATCAACTCCTCTAGGCCAGATCCTGAAGATGAAACTCAAATATTTTGGCCACCTAATGAGAAAGAAGGACTCACTGGAGAAGAGCCTAATGCTGGGAACAATTGAGGGCAAAAGAAAAAGGGGACGACAGAGAATGAGGTGGCTGGATGGAGTCACTGAAGCATGAACTTAAATGGACTCCAGAGGATGGTAGAGGACAGGAAGGCCTGGAAGAAAGTTGTCCATGGGGTTGCGATGGTCGGACACAACTTCGCAACTAACAAGAACAACAACACCAAGATTTGCATGTGTGACCTCTCTTGCAGGAGCTGCATTGGCTGCTGGTATCTTCAATTCAAGGTGCTGATTGTCACCTTTACAAACAGCATGTTATTTGAAGGGCTGTCTTTTCCCAGCTGCATCTACCCAACTCACAGGAGTGGAGAGGAAGGGCATGTTGTGGGTCTCCTCTTCTTCCTCTGGTGAGACAAAGAAGGGCCTTCTCTTTGGTGGCTCCCTCCCTGCAGAACATTGTCCCTGCAGAAATAACATTTGGCCCCACCTTGACACTTTTTCAAAGAACCCTGAAGACATGGTTTTGCCAGCAGGCTTGAAGACCCCAGGGTGGTAGGGAATCTCTCAAGGGGTTGGTTTGATTACTACTTGGGGGGAGGGAGGGCAGGAGTTTATACTGTTTTGTACTTCTGTAAGCTTCCTGTAGGGATGTGGTGGCTCAGTGGCTAAGATGCTGAGATTGTTGATCAAAACATCGGCAGTTCAGCAGTTCAAATCCCTAGTGCTGCGTAAAGGGGTGAACTCCCATTACTTGTCCCAGCTTCTGCCAACCTAGCAGTTCGAAAGCACATTAAAAATGCAAGTAGAAAAAGGGGGACCACCTTTGGTGGGAAGGTAACAGCGTTCCATGCGCTTTTGGTGTTTAGTCATGCCGTTCACATGACCACATGACCACAGAGACATCTTCAGACCGCTGGCTCTTTGGCTTTGAAATGGAGATGAGGACCGCCCCCTAGAGTTGGGAACAACTAGCACATATGTGCGAGGGAAACCTTAAGCTTCCTGGGGTCACTGTAAGTAAGTTGGGCAGCCATTTAACTTTCCTTAATAAATAAATAATGTAAAATTACCCAGCCAAATTCTCCTAGTAGTCTTTCTTACTTTTTTTGGAATGGTAGTCATACCTTTTGATGACATTGTCTCTTTCTTTTGTGTGCGTGGGGGGTATTTCTCTAATTCAAAACTGTTTCACCCCCTAAGAAAGATCTCCCTATTTCTTTTCTCTTACCTTCAAGATTCTCTAGGAGGTCCCAGTGACTTTGTGGGATTCCTTAACAGTTCTGTGCTAATCTGTACCTTTGATGGAAGTTGTTACCTAGAATAAATACCCTGGCTACTTTTTCAAGAGTTCAAGAATTTAGCTCTTCCCCCTCCTCCCTACAATCCACTTTAATTGGGGGCTGGGGACAGGGAGTAGATAGGAAGAGCAATGTAAATTCCAAAAGGCAATTGGATTTCCTTGGTTTTTTCCTTGAAAACATTTTGCTTTCTGAAGAAATGAACAAGAAGTGAAATGTTTTCAAGAAAAATAACCAAATAAATCCAGTTGCCCTTTGTAAAAGCATCTTTGGGACAACCATGACTGGATGAATAAGAATCTCCACAGACATTTCCTTGACTCAGCTTTGCTGAGGAACTGTGGTCAACTCTGCTTCTGCCTTCTTCTCATCTGCTAAACTGGGAATCCTCTTACAACACCTGGGCCCTGTTTGGTACCCAACAGTGTCACATTGAACATCAGAACTTTGCCTTCAAAGTCCAGCAGGCTTGGGTGCAACCTGTCTTTTCTACTTTATCTCCCTGCAATGCCCTGACCCTGGGGGCAAGCACAGCTGGCCACACAATGCCTCCATCGTGAAGGGATTGGCTTCTGCTGTGAGAGAGAGAAGCCCCGCACCCAAAAAAAGAGACAGTCCATGCAGCTGCAGCAGAAGGAAAACAGAGGCTGGGGGGGGGGGCGGGGGGGTGCATGAATTCCAGCAGGCTTTTTCTTATGTACAAGCCTTATGCTATAGCCATTAGTCCATAATTAGGTTGTAAGGGTCTTCTCTCCCTCCCCCCTTGGGGAAATTTCTTTTTGTAGACTAAAGAGGGGTTCAGGGGTGGTTGGGGAGAGAAGACCAAAGACTGGGAAGAGTTTAGATGAACACGGACCGATTCTCCTAGGTCTGGGAACAATGAAGCTGCAGTGGGCAGTTTTGAGTCCTGCATATGGTCTTCCTTCGGAAAGAGTTGATTAAGCGAGTCCGGATGAAATTGAAATCCTGTGATTTGACCTTTGTCTGGCCTGGGAGGGCTGCAATTCGCATAACAATTTCCTTTTGTTCTTTGTTTGGCATTATTAATCCAACATGAGCCTCGAATTAATCAGGGCTAGTGCGTGGTTGCATTTTCTTCTTTTCTTCCCCCTAATTCGCAGCTCCACGGCCTGTGTCTTTTTTAATTAAACCCGAACGATAGCAGGCCAGTGCCCTCTGATTGTGGCACGTACCAACCACAGATTGAGGGATGAAGAGGCTAAATAAGCAGGATGAGATTACTTCGAGGTTTTCGTTTAATTGTTTTTTTCTTCCTTTTAAGCAAAAAAAAAAAAAACCCAAAACCTGGAAGGAACACTGAATTGTGGGCCCAGGGGAATATTTCCTTTATTAAGCCTGTGTTTGTTGGGGTTGGAGAAGGGGGGGCAGGCTAGTGTAGATTTTGAGTCCTAACAGCATCAGGGTTTATAAAATTAACAGCCTCTAGTTGCTGATTCAAACTGTGACCCCTCCATCACAGAAGTGTGGTGTCGCTGGGACAGGATATCAGAAGGAAGGAAAACAACAACAAATGGTTGGCCATTTAAACTTTGTTTAGCTGCATGGGTTTGCTTGGATTGGGGTTGACACCCGACCCATGCATCCATCCTCACAGCCTGCCTTTCTGTTCCCTCACTTCTTCCACCGCTGAACTACAGATGGGTTGGGATTAGAGAGAGAGAGAAAATGCCTGGTCAACGATTCACAAAAGAATTGTTGGGTTCACCAAAAGCACTTCTGCAGGCTGGTATCTGAACAAAGAGGCTCAATGTGTCAGCTCCCACCTGGTGGCCAGCTAATTAGTGGAGAGTGTGGCCACGTGACTGCATTTGCTCAAACTCTGCAATGTCAAAGTGAGGGATGCCTTTCTTAAAAAGTAAAGGTTCCCCTCACACATGTGTGCTAGTCGTTCCCGACTCTAGGGGGCAGTACTCCTCTCTGTTTCAAAGCCAAAGAGCCAGCGCTGTCTGAAGACATCTCCATCATCATGTGGCCGGCATAATTAAATGACAAAGGCGCACAGAACGCTGTTACCTTCCTACCAAAAGTGGTCCCTATGTTTCTACTTGCATTTCTTACGTGCTTTCAAACTGCTAGGTTGGCAGAAGCTGGGACAAGTAACAGTGATAAGTAAAATGATGACGTGGTGGCTCAGTGGCTTGCTTATGGTACTCCATTCGTACCAGTGGTTCTGGCGGGAAGGACTATAGCTGAATAAGAATAGGCACATGCCTTACATGCAGATGCTCCCAGATGTAATACCTGGCATTTCTAGAGCAGACTGAACAGGACTATTGTCTGAACACCTAGGAAACCATCCACCATAAATGGTTTTGGTTTCTTTAGAATGAAGGTAGGTTTCTTTAGATATGTGAATGGGGTTTTTTTTTGTTCCACTGGTTTTTTGTTTGTTCAGCTCTAGGTGAAGAATTCTGTCATCCCTTTCTGAAACCTCAGAAGTTGCTATGTCTAGAATAGGACATTAAAAAAGAGAGAGATGAATCGTATGGGTGACCTGCTTTACAATCATCATGTCTTACGACCATGATGGACAGGCTCTATTTTGGTCATAAGTCAAGGACTAAGCGCAGAGCAACTTTATGCACATGGAACAATTGAGTTTTCCCCATTTTTTGCAATGGATATATGCCTCTAAACTGCACTTTCATTAATATATTCAATATCATTTTCTGAATTGGGTCAGGTATAACCTATATGAGCTGGAAGTTCCTCTAGATCATCTCTTCACTCTCTCTCACCAATATAAATGTGTGACACGATAAAACATCTGCAAAGGGAAAATCTTAATTTGTTTTATTGCATTTGTATCTCAACTTTTCAATGAAAGCTTAAGACAGTGCACAGTGCCTGATTTCACCCTCACAACAGCAATTATGAGCTAGATCAAGCTGAGAGAGGCTGCCCAAATGTCATGTAGTGAACTACATGTTTGAGTAGGAAACAAAGATGGATTTCTAAGATCTAAATCCAACACTTGGCAACTGCTAGATTATATTTATTAGAATCACAATAGATATAAGAGTATCCGTGTCAAGAGACTTTTCTATGGTTCTCAGCAGAGAGACAGATTCAGTGACCATGATTGAAACAAAGCAAAAATGCAATCAATATACAGGCAGCCCTCAACTTACAACCACTCATTTAGTGACCGTTCCAACAATGACACTGAAAAAAGTGACTTACAATTGATCCTCACACAACCATTGCAACACTCCCATGGGCATGCATTCAAAATCCAGGTCCTTGGTAACTGGTATGAACAATGGGGGGAGCTCGATTCACTTAATGACCATGTGGTCACTTAACAACTGCAGTGATTTGCTTAAAAAGTGTGGCAAGAAAGCTTGTAAAATCAGTGCAACTCACTTAACATCTGTCTTGTTAGCAATGTAAATTTCTGGTTCCAGTTGCATTCATAAGTTAAGGGGTACCTTTATTAGCCCACCTAACTCAATGTCCCCCAGGGGTTTGTGTCTAAAGTTCATGACCACAAATTGCAATGGCTTTTCAGAAAACTACATTCCAAACGTATTTTGAAGATACCAGAGAGAAAGCTTGCTTTTATGCAACATTTGATGGAGTTTATGTATGCAACTGGAAAACAAAACACAGATAAATATCTTGATATGAACATACCTGTGATCTGTGGATTGAGTTGCATCTGAACTGCCCCTAATACAAAAGGGAAAAAGATAAATGGATGGAATTAAGAAAAGAAAATGGAAACTAGTGGGGAACTGGGTATATCCAGAAATCTGAACATGGCAAAGGTAAAATAATGGGTGTATTAGCATTACTGCTTTTTGATTTGAAGAGAGAACTTGTATTCATTTGTTTGGGTTTTATCTGCTGTATTTATATCTTTCCTTTTATTCAGGAACTGTAGGCCCCACCATTGAGAGAAATAGAGATGAAGAGATTTTTTTTGGGGGGGGGGGTGAATTCCTCTTTCAGTCTTAGCCCAACATTTCTCAGGTCACCTGTTGAATATCTGCAGAATTCTGATGTGGGAAATTGAATGTTTTTTTTTTATTCTGTATGCTGAAAAACTACTTCGCTTTTTATGTGTTGGCAATGATCCCATTGATTGCAATCTACTTGGGATTATTTTTTGTTAGTTAAGAGTGCCTAGGCATGCTCTCTAGCAGCAACTCTACTGAATGATGCCTGAACAATGCAGAATGCTTTTTGTTAAGACATAGTTAAAAATATTCTTGTGAAGTGTTTAATGTGGGAGAGAAGCATTCCAGAGTCGGTTTCAGAGGTGTTTAAATACTGTAGGAGACTAATCATTCTCAAATAATATAATACTGAAGCACTTTCTTAAAAAAACTTTCTGTCTATTTCATGAAGATTTACTGCCTTCCAAAAAAAAAAAAAGAATATAAATTAAACCCTTTCCTCTGGATTCAACCTTAGTACAGTTCAGCAATCATGCCTATAATAATGCAACAACCATAACTGATTGTTTGATTTAGCAATATTTATAAGCTGCTTAAGGAGTACCTGCGTTCATAATACAATAAATACCAAAGTAATTTAAAAATGACAACATTCTATCACAGGTAGTCTTTGACTTATGACCACAATTGAGCACTAAAATTTCTGTTGGTAAACTAGACAGTTAAGTAAATTTTGCCCCACTTTACAACCTTTCTTGCCACAGTTGTTCAGTGAATCACTGCAGTTGTTAAGTTAGTAACATGGTTTTTAAGTGAATCTGGCTTCCCCTTGACTTTATTTGTCAGAAAGTTGCAAAAGGTGATCAGGTGACCCTGGGACATGGCAACCATCATAAATATATGCCAGTTGCCAAGTGTCTGAATTTTGATCATGTGACCACAGGGATGGCGTAATGGCCATAAGTGTGAAAAATGGTCATAAATCACTTTTTTCAGTGCTTTTACAACTTAAATGGTCACTAAATGAATTGTTGTAAGTTGAGGACCCTCCGTAACTAGGATGGTCACCCAAAGAAAATGAAGGGTTAAAAGTTCACTTCAAGTTTGCTTTGTGGTATATAAATTATGTTAAAATGCATGAGAGAGAGACATTTTAAAATCAAAGTGAATTTGGATATTGGCATATGTCGTCGGAAGTTATACCGTATTTTTTGGACTATAAGACATACCTAAATTCAAAAGAGGAAAACAACAACAACAAAAAGGAGCCTGGATAGCTCATCAGACTAAATAGCCTGTTATTAACATTCAGCTGTCTGCAATTATTGCAAGTTCGAGGCTCAAGATTGACTCAGCCTTCCATCCTTTCTAAGGTAGGTAAACTGAGGACCCAATTTGTGGGGGCAATAAGCTGACTTTGTATAAATATACAAAAGTATGAAGGCTATTGCTTAACACATTGTAAGCCGCCCTGAGTCTTCGGAGAAGGGCAGCATATAAATCTAATTAAAGAAAAAAAAAAGGTTTTGGCCTACCTTTTTTCTGGCCTTTTTAGGCCCATTTTCAAGGGGATTTTTTGGGCCATTTTCAAGGCTTTTTGGCCCATTTTTGAGGCTTTTTGCGGCCCATTTTGGGGGCTTTTTCAGCCCATTTTTGAGGCTTTTTTCAACCCATTTTCAGGGCTTTTTGGTGGCCGTTTTTGAGGCTTTTTTCAGGCTGAAAAAAGCCTCAAAAACAGGCTGGAAAAGCCCCCAGAATGGGCCAGATAAAAGACTCGAAAACAGGCCAAGAAGCCTAAAAAAAGGCCTGAAAAAGGCCAAAAAAAAAAAAAAAAAAGGCTCGAAAACGGGACATGAGGCCAAAAAATGGCTGGTGGATGGGTGGGGCTTCAGCAATATTTGGTCTATAAGACGCACAGACATTTTTGCCCCCTTTTGGGAGACAAAAAAGTGTATCTTATAGTCTGAAAAATACTGTTTGTTATTATCCACACATCCGATTTATTTGTCAAATGTTTCTCCTGCCTATCCTCCAAGGAGTAAAGATAACATCTCTCCAGAGATGAGAGGGACACCTAGAGACTTTGTGGCTGAAGTTGTGTTAATTTCTTGGCAAAATTAAGGAAGGACATTGCCATATCAACTCTTAAGATTTATTTTTGGACATCCCATCTGTCATAATGCACAAATAAGCGAATCACCATGGTCATTAAACGAATCACCGTGGATTGCTAAGCACGAGGTCTTTCTGCTGGCTTCTCCATAGACTTTGCTTGTCAGAAGCCAACTATGAATGTCACAAATGGCAATCACGTGATTGTGGGATGCAGCAATTGTCATAAATATAGCATGTATTTTTTTTTCTTTGTATTGTTTTTCACACTTACGGCCGCTGCATTTATGGCTGTTTCTTTTTCTTTTTCTTATTTACATATCATTTGATGTTTATCTTTTATTTCTGTGAAAATCTGTAATAAAAGTCATATATGAAAAAAAGCAAATGCACTCTGATTTCCAAGCACCTGGATCACAATGGTATGACTGAGGGAATGTGGCTGTAGCTTTGAAGACTGATTGTAAATCTCCTTTTTCAGCGGTGTTGTAACTTTGAACAAGCGCTGAATGAGGATTTGGTAAACGAGGATACCTACATAAGAACAGTCCTTTAGTACAACATTTTGCATCACCCATTAGTCAACTGGTGGTATCAAGAAAGATCATCAGCCTGGATTAAAAGTCTGGGCTTCCATTGTGCTTTTGAACATCTGGAATTTAAATTACATGCTATCTGGAATTAAATTACCTGATATAATAAAGGAAGCAAATGTCCATTAAAATAGTTTCCCATAAATGTCCATTAAAATAGATTTACTATTTCTTTAATCCAGCTATCTTTTAAAAATATCTACATTGGCAATCCTCACCACATTGGATAATTTTGGATTGGATAGCATTGGACAGCAGTCTTCCAATATCTCAGGGGCTGCCACAAAGAGGAGGGAGTCAAACTATTCTCCAAAGCACCAGAAGGCAGGACAAGAAGCAATGGGTGGAAATAATCAAGGAGAGAAGCAATTTAGTACTAAGGAGAAATTTCCTGACAGTGAGAACAATTAACCAGTGGAACAATTTGCCTCCAGAAGTTGTGAATGCTCCAACACTGGATATTTTTAAGAAGATGTTGGATAACCATTTGTCTGAAGTGGTGTAGGGTTTCCTGCCTAAGCAGGGGGTTGGACTAGAAGACCTCCAAGGTCCCTTCCACCTCTATTATTCTATTCTATTCTATTCTATTCTATTCTATTCTATTCTATTCTATTCTATTCTATTCTATTCTATTCTATTCTATTCTATTCTATTCATATTTCACAATTTAAATGCCTTTTCTATAAAAAGAACCTCCTTTTGTTGGTGCTGAGACATCTGCTTTTCAATAAATAAGTATAGAAACATGGGACTGAGTCATTTCAATGTATTTAATGATTGGGCACCTGCTCTGTGATGCTTTCCTAAATTTTTAATAACCTTCATTCCTTTAGTGTTTCATGGATGTAGACATGGAATAGCTGTACCTTTGATAATGAGATTTATTTATTTCTAATATCTGATTATATAGGTTTATATAACTTTTACCCTGAGTAATATGAGAAAATCTAAATTGGTATCTTTTGATGTGAAACTGCTTTGTGATTTTCTACATGGTCCAATACTTGTTATTAAGATGTCAGATCTGAATCTATCTTCAGACACAGTCAATCACTGTCTATGGAGATTCTCAGTCATCCAAGTCATGGGTGTCCCAAAGGCGCCCTTTTTTCTTCTTCTTCAAAAAAGAACTAGACTTACTTTGTTTTTTCTTGAAGACATTTCACTTCTCATCCAAGAAGCTTCTTCAGTTCTGGGTGTTGTTCCCCGATACTACTTACAAGATTACACATTCAACTGTGGCATGTGAAGAATTAATCCAGACCCTGTATGACCTGTCCTCCTCAAATCCAAAGGGATTGTGTGTGTGAGGGGGGTGGGGGGAGAATGAGTTTGTTACTCCTTTGTGTTGGTTCTCTGTCATTCAGGACCAGACTCACTTCACAAACATAAGGGAGAGAGGACCATCGGAGATCCTCCACTCCTTTGGATTTTTTGGCATGATGTCTTTCAGATTCCAGCCACCCTGTCCTCTTCCTTCCTTCCTTCCTTCCTTCCTTCCTTCCTTCCTTCCTTCCTTCCTTCCTTCCTTCCTTCCTTCCTTCTCAGACAATATTGTGTCATACAAGAGAACATTATAGGTCAACCATCTGCAAGGTCAACATCCTTAGGCCTAACCATTGGAGAAAACACCATCTCCTGAGTCTCCTTAACTAGCTGTTTGCCATAGAGTTTCTCCTCCCTTCTCTGCACATTTATTTATTTATTTATCGTTGTCCACGCTGTGTCAGAAATCACAAAGGCACCTATGATTAAGACCCCTATAATCATCCTTCTCTCCTCTCCCCACCTCCCCCAATTCTTTCATTGTATTGCCTTGTAAATAACTTTTTTTGGGAGCCCGTTTCATTCTAAGCTCCAACTGGCTTTGGCGCAAGTACTTTTTTCTTTTTCTTCTTCTTCTTCTTATTTTTTTAAAAAAATCCTCGACTACTCTGTATATACAGTGTATTAGCGCAATGGAGATCATTATGTGGTCTGTATTTGAGTCATTTTTATTTAAGATGCCAAACAATAAGCTGTTGATTGGAAGAACAAGAGGCGAACAATAATGTTCTGTGTCACATAATACACCACCATTTTCCAGCTTTGCTTTAGAAGGGCCCTCTTTATTGTTTTTGTATAAAAATGGTTCTTAGGAGGAGGAATATTTTGCTGAGGTATGTCATTATTTTGCAAATTTCTATTATCTCATCATGTTGTCTTCATTGTAAATTGCAGCTAATTAGGAGCCTAGTTAGAGCCCCAGCTTTGAGGCTGGCTTTTTGTGAAACGAGAGCCCACCGATTACCGCACTACAAGAGAGGAAGGGAGAGAAAGAGGAGATTAATCTTGTTACCTAGGCGACTCTCGGTTCCATCTGCGAGGAACAATACATTTTTGTTTCCTTGGCTCAGTTCAGATCTGTTTTGTTTAGGGGAGAGAGGGAGGGGGGAAAGGAGGAAGAGAGAGAAAGCGTAGCCCCATAACAATGTGGAATTCTGTCTCGTCCCAGCTTACTGGCCTCAATTCCTCTAAAGTTTGGGGTCTCCCAGGAGGGGAAAGATGAAAGAGATAAGCCCCAAAGTTGTCAAAGGTCATGACCTTGCCATACAAAGCCATCAGTTTTCCTTCTAAATCCCCAATTCCACCCCCCCCAAAGCACTTAATGAAAATAATATACTGTGCTTCTCAACACCCCTGTAGTCTTGATTAAGCCTGAGATGGTGAATTTCAAGAATGGTGGAAAACTTGGAATGTGAACATTCAGAAGATGGGCAGCCCAGGCAGGTAATTCTGAACCTTTCCTCCCTTCCGATTTGCACCTTGTTCTCTCCCTTTTTGGCTCACAAGGTGGAAAATGGGACCAGTGTAAGACACAGATGTATCGTCTTTGATCCCTCCATCTGCTGAGTGCAGTCATAGATTTTATGTTAGTCAATGGTCAAAGATTTATTTTCATACGTCAAAAGTTCTGAATTGTTCCAATGGACTACTGCACTCTTCTTTCTAAAGCTTTTCCTTGGAGAAAGAGAGAAGGCCTCATAATCAAATGCAAGGTCCCTTAACTGAAAAACATGGAAAGCTCCCTGGTGAATTTACTAAAGCTCTCCTTCTTCCATTAACTACCATTGGGCTATTTTTCTGCAGATAAAATCAGGGGAGATTCCCCACAAATGCCACCTTGGACTCCTGTGGAAAAGGAGGCACAAAACGCAGTAAATACGTAACATCTAGCAGCCTGGGTCTCATAAGGGCTGCTGATCATGCATGAGAGTTGAAGTTAAGTGAGATGTATTTTCTGTTTGTAGGAAAACATTTCATGTTGCCCCTCCTCTTTTTCTTTTTGTGAGAGACATGCAGTTGATCAAACTGAAGCTTTCAAAGTTACTTATTTTTGAAATTAAAAAAAAATTAAGGTTTTAGCTTTGATGTTACTATCGTCTTCAAAGTGTTTTGTAATTAAGAGTTAGGAAGAAGGGTTGCCCATTTATTAAGTATTTTAGAATCAATATTAGAAGTGCTGTACGTGGAGTTTAAGATTGGAATGTGTTAGAACCAGTGGTGGGATTTGAACTTTTTTACTACCGGTTCTGTGGGCATGGCTTGGTGGGTGTGGCATGGCATGGCTTGGTGGACGCGTCAGGTGAAGGATACTGTAAAATCTACATTCCCATCCCACTCTAGGAGAAGATTACTGTAAAATCTCCATTCCCTCCCCACTAAAGGGGAAGGATACTACAAAATCCCCATTTCCTCCTGATCAGCTGGGACTCGAAGGCAGAGAATAGATGGGGGTGGGGCCAGTCAAAGATGGTATTTACCAGTTCTACGAACTACTCAAAATTTCTGTCACTGGTTCTCCAGAACTGGTCAGAACAGGTCAATGCTTTCAGCATCAGCAATTGGCCAAAATAATTAGAAAACGGGTAATATTACATAACTGGGACACAATTAAACTTTTTTCCATGCTATCTTCCTACTCTTGAGAATCTTTACCTGCTGGTTTAGTTTCCCAACCCTTCAAGCATCTGTTTGGTCTCAACACACAACATATATTCAACACCATTATGGCCATTGGAGCGATTACACCTAAACACAGGGTGAAAATTGCTGATGCCTATTTCTATTCTGGTCCACAAAGTCGTCACATGGTCTCTTACATTAAAAACACGGTGGATTTGAAGTGTTTCCAAACAAACGATGATGATACCAAAAAAGCAAATGCCAAGCACCCTTTAATTTTATTCTTACTACCCAGGTGGGTCGATAATACTGAACGTTCGTTCTCTCCATCTCTCTCTCTGTCTAACACCACTCAAAAAGATTTTCCCTTTACATGCTGATTTGCACATACACAGGTATTCACAAAGCCAACTACTATTAACTAGTGAGCAAATGCCGAGACCGAGACACCTGTGTGCCAGATACTCACCAGCTGTGTATTGTAATCCCTCTCTAGACCGAAACACATGTCAGCTGCTAGGTAAACAGAAGTCTAGTCAAACTCAATACAATGCATACATACAGCACAATATATTCCACACCCCACCCCTTGCACTACTCTCTACTCTGTTTCTGTCCATTATTCCCTCTCCTTTTCTTCAGGCCCTTTGATCTTTCCATTCTTGTGTGAACATGCACATCGCTGGTATTTCATATCTTCTATGGCAATGACCATGAATTGGAATATTAATCCCTGAGAGCATTAATTTAGGTGTTGCTTTTTAGTGTTGGAATCAACCTTCTCATCTTGAGAATCTCCATCTTTGTAGTTAGGCAGAGTTTGTGATGGGAGTCAAATGATACAGAATAACAGCATTGGAAGGGAACTTGGAGATCTTCTAGTCCAACCTGCAGCTCAAGCAGGAGAGAGACCCTTATATTATTCCAGACAAATGGTTGCCCAATCTCTTCCTTAAAATCTGGCTCATATTTATGATGGTTGCAGGGTCCCAGGGTCACGCAATCTTTTGCAACCTTCCGTCAAGCCAAATCAATAAGGAAGTCAGATTCACGTCACAACCATAATACTAACTGAACAAGAGCAGTGATTCACTTAACAACTGTGGCGAGAAAGGTTGCAAAATGGGTCAAAAACTCACTTAACACTTGTCTTAGCAATGGAAATTTTGGGCTCAATTATGGTTGTAAGAATTGGGATGTGGTGGCTCCGTGGCTAAGATATTTAGCTTGTCGATCGAAAGGTTGCAGTTCAGCGGTTCGAATCCCTAGCGCCGCATAACAGGGTGAGCTCCCATGTCTTGTCCCAGCTTCTGCCAACCTAGCAGTTCGAAAGCACGTAAAAAATGCAAGTAGAAAAATAGGGACCACCTTTGGTGGGAAGGGAACAGCGTTCCGTGCACCTTCATACTGGCCACATGACCACAGAGACGTCTTCGGACAGTGCTGGCTCTTGGGCTTTGAAACGGAGTTGAGCACCACCCCCTAGAGCCGGAAACGACTAGCACGGATGCGCAGGGGAGTCTTTACCTTTATGGTCGTAAGTCGAGGACTACCTGTAGATGACACAGGAACAGTTCATTCCTCAAAACTAAATCTACAACTATATAAATGTTCTAAAATAAATAAATAAAAATAAAGTAGTGCAAAATTGCCCAATGTATCTACTACATTCTAAATGACATGTATTTCAGCTGTCTGCCTTAGGTATCCACACATCTACTTCCTGGACCAAAGAGTCCTCATTTTGCCCCCCTCAAGTCTACCACTGCCATGAACATTTGTTGGAAAAAGAGTTTTTCAATAGCCTTTGGGGAGCAAAGTCCATAACATCTCTGATCTGATCTGATACTAGAGCATTAGCTCTGCTGCCTTTCACTTCCCAGCATCCAGAAGAAGATTATTAAGGCTTTAAAAGTAGAGAAGGGTTGATTCTCAGTCTCATTGACAGCTTTGAGGAGCACTGGGCCAGCTGAATTTATTTGTTTATTTATTTTGTCAAGCATATATAAGATTACAGATACATGATTATGAATACAGGATGAGGATGCACATAAATGGGGACATTAGCACAGGGACGGTAGACATGCTGGTGTGCTTATGCATGCCCCTTAAAGACCTCTTAGGAATGGGGTGAGGTCTACAGTAGACAATCCAAGGTTAAAGTTTGGGGAGTTTGGGGATGAAACCACAGAGTCAGGTAGTGCATTCTAGGCACTGACCACTCTGTTGCTGAAGTCGTATTTTCTCCAATTGAGTTTGGAGCAGTTCACCTAAAGTTTGTATCTATTGTGTGCTCATGTATTGTTGCAGTTGAAGCTGATGTAGTCATTGACAGGTAGGACGTTGTACCAGATAATTTTATGAGCTACGCTTAGGTCAGACCGAAGGCAGCGTAGTTCTAAGTTGTCTAAGCCCAAATTTTCAAGCCTGGTGGCATAAGAGATTCTGTTGCGAGCAGAGGAGTGGAGGACTCTTCTTGTGAAATATCTCTGGACTCGCTCAATTGTATTAATGTCCGATATGCAGTGTGAGTTTCAGACATGGCACTTTTCTTGGTGATAGAGCCGTCACTGTGGATCAGGAAGGGAAGCAGAAAAGAAGGCGAAGCATTTTGGGTTTTTTGTTATTTTTCATTTTTTGGGGATCGGACTATTTATGCAACAAAACTTGGACTTGGCTGTTAAAGTCCCTCACACCAAAATAATTTTTGTCTACTTTTTTTGTGTGTGCGGCTTGAAATATAATTATGTTACTTTTGATCTGAGTGTCAAATTTGGCCCAATTTATTTTAGATAGTGAAAGAAACAGCACAGATCCCATTGCCTGCGGGAAGGTTATATTATTAGAAAGAAGGAAGACCACCAAATACCATGGGTTTTCTTCCCATGGTTTAATTAGTAACCGTTAATAAGTTATTTATTTTATTTATTTATTAATTTAATTTACAGGTAATCCTTGACTTACAACCACAGTTGAGTCCAAAATATATGTTGTTAAGGAGACATTTGTCAAGTAAGTTTTGCCCCATTTTACAACCTTCCATGCTACGGTTGTTAAGTGAATCACTGCAGTTGTTAAATTAGTAATACAGTTGTTACGTGAATCTGACTTCCCCATTGACTTTGCTTATCAGGAGGTCGCAAAAGAGAATCCCATGACCCCGGGACACTGCAACCGTCATAAACCTGAGTCAGTTGCCAAGAGTCTGAATCTCAGTCACACAATCATGGTGATGTTGCAATGATTGTGTGAAAAATCATTTTTTTATTGCCATTGTAGTTTTGAATGGTCAGTAAATAAACTGTTGTAAGTTGAGGATTCCCTGTACTTGCCACAGATCTCATTTCAAAACAACTCTGGGCAGCTTACATTATCATCATCGTTTGCGACTGTCTTGTATACGCTTTCTTGGGGCTACCATATCTCCCAGATGCAAAGATTAATTTTTTTATTTAATAAATTTATATGCCACCCCTCTCACTGATAAGGTGATTTATTCATAGTGCTGTGTTTGGAGACTTTGGGCAAGATTTGATTGGAACAAAGTCATTTTGTGATCAAAGACATTAAATTTACTATATAATTCCAGAATTATTGTTGTTAGTTGCGAAGTCGTGTCTGACCCATCGCAACCTCATGGACAACTTTCTTCCAGGCCTTCTTGTCCTCTACCATCCTCTGGAGTCCATTTAAGCTCACGCCTACTGCTTCAGTGACTCCATCCAGCCACCTCGTTCTCTGTCGTCCCCTTCTTCTTTTGCCCTCAATCATTCCCAGCATTAGGCTCTTCTCCAGTGAGTCCTTCCTTCTCATTAGGTGGCCAAAGTATTTGAGTTTCATCTTCAGGATCTGGCCTTCTAAAGAACAGTCAGGGTTGATCTCCTCTAGGACTGACCGGTTGGATCGCCTTGCAGTCCAAGGGACTCGCAGGAGTCTTCTCCAGCACCAGAGTTCAAAGGCCTCAATTCTTTGGCGCTCAGCCTTCCTTATGGCCAACTAATTCCAGAATACACTCATCTTAATTTAATCATGTTTAATAATGTGGATAGGGACTTCATGTGTGTGTGCATAGGTCTCTATATGTCTCTATGTGCATGTGTCCAGGAATCATAGTAGTTAAAGGGTTAAAGGGTAACGTTCTAATCTGTGTTATGACATATCGTTAAGAACTCGTATTGACTTTTCCTTCCTTCCTTCCCTAGTCATCCCAAGACTAGATTGTTGCAATGTTATGTGCATAAATCTTCCCTGAAGACTCATTGGTTTTGTGTGGTTTTCTGGATGTAAATCCCTTTGTTATTTCATTATATTTTAACTCACTTTTTAATAGCATAAAGTGTTCAGAGTCATTGGGAATCAGGTGTTTTTTACATTTATGTAAATAAATAAATTTATTATGTATGCAGCCATAGGCTGTAATTCAAAATTTACATAGAATGAGATACCAAATTACTAAGTCAATCTCTATCACATTGATACAGAATATTTACCAGCAAAGGAAAAGAATCCCTATAAATCATTCCCTGTAAGTTTTCAGATGGTTGACTTGTGAGTTGCTGAATGGGAAGGAGAGAAATATTCTATCCAGATCAGGAACTAGATGATAGGAGATATTATTTTAGATTTTTTTTTTAAAAAAAATCCGTTTTAAATGAATATCAGATCAGGAAAACAGATAATAAGGCAGTAGCCTTATTAATAGCAATATAAAACAATTCCACTGCTAAGAGCAGATTTAAGGCTTTGCTAAAATAAATATATGGCATATTTTTTGAAAAATTCCTGCTAGTTCTGAAAATGTGTTGGTTGAGGTTGTTGACTTTATTGTTCCTTGAACAGAATAATATGAGTTTTTATACCAATAATCACTTAGATTTTTCCTCAGTGCCCATTTTTCTTTATAGTGGTTCATGGAATTATGCTGCGATAATATAATAGGAGTGGGGCAAGGGGGAGAATGATGGAGCAAAATTGTGTCCCACAAAATAGACAGTGAAACAATCTACTTGCAACTTGTCACCCTTACAAAGTAGTCCAGCTAAGAAGTACATCCAGCAGAAATGGTTCTAGCTTTATTGCAAGGTTACATTAAGAGTATTTAGAACAGTGATGGCTAACCTTTTTGTCATCATGTGCCAAAAGCGCGCGCTCACATGCGCACCAGCACACCCACGTGCCCACACCCATAATGCAATGTGCACAAGACCCCCCCATATGTGCCTGCCCTGCACATGCATGTGTCCCATCCCCGCGTATGCGTGTGCAACACCCTGCGCATGCATGCCTGACCCCCTTGCTCCCCTCGCCCCCTGCATGTGCCTCATCCCCCCTCGCCCATTTTTGGCTTCCAGGTTGGTGCGGGAGGCCTTCCAGGCCCAAATGAGGCCCAGGGGGTGGCTCATTTGGGCCTCATTTAGTGTCTCAAAATGGGGGTGCCCCATTTTGGGCCTGGAAAGCCCAGGGGTACTGGGGTATTGCGTGAACCCCCAAAATGCAATGCAAGTTCCCCCGTGCTTGCCCGCCGCCCCCTACACATTTGCGTGCGTCCCCTCCATGCACCCCGTCCCCCACGCATGCATGGGAGAGACCCGGAGATCAGCTGGCCGGTGGGAGGACCACTCACATGAGTGGTGGTGCTGGACAGGGACAACAGCTGGCGTGCCCCCAGAGAGGGCTCTGCGTGCTGCCTGTGGCACGCGTGCCGTAGGTTCGCCATCACTGACCTAAGCATAGCTCATAAAATCATCTGCTACAATGTCCTACCTGTCAATGATTACTACTAGTTTCAACCACAACAATACACGAGCACACAATAGATACAAATTTAAGGTGAACCACTCTAAACTCGATTACAGAAAATACGATTTCAGCAACAGAGTGGTCAATGCCTGGAATGCACTACCTGACTCTGTGGTTTCATCACAAAACCCTCAACATTTTAATCTTGGACTGTCTACTGTAGACCTCACCCCATTCTTAAGAGGTCTGTAAGGGATGTGCATAAGAGCACCAGCGTGCCTACAGTCCCTGTCCTAATGTTTCTGTTAATTGTATTCATTTTATGTATACAATTCATGCTTATAATTATATATATTATCTAATACATACTCGGCAAATAAATAAAATAAATAAAAATAAATAATAAAATAAATAATAAAGGATAATTCTTACTTTTCCCCCACACTAAATACTTAGAGATAGAACTATTAACAATGTTCAGTTTTAGCCTTTGGTCAAGGATAAATTAGATTTATCAGACCTTTATTGGCTGAGTTTCATAGCTACCATATGATATAGGTATTGGTGGATTGCAGACTGAAGAAGTTCTGACATAAGCTAAGATTGAAACCATCTGTGACATTATTAAACTCTTTGAAGGATCTGAAGAAATTGATGAACTGAAAACCGCCATTAGATACCCTCAGAGAATGTCATATTCAGTGATATGATTGTTACAGCCAATCCCCGAAGTCTCTCAGTTACTGATTTGATAAAACTAAAATGGCTAGGGGCTTTTCATTAGAAAACACAGTTGCTTTGAGCACGCTGAAGATGTTTAAAAATCCATCTTTTTATCTTTATGTGTGCATGAGTATTCACAAGCACACACATCTGTTTTCTTTATGAATATAGTTCTCTTTGTGATCCAATTCTTCTAGACATTTTGTCCATCAGACTATGAGCAATAGCACGACAGTGTGTCCCTTTGGATCTGAAACAAACAAACACACACAAATAGCTTTTGATCTCTCAGGTCTTTCCATATTTGTAATTTGTTTGAAAGCTTCCTCTTTATTTTTATTGACTAACCTCGATGGATTTGTGTACATTCTCCAAATATGAACCCAACTACGGTACATTTTGCCAATTCATTGTATCTGATAAAACCTCTCTAGCTACAGGTGAAAGTCTTACAATTATCTCTCTCATTTCTCCAAGAACATATATGCCTGGTGTGAGTCAGCAAGTTCACAAGGAATGACTGTTTGAGACGATGGATTTAATGAACAGGCCAAGTCCTAGAAAGCAGAAGGGTGACCTGGAAATTTCTTTAAAAAGCCCAGAAGTTGCGGCAGCAGATGATGGTCATAGAAAGAGAATTTCCTTTAAGGTTCAGTCTATGGTCTTAAACAACTGATGGAGGAGTCTTTTCAAAGAAGGACGAGAGAGACATCTTAAGCCTCCAAGATTTAGATGGAAAAAGAGACAGAAAAATATTGGAAAAAAATTAAAATTGCTGTTGTGGGTTTAGTTGTGTGCCTAGGGCACTGTGCGAATTAGCCAAGTCCTACATTTATTCACAAGAGCTAGTTTGAGGTAGTGGTTAAAGTTCTGGGTTAGAAACTGGGTCAACGCAATAAATATGAATTTGGACAAACTCTGAGAGACAGCGGAGGCCAGGCAGGGTGGTGATTGACATGTTATGGTCCATGGGGTTGTGAACAGTCTGGCACAACTTAGCAGCTGAACAACAACAAAAAATTCCAGTGCTAGGAAGAAGATAAGGGCAATCCACTTCTGAAAAAGTTGCTAAGAGAACTCCAGGGACATTTCCAGGCAGGCACAGTAGTCAACATCTTCAACCAGCCCTCAGTATTAGGATTTACAGATCTGATGTAGGAGATAACCAGGCTGAGCCTGAGGGAGGAGTCAAGCATGTCATCAGTCTCGAATCCCTTCATGCTCACAAGAGATCTAAGTCCAGCCCACCTTGAATTCCGTTGACTCTTATCTACCGCCAATTTTCTTTAACTGTTAGTAGTTCAGATTCTTGTAGAGAGCACTATCATGCAATATACCTGTATTCAGTTGAACCTCCTGGACTGCCCATTTCCTGCACTTGACATTAGTATAATTTTAATAGGGCACTACAGGTAGTCCTTGACTTATGACCACTCACTTAATGACATTCAAATTAATAACAATCACTGAGAAAAAACCAATTATGACCTAAATTCAAACTTATGACTATTGCCCTGCCCATGAGGTCATGTGATCGCAATTTGGGCATTTGTCAACCCACTCACATTTACAACCAATTTATTTATTTATTTATTTTTTATTTTATTTGGCTTATATGCCACCCTATCTCCAACGGACTCAATTGCTGTGCTCCACACTCTCATGATCACAAATTGTAATGTTTTTTTGCTGGTTTCAGCAAAAAGGGCCATTGTTTTAAGCTGATTTGTACTTATGACCATGTGATTTAACTTACTATGTGCCTCAGTGGCTATGTGACTCAATGTATGATTTTTGAAAAATGGTCATGAAATGAGGTCCACTCATGTGATGGCTTGATTTACACCCACAATAACTACTGATGAAAATTCCAATCTCAGTTGTGGTTTTAAAATTGAGGACTACCTGTAATCCAATCCAGGGGGAAGTTATTTTATAAATATTAAATATGCAGACTTCTATACTTGCAACTGCCTCTAATAAAGTTTTTTTTAAAAAAACAATGGGGAAAAATAAATTATTAATAAATAAATAAATTATTTTTTTTAAAATTTTAATTTGCTTCCTTCAAAGTATGTGGCTACTGATATAATTTATATCTAAGCAGTTACTGATTTAAAGATTTCTGAAGATAAATACTTTATGTTAAGAGTAACTCAAATTTCAAATAGGAAACCACACTATATATAGAATTATAATCTAAAAATGGTTTTTCAATAGAGTTAAGTTCTGTGTCAGATTTATTTTTTAAATATAAGTAAATAAAAATTGATACAAACTTTTGACATTGAGATGCATTCCCACAATTTACCGTGTTACCCCGAAAATAAGACTCTGTCTCATATTTTTTGAACCCTGAAATAAGTGCTTGACCTTATTGCCATGCGCTCAAAAGCCCGATTGGGCTTATTATCAGGGAATGTCTTTTTTTGGAGGAAACAGGGTAGTTATTCTTGTACAGAATGACTACCCTATGTCCATTTTTTTCATAAGAAATACAGAGTATCTTTGTAAGTTATCACGTACAAAGCTGGTATTCTAGGTATAGAACTAATAACCCTAATACTAGGTATTAGTATTCTCACTAATATAATCTCAATCTTGTTACTGTGTGTGTGTGTGTCTCTGTGTGTGTGTGTGAGAGAGAGAATAATTTCACTCAGAAAATTTGCCCTATTTGAAAAGAAACAAAAACTATGACTCATAATTTCACAAAATTCTGATGAAAAAGATGGTAAGACCTTCAGTGTTTCTTTCAGGTAAGAGTTCATAGTCTCTGTGAATCTTCTACCAGTTCTTCTAATGATTTTCCCCCCCAATTGTTTCCATTCAAGGGAAACATTCAAGGAAAAAACTCTTCCTCATTCACAAATAGAAAACTTGTTTGGCTAGTTGGTTTCCCCAGTGAAAATAACTACTATATCCTATGTTTTCATTAAACCTTGCAAGAGTCCAGCGGTGAGAATTCAAAGAGTCCTGCAATGTTATGCTCTCGTTTTTTTTAATCTTCTCTTATAAAATTGAGTGATCTAATTCTATGACAGAAGGACCGGAAGATATCTATTTGAACTTTGCTCATCTACGAGGTATAAGCCCTTTGCTCATCTACGAGGTATAAAATTATTAACAGGTTACAGGGGAATAAATTTACTGATTTCTTCTCAGAAAATGTCTCAAGTATGCATGTTAGCTAATATGTTTAGAATATGAACCCAAAGAGGTTTAGCTGGCCTTATCATATAAATAGCAAATTTCAGATCCATCCACTCTGTTGCTTAAAATCTTCCTTCCTTCCTTCCTTCCTTCCTTCCTTCCTTCCTTCCTTCCTTCCTTCCTTCCTTCCTTCCTTCCTTCCTTCCTTCCTTCCTTCTTCCCTCCCTCCCTCCCTCCCTCCCTCCTTCCTTCCTTCCCTCCTTCCTCCCTCCCTCCCTCCCTTCCCTATGGAGCAGTTTACATGAATTCTGACTCACACAATCTTAGATGTATATTCCCCTTGGGATGTATTGAAGACTATTTAAAAAAGCACTATTTTCATTAAAAAGCCATCTGATTATTTTAGTCACAATGGACTTCGGTAATAGTTTATACTGATTTATATAAATGTTTGCGTATCTCAAATTGCTTTCATTCCATACTGGAAAAGCTGTAAATAATTAAAACATGCTTCTCCCTCATCCCGGCGCCTTTCTCAACTGAACTAGGAGGGCCAGTTCAGATGTGCAGATGGCTGAAGGGAGGGAATTAAAATAATTGCTTGTGCAGATGTGGTTACATGAAATTTGCCCCAAAGCAAGGACTTTCTAATTGTCTGAGCTGTTTTCCAAAAGGAGGATATTGGCTTCCTAGGAAATAAATATCTAAAATATGAATAGATACATGAAGTTTGTAGAGGGGGAAAAAACTAAAAACAATGAACAGGGACAACTCCTCAGCTCCTCGAAACAGCTGATTTTTTTCTTGTCCTTCTGGATTTCTTATACAGGTAGAGTTCAACTTACAACCATGTGCTTAGTGACCATTCAAATTAACTTTGGCACTGAAAAAAGTGACATAAGAATGGTCCTCACACACAACCAACCATTGTTGTATTTCCAGGGTCTCATGATAAAAATTGGGGAACTTGGCAACCAACACATGTTTATGACAGATGCAGCATCCCAGGGTTGCCTTTTGCAACCTTTCCAGCCAGCTTCTGATCAGCAAAATGATGGGGGGGAGGATCTAGGTTTGCTTAATGACCATACGATTCACTTAACAACCACAGTGATTTGCTTAGCAACTGTGGCCAAAAAAAAGAAAAAGGTCATAGAATTGGGATTGTCTCACAAATTGGGATTGTCTCACTTCACAGCCACCTCGCTTAGTAACAGAAACCTTGGTCCCAACCGTGGTCGTAAGTTGAGGACTGCCTGTATCTAGGAAATGAAGATACAGGACAATTCAGTTGCTCAGCTGATTTTCAGTTACCTTCCTCCTTCTTTTCCACGGCTCTCTACCTCTTTGTCCACCTTTATTCTGGTCTCCTCTCTCCTGTTCTCTAGGGAACAATGTCTCTGCGGTTGTGGGTTAATTTTGTAAGGCACAGCAGCTGTTTAAGATGACAAAGGCTCCTCTGGCAACTGAGAAGAAAAGTCTGGGTGGGCAGCAGGAGTGTGGAAGAGGAGAAACCTTGAGCCTGACCTTCAGCGGTAGCTAGAAGAAATGTTTGTCATATTGATATGTAGGGATGAATTTGTCACTGCAGTAGTCTGGAAGTCTGATTTGACAATATTTATCTTCTTGGCAGAAGAAGAAAGAAGTCTGCATCAAGGGAATCAGCTGCCTACTTCTAGCTTGGTCTTGATGCACTTAAAACAAGGGGTTATTTCCAAGATGGATATTGAAATGGTCACTGCTGTCATAAAGGAAAATAAAGTTGTTGTTTTGGTGTTTTGTTTTTGGGTTTTTTTTGCTGATTCTGGATCTCTTTCCCCCCCTCTCCTGGGGGTTTGAATTCTGGCTGCCTAGCAAATCACATCTGATCACTGTCTCTAAAAGCAGTTGACATGTTTATCTTGTCTCTGTCTTATTCACAGATCTCGAAGGTTTTTGAATCACAGACTTTGAATCAGTAGCTTTCATGGGTTCTGTCAGAAGAAACTGAGGGGGATGTGAATGAAGGAAAGCAGGCAGATATACACTGCTCAAAAAAATAAAGGGAACACAAGCAGAAGACATCCGAGATCTGAATGAATGAAATAGCCTTATTAAATACTTCGTTCGTTACATACAGTTGTTTTGTGTTCCCTTTACTTGTTTGAGCAGTGTATAAACTACTGAAAGAACAAAATATTTAATTAGGCTATTTCATTCATTCAGATCTTGGATGTCTTCTGCTTGTGTTCCCTTTATTTTTTTTGAGAAGTATATATGGACTAATCTAAACAACTGAACACTGTTTCACATAGTAGGATTCAAATTGAAGTGCATGCATGTGGGTTGTTGGGAACAGCAACATTTAGAGTACTCAGAAATGCACAACCAAAAATTGAATTTTGACCAATGATCAAATAGCCATTGGGAGTGACTATATACAGGTAGAATAGAATAGAATAGAATTCTTGATTGGCCAAGTGTAGTTGGACACACAAGGAATTTGTCTTTGGTGCATAGGCTCTCAGTGTACATAAAAAGACAAGATACATTCATCAAGAATCATAAGGTACAACACTTAATAATAACCCTAGAGTACAAATAAGCAATCAGGAAACAATATCAATATAAATCGTAAGGATACAAGCAACAAGGTTACAGTCATACAGTCATAAGTGGGAAGAGATGGGTAATGGGAACGATGTCAAGATTAATAGTAGTGCAGATTTAGTAAATAGTTTGACAGGGTTGAAGGAATTATTTGTTTAGAAGAGTGATGGCATTTGGGAAAAAACTGTTCTTGTGTCTAGTTCTGGTGTGCAGTGCTCTATAGCATCGTTGTTGTTTTTTTTAAATTTGATTTATATGCCGCCCTTCTCCAGAGACTCAGGGCGGCTTACAATGCGTTAAGCAATAGCCTTCATACTTTTGTATATTTATACAAAGTCAGCTTATTGTCCCCACAAACTGGGTCCTCAATTTACCCACCTTAGAAAGGATGGAAGGCTGAGTCGACCTTGAGCCTGGCTAGGATTGAACTCAGAGAAATTACAGGCAGCTGGTGTCAATTGCTGCCTTTAGTAGGAGGCATTAGCCCCCTACGCTACACAGGCTCCTCTTTTCTTGAGGGTAGGAATTGAAAGTTTATGTCCAGGATGTGATGGGTCTGTAGATATTTTCACAGCCCTCTTTTTGACTCGTGCAGTATTTAGATCCTCAATGGAAGACAGGTTGGTAGCAGGGGTAGGTTCTACTTATCTTTACTACCGGTTCACATCGGGCCATGCATGCACGCTCTTCTGCGCATGCGCAGAAGCAGTTTGATAATGTCGGGGTCGGTGGATGGAGCCTCCTGCCGGTTTTACTACTGGTTCTATAGAACCTGTGCGAACCGGGGACAATCCACCACTGGTTGGTAGCCATTGTTTTTTTTGCAGAGCTAATTATCCTCTGAAGTCTGTGTCTGTTTTGTTGGGTTGCTGAACCAAACCAGACCATGACTTATGACCATAATTGAGTTCAAAATGTCTGTTGCTTTTTGTTCACTAAGTTTTATTTTCATTACAGGTAGTCCTCGATTTAGGACCACAATTGAGCTCAAAATTTTTGTTGCTAAGCAGGACAGTTATTAAGGGAGTTTTATCCCATTTTAATGACTTTTCTTCCCACAGTTATTAAGTGAATTACTGCAGTTGATTTGGTAACATGATTGTTAAGTGAATCTGGCTTCCCCATTAGCTTTGTTTTTTCAGAAGGTCACAAAAGGTGATCAAGGAGCCTGGATAGCTCAGCAGACTAATCCATTGTAATTTAACTCCAGCTGTCTGCAATTGGTAAGTTCAAATCTCACCAGGCTCAAGGTTGACTCATCCTTTCTAAGGTAGGTAAATTGAGGACCCAGTTTGTGGGGGCAATAAGCTGACTTTGTATAAAATATACAAAAGTATGAAGGCTATTGCTTAATGCATTGTAAGCCACCCTGAGTCTCCGGAGAAGGGCGGCATATAAATCAAATTTAAAAAAAAAAGTGACTCTGGTTCACTGCAGCTGTCATAAATATGAGTCAATTGCCAAGCATCTCAGATTTGATCATATGGCCATGGGTTTACTGCCATGGTCATAAGAGTGAAAAATGGTCATAAGTCACTTTTTTCAGTGCCGTTGTAATTTCATTTAGGTCACTATATGAACTGTTGTACTGTAAATAAACTGTTGTAAATTATCTGTAGATAGACTCCTTTCAGGATAATCTGAAGATAATTCTGATTATTCAGCCTACTTCACAGAGTTGCTGTTGTAGAGCTGGCATGAATGATGAAGTCACACTAAGCCAACTTCAGCAACTTAGAGAAAGTATAGAATATTGACGCAAGCAAAACAAATTAATAAATATTAGTTGCCACTTCGTCTAGAGTACATGCGTTGAAACAAATGTTTCTGCAAAAGATCATTTTTCTAGAATTCAAATAATGATAACCCTAGGCATTATTGACTGCTTTATTTATTTCTTTTCTTTTCTTTTCTTTCCTTTCTTTTTGTATTGATCCCATACCCAGCCTTTGCTTTTTTCACAGTAGTTGTTCATTTAAATTAACATTTCCATTAAGCCATTCATCATAATTCCTCTTTCATGGTCTTTCAAATGAACTCAGAAAACTCACTTCAGACCTCTCTTGAATGTTAGATTTCATTTTATAGACTACCTGTGGAATAGGCTTCATTTCTATTGCTGGTTTAAACTTTATCAGAACTTGGCTTAGTTATCTCTCGGTGTGTGTTTTCTCACTGTATTGACATTTAGGTATGGTTAGGAATGCATTGCTGATTAACCAATTGCATAGTCTGATCTCTTTCATACAGTGTATTTCTGATACACATAAGGCCATAGTTTATGAAAATAATGTTGGGCCTATGAGTTTGTACCAGGTATACAAAGCAGGGGTGCTATTCAGAAGATTCTGACAGGTTCTGGAGAACCGGTAGCGGAAATTTTGAGTAGTTCGGAGAGCTGGCCCCAGAGTGGGATGGGAATGGAGATTTTGGAATATCCTTCCCCTGGAGTGGGGAGGGAATGGGGATTTTGCAGTATCTTTCCCCTGGAGTGGGGTGGGAATGGAGATTTTGCAGTATCCTTCCCCTGGAGTGAGGTGGGAACGGAGATTTTGCGGTATCTTTCCCCTGCCATGCCCACCAAGCCACCCCCACAGAACCGATAGTAAAAAAAAAAAATTGAATTCCACCACTGACACTGACTGGTCGTGTCCTCAAATATTTGTGGCCTTTACCTGTCTACATTTGTCCAACAGCCCATGATTTTAAAAGTTCAAATTAAACTTTCGTGATGATAAATCAGTGTCATGGTAGATAGGCATACAATTTTATTAACTTACCTAAAAGATTTGTATGGCTGCCCACGTTATATCGATCAGCAAATAACAGTCCAAAAAAAGAGAGAGAATTGTTTAGTTATTTGTATCTTGCTTTTATTATTTTTACAAATAACTCAAAGTGGCGAATATATCCAACACACCTCCTCATCCTCCTATTTTTCCCTAGAAACAGTAGGTTAGGCTGAGAGAGAGGGACTGGCCCAAAGTCACCCAGCCAGCTTTCATGGCAAAGGCAGGATTAGAACAGAGTCTGACCTTCTTTTTCTGCTATAACCAAATTATAGTTTTGCATCATATTTAGAGTAAAATAGAATAACAGAGTTGGAAGGGACCTTGGAGGTCATCTAATCCAACCCTCTGCTTAGGCAGGAAACTCTATACCACTTCAGACAAATGGTTATCCAACATCTTCTTAAAAACTTCCAGTGTTGGAGCATTCACAACTTCTGGAGGCAAGTTGTTCCACTGATTAATTGTTCTAACTGTCAGGAAATTTCTCCTTAGTTCTAAGTTGCTTCTCTCCTTGATTAATTTCCACCCATTGCTGCTTGTCCTACCCTCAGGTGCTTTGGAGAATACCTTGACTCCCTCTTCTTCGTGGCAACCCCTGAGATATTGGAACACTGCTATCATGTCTCCCCTAGTCCTTCTTTTCATCAGACTAGACATACCCAGTTCCAGCAACTGTTCTTCATATGTTTTAGTCCCCTCATCATCTTTGTTGCTCTTCTCTGCACTCTTTCTAAAATATCAACATCTTTTTTACATCATAGCAACCAAAATTGAATGCAATATTCCAAGTGTGGCCTTACCAAGGCATTATAAAGTGGCATTAACACTTCCTGTGATCTTGATTCTATCCCTCTGTTTATGCAGCCTAGAACTGTGTTGGCTTTTTTGGCGGCTGCTGCCCACTGCTGGCTCATATTTAAATGGTTGTCCACTAGGACTCCAAGATCCCTCTCACAGTTACTACTATTGAGCAAGGTACCACATATACTGTACCTGTACATTTTGTTTTTCTTGCCTAAATGTAGAACCTCACTTTTTTCACCATTGAATTTCATTTATCTCTGCTAGTTCCAACATTAGTATTTGCTTTGAGGTCATACTTGATTCCTTGCTTTCTCACATATCATCAAACCATAGCTAATAAAGCAAGATGATTTTTTTTTTCTTACCAGAATCCTAATTCTCATCTGACCATACATGAAAACAAACAGGTTGATTCACCCAAGGGATTATTAAATCCATCTGGAACTTTTTACATTTTGGAGAGTAGATGATGAAATCTCTACAGGAGATTGCAGCTGGGCAGAACTTCAGTTGATGTGGTCCAATAAAGAGAGAGAGAGAGAGAGAGAGAGAGAGAGAGAGAGAGAGAGGAGAGAGAGGAGAGAGAGAGAGAGAGAGAGAGAGAGAGAGAGAGAGAGTTCCTGTAGTCCGCAATTTTTTTCTGGATATCTGTTCATACTCCCACACCATTTGAAGGGTGTTGTTCATCCCATTCCTTCCATTCCCCACCATCCAGACAGAGCTGAAGAAGCTTCCTGGATGAGAAGCGAAACATTTTCAAAAGAAAAAAACAAGAAAGCCCAGTTGCCTCCTAAAATAGCACCTTTGGGATAACCATGACCTGGATGACTGAGGATATCTGTAGACTTTTAGCTCATATCTATCTCATTGATCTGAGACCTGGAGTAGCTGAACTTTAAGAAATTAGTGATCTTGAACTAGAACTTCAATGATCAAGACATGGATTGTGAAATCCAACTGAGTAAGGTAATTGTAACTTATCCTGTGGCTACATGGGGATCTCTAGCATTCTACCTCATGCTCCAGTATGTATGTATGTATGTATGTATGTATGTATGTATGTATGTATGTATGTATGTATGTATGTATTTAGTTATTTAGTTATTTAGTTATTTAGTTATTTAGTTATTTAGTTATTTAGTTATTTAGTTATTTAGTTATTTAGTTATTTAGTTATTAGTTTGATTTATATGCCGCCCTTCTCTGAAGACTCAGGGCGGCTTATAATGCATTAAGCAATAGCCTTCATACTTTTGTATATACTTGCTTAGTAGGGCTTTTGCCCCCCCCCCAAAAAAAACGGTGTTCTTTTTATACAAAGTCAGTTTATTGCCCCCACAATCCGGGTCCTCATTTTACCTACCTCAAAAGGATGGAAGGCTGAGTCAACCTTGAGCCTGGAGAGAAACTAAAGATTCACCTAATAGGTGGAAACCATAACCAACTTTTAAAATTAAAAGCAGAAGTATAAGTAAATAGTGAGAAGACCTTAACCCAAAAATATCCATTGTTTAAAAAAAAATCTGGCAGACACACTGGAAATTAGAAGAAGAAATTGTAGATTCTCTCACAAAATGTCCTAACCAGTGATGAAGTATTGATTCACCAGAATATTACCTGTTACCCTTGCAAGTACACACAGTATTTATGTTATCTCTGGCTACTCACAGCCATGCTTTTCCCTAGAATCACTCGGCTGACTTTCAGAACTGAGGACAGGGTCGGCGTTCATGTCTCCATGCGCTTCAAAGACTGTTTATAGAATTGAATCCAAAGTGCTGAATATAAAAAGGCGGGGTAGGTTTTGCAGAGTTAAATATCTTTGGGCATCTGGAGTCACATTGCAAAATGCCAGTGTTAATTTTTTCCATGCCAGATTGCCTTAGTTTCATTCAACGCACCCTTCCTATATTGGCGCAATCTTTTCTCTCAAGAGCTGTTTTTGTTTTGTTTTTTTTAAATTTGATTTATATGCCGCCCTTCTCCGGAGACTCAGGGCGGCTTACAATGCGTTAAGCAATAGCCCTCATACTTTTGTATATTTATACAAAGTCAGCTTATTGCCCCCAACAAACTGGGTCCTCAAACTGTTTGTGGGAGATATTTTATGGTGGGTTACATTCTTTTCAGGACACACCACTTTTGTTTTCTGACATCTTTTTCTTTCTTTTCTAAGCCCTTTTGAGAGGAGGATGAAACTCATATATCACTCTGTAGGATTTGGGAAAGGCTAACTTTGAGTCAACCTTGATTCCTGGCGAATACGTGGACAAATTTCTGCAGATTTTCTTGACCATATTTTTCCAAAAGTCATGCTGCCTTTGCTTTCTTCCTAGGGCTGACAGGAAGTGAGTGGCCTAAAGTCAGCCAGTTGGCTTAATCAGGATTAGAATTCACAGTGTCCCAATCTCTAGCCTAGTGCCTTAAACCACTATACCAAACTCTCCCCCCCCCCCACATACACACCTTATTGGCTTTCTATATACATATTATATTTATTTATTTATCTATTTATTTGGCTTATATGCCTCCCTATCTCCCAATGGACTCAGGGCGGCTCACAATAATAAAACACAAGCCATAATACAAAATAAAATCTAAAAATTTAAAAATTAACCCTTAAAACCCCCTCAGTCCAGGTCGAGGGATTTGAAAAGCCAATTCAGGGCGAAAGGTGCGAAGGTCAGGCACTAATCGGAGTTCTAAGGGAAGTTGATTCCAGAGGTTGGGTCCACCCACCGAGAAGGCTCTACCACTGGGGGCTGCCAGCCTACTGGTCCAGCCGATGGCAACGTGAGCAGGCCCTCTCTATGGGCGCGGACCGGGCGATGGGATATTGTTGCTGGCTGCAGGTGGTCTGCCAAATATCCTGGGCCTCATCCATGTAGGGCTTTATAGGTCATCACCAGCACTTTGAATCTCACCCGGAGGGCAACCGGTAACCAATGCAAGCCGCGCAGGAGCGGTGTAACATGGGAGTATCGGGATTCTCCCATCACAACCCGCGCAGCTGCATTTTGCACCAGCTGAAGCCTCCAAGTGGCCCTCAAGGGCAGCCCCATGTAGAGAGCATTACAATAGTCAATACGTGAAGTGACTAGCGTGTGAGTAACTGTGTGTAGGGCATCTCGGTCCAAGTAGGGACGCAATTGGTGCACCAGACATATCTGGGCGAATGCCCCCCCTGGTCACGGTCGTTATATGATCTTCTAAGCTCAACCGTGCAATATACATCCTGCTTTATTAATATAGGAAGAAGATTAACTCAAGGTTTATGCAACTGAGCAGTGTAAGTGTGGTTTACACTAAACAATAAATGGGCGACCTTTCAGATACACTATGGCTGTACTTTAGACTGCCGAGTCTTAAAAAACATTTCATAAGACAGAATCATAGGGCTGGAAGGGACCTCAGAGGTCTTCTAGTCCTTCCCCCCTGCTCAAGGCAAGAGACCTTATACCATCCCGGAAAAATGGTTGTCCAGTTTATTTTTGAAAACCTCCAATGATGGTGAGCCCACAGCTCCAATAGGCAGAAACTTTCTCCCTACTTCTTGGTTGGGTCTCTCATTAATGATCTTCCACCCATTACTTCTTGTCCTGCACGCAGGTGCTTTGGAGAATAGATTAACCCCCTTCTTCTCTGTGGCAGCTCCTTAAGTACTGGAAGGCAGCTATCATGTCCCCCTTCTTTCAGAAGAAGGCAATCCCCTTTCAGAAGAAGACAGTGGTAATAATCCTCTCCCACAATCTCAAGGCGAGGTTATCAGAAGTTAATCTCAACTCAAGAGAACCTTCATCTCATAAGTAATTAACTCATCCAACGTTTAATAAGTATTTGGAGATACATGGCTTTTGATAGTTGACGATAGAATCGTACAGTGACATTATTAAATCAGATGTTTTAAAATATTTTCCTTCTAAATGCATGGGAATCACCAATAATAAAAACAATGGATTCCCTTCTTTGATCTCCTTCTTTCTGATGATAAGACATTTAAACCAGGAGTTAGCAACCTGCGGCTCTGGAGCTGCATGTGGCTCTTTCATCCCTCTACTCCCTGTCCACAGTCAGCTCCACAATTGATAGGGCTTTCAGTTAGGATAGGTAGAGGAAAAAGGATGCCGCGCTAGGAGGAGACACTATGGTGGTGGGAACCAGACTTCCAGTTGGCTCCAGAATTGAACGGGGGGCTTCCAGTTAGGGCCTTTGTGGCTCTTTGAGTGTTTAAGGTTGCTGACCCCTGATTTAAACTAATTTGCCAAAGGCACATTCATTCCAGAAGACAAATCTAGGCAAGGAAAGTTGAAATGCTGCAGGTCTCACAGGGAGTATTTTAGGTTTGGTTTTATCCAATGAGAATTTTTTTCTTCTTGGCAGACATTGTCACTAGTGGAAAAGTGGGAGTAATTCTCAAAGGTGCAGAATGAATCCCTGTGGGACATTGAACTCCTAGATTTAAGCCTTCAAATAAAACCTTTGGAACTGGACCCCCTTTCAAAGGATTTCTCCAAATCCTCTAGTTCCAGCATTTGTGCCAACTGTGTACACAACCTTTGTCAGTAAGCTGTTCAGCTAACACCCACTGATATTGTAATAGTGCTTCTCTGGAACTTTACTGATTGCCACAGCCACTGCAGTCTTGCATTTCTGAGAAGTGGTACATTTATCTCAAGGAGGAAGACTAGGAACAGCAAGCATGGTTGCTTTTCCAAATATTGGTTGAACATACGATGGAAGACTTTCTTCAATCTCCCTATTGTATTTTGTCCCACATTTTCTCAGGAGTTCAGGAACATTGGTTGGTAAGGTAAAGGTTCCCCTCAAACATATGTGCTAGTCGTTCCTGATCCTAGGGGGCGGTGCTCATCTCCATTTCAAAGCCGAAGAGCCAGTGCTGTCCGAAGACGTCTCTGTGGTCATGTGGCCAGCATGACTAAAGGCCTGGAGACTAAAACATGAAGAACGGTTTCAAGATTTGGGTTTGGCTAGTCTAGAGAAAAGAAAGACATGGGGGTGGGGGGGGGGACATGACTGAGCATGGGGCTGGACTAGAAGACCTCCAGGGTCTCTTCCAACTCTATTCTGATTCTGATTCTGATTTGTTAGAGATATTACCTGGACGTACTCACAAAAACTCGGAATGAAGAAAAACCTTTAATACAGGTTCCACCATCTCTAGATATCCAGCCTTGGATGGCTTAATATTTTTGAATGGTCTTGGCTACATCAGTAAATGTCCAACTTGTTGGGTTAGAAATCAGTGAAATCTCCCTCATGAAATGTTATTTGGTCAGTACCTCTTTGATTTTCTTTTCATCTATGGAGAATCCTCTAATTTTTCTTCAAATATATGTTGATGACTCAGAATTCCTTAGAGAAGAGTGCTTTATTAGAAATCTTCAAAACCTCCTCTGCTGTTCGAACTTAAATTTACTTCAAAAACCACTAAGATACAGATTTGGGAAATGTTAACAAGATTTTTCTGCATGCCTTTGCAGGGCAATGTTGCCATAATTCAGAATAGGGTTTTCTACTTCTATTAAATCTCTGACTAAGATACTTAACAGGTGATCTTAAAATGAATGGCAGGCTATGCATTATACTATACTTTCAGATTTTGTTTCCAGTTGGGCGTGACAGCTTTGTACATAATGAAGTAAATTATTGACTTTGTTTCCAGTGAATCCAAATCTTTTACTTGCTTAGGAGACTCAGGTTTTCCTTGGCATGCTGTCACTAATGACTTTTTCATAGTCCTGAAATAATAACGAAAGGAAAATGCATCAACAAAGAGTGGAATGAGACAGAAATTCTCCTTTTGAGAGCTCCAGAAATAGTCATAGAGGAAGGGAAATGGAGAGATCAGATTTTGGGTTACTTGCCATTCTTGGTGTCAGAGTGTGAATAATCAGGCTGGAAGTCTTTTAGTCCAACCCTCTGCTCAAGGCAGGAGTCCTTATTCATCCCAAACAAATGGTTGTCCAATCTTTTCTTGCAAGCCTCCAGTGATGGAGCACCCATGGCTCTGGGAGGCCAGCTATTCCATTGACTCATTGTTCTCACTGTCAGGAAATTCCTCCTTATTTCCAGGTTGGTTCTCTCTCTGATCAGCTTCCACCCATTGCATCAGGTGCTACAGAAAATAAATTGATGCCTTCTTTCTCATGACAGCCCTTCAAGTTATTGGAAGATGGCTATCATGCCACCCCTAACTCCTTTCTTCATTAGGCTAAACCTACCTAGTTCCCTTAGTTTATAAAACGGTTTAGCCTTCAGAAACCTCATCGCCTTTGTTTTAATGTTTTAACCTTATTATTTGTTAATATTGTAAATTTGACATGATCTCCATAAAGCTAGTGTGGAATTGCCACCAATGTTCTTTAAAAACAACCAAGTAAATCCCATGGGTTCTGCTTGGTTGAATAACCATCCAAAATAGGTAAAGGTTCCCCTCGAAAATATGTGCTAGTCATTCCCCACTCTATGGGGTGGTGCTTATCTCCATTTCAAAGCTGAAGAGCTAGCGCTGTCCGAAGACGTCTCCGTGGTCATGTGGCCAGCATGACTAAACACCAAAGGCACATGGAATGCTGTGACCTTCCCACCAAAGGTGGTCCCTATTTTTCTACTTGCATTTTTTACGTGCTTTCGAATTGCCAGGTTGGCAGAAACTGGGACAAGTAATGGGAACTCACCCTGTTATGCGGCACTAGGGATTCGAACCGCTGAACTGCCGATGTTTTGTTCGACAAGCTCAGTATCTTTGTCACTGAGCTACCGCGTCCCACTAACCATCCAAAATATGAATGCTTAAACTTGTTCATGACCATGAAAAATTTCTCTCTCCCTTTCTCCTCTCTCTCTCTTTCTCCCTCCCTCTCCTCTCTTCCTCTCTCTCTCTTATAAATAGAATAGAATAGAATTCTTTATTGGCCAAGTGTGATTGGACACACAAGGAATTTGTCTCGGTGCATATGCTCTCAGTGCACATAAAAGAAAAGATACATTTGTCTAGAATCATAAGGTACATCACTTAATGATAGTCATAGGCTACAAAAGATCAAAGCAGGCAATGGTCATGGTCAAGGTGATGCAGTTGAAGTCCCACCCCATTGTACATGTATACAATTGTAACAAAAAGTATGAGGTTTGGTTGTGCTGCTGTTTTTTTTTTTTTTAGAGGAAAATTAAAGAATATAGGAAATATTTGGAGTGATATGTGTTACAGAAAGATTTGGTGTAACATCCAGTCTATTTCTATTTTAAATCTTGTAATGTGGAAGTTCATTTTCCCAAATATTTGTTGAGAAAAAAAAGATAATAGCACCTCTAGTGCCTCTTCACTTAAAATTCTCAGAAGTAGTGATGATTTTTTTAAAAAAAATCTGAGGTCATCTGCCAATATGTACTTTTCAGTTCTGAATATCATGTTTCCATCATTTTTTCCCTTTTCTTCCCCTTTCATTTTTGTTGTTGTTCATGCTTTTTCCATTTTTAAGAATCACATTTAAGCATTCACATTAAACTCCTTGTCTGCTTCTTCTTCTTCTTTTTTTTTTTACACATTTCTTACAGCCATCTTTTTATGCCATTTTACCTCACGGGCACATTTTTTTTTTTTTGGCCAATGATTTTACTCCATATAAATAACTTTTGTAGGTTGTTTGCATGAATATATGAATTATTCTTTGTGCTTTTCCTTAATGGAGACATTTTTCTGCAGCTTTTTTTATTGGAGAACTATATCATAATATTTAGAGTACAGCAGGATTTTGGAAGAGAACTGAACTTCTATTTGCATGTTACTTGGAAAGTATTTTTTTTTAAAAAAACAAATTAGACTATTTCTCCCAGAAATACTTTCCTCATTGAAATCAAATATGATGCCCCTGATATCACCACCCATAATCAACCCGTTCTTCTCCTTTCATTTCTCTCTCTGAACAAGATCATCCTTTGAAGGAGCAGCAATGCTTGTATATTTGTGGCCCATCTTCCGTAACTATCAAGCACTGAAAGACCATTTTGCTTACATTTCACATAATCCAAGAATTCTCCCCTAGGCAAAACACAGGCACTGAAATACTCTCAGTGTAGCTCAAAGGAGCCAATGCATAATAATATGAATTGAAAAAGCCAAATTTGTAAGAGGAGTTGTCAAAACTGTATGAGTTCCTCCAGGTTTCCCATCTGCCCATGTAATTTTTATCTTAAAGATATTAGACATAAAATAAACCTGGCACAGACTGAAGCCTTCGACTCACTGTCAATAAAACAGTCATACTGTACATTTGGTGATGCTAGCTTGATTGGATTATGGGTTTATAGTCTAAATTCACAGAAAATGTCCAGTGTATTGTGGTTGACAAACCAGCTTTCCAATACAACCCAATAATTTCTTTACTGAGAATCCAAGTCCCTTTGCTAGTAGAGAGAAGTTCTGAACTTCTGAAGACTTTAGGGATTGGAGCTTCTACAAAGCATTTGGTATCCATGGCTAACAAGATTTTTGGTAATCTTAATCTTGTTTGAGGTCTGTACTTCCAGTTTCTTGGACTCACAAATATCCCATGAGAACCTCTCCCGGTGGCTGCCAGGTTCCAAGGTCTATTTTATTTTTTTAAAATTATGTTAATTTTTTTTTATAGGAAAGAGAAACTAGCATGCTGGAAAGTAATGCAGCGGAATAGTACAGGTAGTCCTTGACTTAAAACCACAATTGAGCCCAAAATTTATGTTACTAAGCGAGATAGTTGTTAAGTGAGGGTTTTTTTTTAAAAAATTTGATTTATATGCCGCCCTTCTCTGGAGACTCAGGGCGGCTTACAATGTGTTAAGCAATAGCCTTCATACTTTTGTATATTTTATACAAAGTCAGCTTATTGCCCCCACAAACTGGGTCCTCAATTTACCTACCTTAGAAAGGATGGAAGGCTGAGTCAACCTTGAGCCTGGTGAGATTCGAACTTACAGTAATTGCAGTTTTGCCCTGTTTTACAGCCTTTCTTGCCTCAGATGTTAAGTGAATCACTGCAGATGTTAAGTTAATAATATGGGTGTTAAATGATTCTCTCTTCCCCACTGACTTTGATTGTCAGAAGGTTGGAAAAGGTTGTAATCCCATGATCTTGGGACACTGCAACTGTCATAAATAGGAGCCAGTTGCCAAGTATCCAAATTTTGATTGCATGACCTTGGTGAGGGTGCAATGGTCATAAGTGTGAAAATGTCCTTTTTTTCAGGGCCACTGTAACTTCGGACAGTCACTAAATGAATGATTGTAAGTCAAGGACTACCTGCATTGTATAGTTGTGCTGAACATTTGCATTTCTATAGCAATAAGGTTGGATGAACCAAGGGGATTTTGATTGTATTGATTTTGTGCTTTTCCAGAGATAAACTTGCTTTATAAAATTTCTGCATCACTTTTCAATTAAGCAAATGGATTCAACTACCTATAAAATACAAAGTATTATACCAATAACTCTTAGACTTATATACCACTTCACAGTGCTTTTACATCCCTCTCTAAGCGGTTTACAGAGTAAGCATATTGCCCCCAACAAACTGGGTCCTCATTTTACCGACCTTGGAAGAAATATAACATAGATAGTTTAGTTCACATGCATATCAAGTATGCTATAATGGACAAATGTTAAGTCACTGTTGTTTTGTAGCATCCAGAGAAGCCCATGATCAAGTTTAATTAATTGAAGTACACTCACATGTTTTACTCATAAGTCTGGGAATGGTAAGACTCTTGCACTAAGAAGATAAGATTGTTGCTCTGTTCAAAAAGATTTTTCCCCCAACCCAATAATCTTATTAAAGATAATATTACACAGATAAAGCTAATACAATGACGTAACACAGCCAGATATATTTTATAAATTTAAAAATTAAAACAGGGCAGGAAAAAAGGAAAGAGAAAAAGAAGCTTCCTCTTCATCTCCAGCAAAAACAATCAACATGAACAACTTACCAATATTATCTTAAAATTCAGCCAAACTGTCAGGCATGAAGAATCAGGCCCATACATTAAATTCCAGTTAAGCTTATTTATTGCTCAAGCCTATACACAAGAATCTAGTCAGCCAATGGTCAGCACTATATTAGTGCTAGATAAAAGTTAACAGAATTCAAGAGTGGTTGGACTTAGAACATTTGTGAGAATGTAATCTTTCCAGGCTGATTCCTCTCGTCTCCCCACCCCCACCCCCAGGCACTGTCTCTCCTCCTACTACACATCTCTTTAATCCATATCTGTCAGGCTCTAATAACTAAAAAAAAATATGTTGAGATTCTTCTAAGTATTTTCTTTTATTGTTCCTTACCTTATAGACCAAACATTTGCCAAAACCCAGACTACTTGTACCAGAGGTGGTATTCAGCAGGCTCTGACCAGTTCTGGAGAACCGGTAGTGGAATTTCTGAGTAGTTTGGAGAACCGGTAAATACCACCTCTGACTGGCCCCTCCCTCCTCTATTCTCTGCCTCCCAAGTCCCAGCTGATCGGGAGGAAATGGGGATTTTGCAGTAACCTTCCCTTGGAGTGGGGAGGGAATGGAGATTTTACAGTATTCTTCCCCTGAAGGGGGGAGGGAATGGGGATTTTGCAGTAACCTTCCCCTGGAATGGGGAAGGAATGGAGTTTTTACACTATCCTTCCCCTGAATTTATTTATTCATTAATAAATAAATATGACAAATAATCAAATAATTAAATGAATGAATGAATGAAAATAATCTGGGAACTTTTAGGGAGAATATGTCTTCAGCTTTTTTCTCTTCACAAACTACCTAAACTTCTCTGTCTCTTGGACCTCCGTAATGCACTCTCTCCTTCCTAGAAATCTGGACCATGTTCCATCACAATGCCTCACCCCATTCACTATAAGCAGAAACAATTCAGCTAGAGTTTGGAATGCAGCATAATCATTATTTCAGATTACTGCAGCCCTTTCTGCAAATGTTCATTTAGGACAGCAAGAATCAAACTACTTTTTAACTAGACAAGAAAAGACAACCAAATTTAGGACAACATTTGCCTTATGGCCACCCAGGATTCGAACCCAAGGGGTTTTGCTACACATTTAATTTTCTATCAATAACATTGATAGTTTTCTGCTTTCTAGTTTATTGTTTTCTATTTTCTATTCATTGATAGCATTGATAGTCTCCTGCTTTCTAGCCGGTGCCTTAACCACTAATGGCTAGAAAATAGAAACTGTGAGTTCAAATCCAGGCTTTAGCCATGAAAGCCAACTAAGTGACTCTGGGCCAATCACCAGGAGACTGTGAGTTCTAGTCCCACCTTAGGCATGAAAGCCAATTGGGTGACTTTGAGCCAATCATCAGGAGACTGTGAGTTCTAGTCCCACCTTAGGCATGAAAGTCAACTGAATGACTTTGAGCCAATCATCAGGAGACTGTGAGTTCTAGTCCCTTCCTTAGGCATGAAAGCCAGCTGGATGACTTTGGGCAGTCATTCTCTCAGCCCAATTCATCTAACAGGGTTGTCATTGTGGGGAAAATAGAAGCTGGACATATGTTGGATATGTTCGCTGCCTTGAGTTGTGTGTAAAAACACTAAAGGTGGAATATAAATAAATAATAAAAGCAAAACAAAATCTCTCTCCTTCTGTGGGTAACGACAATCCTTCTTCATGCACCTTTACCAGCTTCCGCTTTCACCTACTTGAAAAAGAAATTTCTCTTCTAGTCTTCAGTGGTTTTTTTTCCCCAATTGTTTGATTATTCTAATTGTTGGTGAAAATTCTTGATATTTGACCTTCTACTTTTCTTCCTGCAATAAGATCCCATTACCCTTCCGTCCAGCCATCAGTCTCCATGGAGAACAATTGGTTTCTCTCCTCTCTCTAAGAGCGTTTTATGAGTAGAGGTGCAATGAATCAAATCTTTCCAGAGCAAGCATTCTCTTTCCATCACACAATGCACAATTAAATGTTCCCTCTGTGTACACTGCCTCCCATTTATCATAGGATCAGCATTTTCCTGCCATTTTAGATTTCATGGAGAGTGAACAAAATGGCAGTTAAACAATGTTTCCAATTTCACTCGAGCAATTGTTCTTCGTCTATTATAGTAACTGCTTGGCAATAGGTTGCTAAGGATAGGATCCAACCAAAGTCAAGATTTAAATCCTGTTCATGGCTACAGAGGCAGAAAAGAAATAAACGCTACTGGCTTCAGTGTACAACGGAAGTTGATTCAGTTTAAAGAAATGCTGACTTTGGTTGGATCACGCTACTTCAGATTTCATGAACAAGCTTAAATAGACAAAATATCTTCCCTTATTCTCATGCATTAGAACAAGGGTGTCAAACCCGCAACGTCACCACGGCGTCACATGACATATCGGGACTTTCCCCCCTTCGCTAAACTGGGCAGGTGTGGGGCCAGCACGTGACACATCCGGCTCGCGGCCCGCAAATTTGACAGCCCTGCATTAGAACAATGTGTCTTAACCTTTGCCATTTTAAAATATGCTGGCTGGGGAATTCTGGGAGTTGAAGTCCACACATCTTAAATTGGCAAAGGCTGAGAAACACTACAATTGAGCGAACACTCTGCTGGAGAGGATGCTTCAGTTCATAGGACCAAAATAGCATTTTGAGAGTTGGTGAAAAAGATATTTAAAAGATCCTGAGAGTATCTTATCTTTTCTCTCACTCCTTTGACCTATCTATGGAGACTGAACCCAATTCAGTTCAGAGGTGGGTTTCAGCAGGTTCTGACCAGTTCTGGAGAACTAGTAGCAGAAATTTTGAGTAGTTTGGAGAACTGGTAAATACCACCTCTAGCTGGCTCTGCCCCCATCTATTCTCTGCCTCTCAAGTCCCAGCTGATCGGGAGGGAATGGGGATTTTGCAGTATCCTTCCCCTGCCACGCCCACCCAGCCACATCCACAGAACTGGTAGTAATAAATTTTTGAATCTCACCACTTATTTTCAGTTCCTTTGTTTTTGCTATCTGCTGTAGCTTCAAAGTCACCTTTCCCTCTTTGGTTGGTTAGTTCTGATGATGTCTGTCTAAATTTAGGTGAGAAAGAAAATCCTAGCTAATCAGTGATTTCTTATATATTTGTTTTGCTGATTTCTATTTTGTTCCTTCTTAGGAGTTGGTCAGTTTTGTAGTCACATCTGGTCATGGGATGAAACAAAGTCTTCAACTTACAATCATTCGTTTAGTGACCATTTGAAGTTACAAAAGGCACTGAAAAAAAGGGACTTGTGAGTATTTTTCACGCTTACAACCGTTTGTAGCATTCCCATGGCTCAGCTGTTGTGAACCAAGTGCCCAAATTTTGATTACATGACCATGGAGATCAGAGGTGCTATTCAGCAGGTTCTGACAGGTTCTGGAGAACCGGTAGCAGAAATTTTGAGTGGTTCGGAGAACCGGCAAATACCACCTCTGGCTGGCTCCAGAGTGGGGTGGGGATGGAGATTTTGCAATATCCTTCCTGTGCCATGCCCACCAAACCATGCCCACCAAGCCACATCCACAGAACCGGTAGTAAAAAAAAATTGAATTCCATCACTGATGGAGATGCTGCAATGGTTGTAATGTGTGAAAATCAGTCATAAGTCACTTTTTTCAGTGCTGCTAACTTCGAATGGTCATTAAAGAAATGGTTGTAAATCAAGGACTAAATGTATGTATATATGACTTGGAAATATGTCAGAATCTTCCTAAAAAGCACAAATACTTTCTGCTCTCTCAGCCAGTGTATACATGACAAATAATGACATGGTTTTTACTTGCCAATTACAGTTAGGATTGGAATCTAATTTTAAAAATTAGTCCCTTTTCAAGAAAGAGCCAACCCATCACATAATGCTTTTGTTTATCAATCCAGTGGCTTTTAATTCCATTTCACTTATATATTTACTTGGCCATTCAGTATCATGTCAAGTTTATATATTTCAAAAATGTAAAAACATTGGTATCATTACAAAATAATAATAATACATCTCAACTTGACACTCACTGAAATGATAGCTCAGCATGGCACTTCTAGGGGAAAGTAAAAAAACAAAAAACAAGCTGAGGATAGAAAAACGGTTTCTCAATTTATGTTCTAAAGTAGAGTATGGCTAACTGTTTCAAATTTTCAGACTTAGCCATTACTGTTTACAACAAAACCCCAAGGAGCAAATGTATGGATTGTTCCCCAAACTCACGTTTCCTTCTTATACCTCTCAAGTAAGTAAATAAGGAAACAAATTTGTAAAAGGAAGCAGATCAGGCATGAAAGACCAGATCCACACATGAAAGTTCAATTAATCTGATTTATTGCTAAATAGCCAATCTTTTTAACCGAAGGTTAGCACCTGGTTGGAGTTAGATAAGAGTCCACCGAATTCAAGAGGGGGTTGGGCTTAGTACATTTGTAGCTACATAGGGATTCTAGGACGGTCCCTCTTTTAACTCCGCCCACAGGTTCTACCACTCCTTCTCCCACAAAGCTAGAATCTGTATTGAGATACAGTGAAGAAATCAAATTCAGAGGCAGTCGTGACACCATCACTCTATTCTTCTTATTTTTTTATTTTTATTTAATTAGTTTGTCAAGCATGTATGAGAAAACAAGTATAAGTATGAACATAACATGTAAACATATAAAAATAAACAGGTATAAGTATATACATAAGAAATGAGTTCAAATAAATGGGAACAGTAGGACAGGGATGGTAGGCACGCTGGTGCACTTATGCACACCCCCTTACAGACCTCTTAGGAATGGGGTGAGGTCCATGGTAGACAGTCTTTTATTTTTTTTATTAATTATATTTCTATGCCGCCCACTCTCCGAGGACTCTGGGCAGCTTACAACAATCAACAGTATACTAAATCGCATATTGCCCCCAACAGTCTGTGTCCTCATTTTACCCACCACGGAAGGATGGAAGGCTGAGTCAACCTTGAGCTAGTGAGATTTGATCCGCTGATCTGCTGAACTAGCAGTCAGCTGAAGTAGCTGCAGTACAGCACTCTAACCACTGCGCCACCTCGGCTCATTAAATCTAAGAAAGTTTTGGTAGTGAGTCAGGTAGTGAGTTCCAGACATTGAACACTCTGTTACTGAAGTCATATTTTCTGCAATCGAGTCTGGAGTGGTTTAATTTGAGTTTATATTTATTGTTTGCTCGTGTATTATTGCAATTGAAGCTGAAGTAGTCATTGACAGGTAGGATGTTGTAGCAGACAATTTTGTGTACTAAGCTTAGGTCAGACCATAAGTGGCGGCGTTCTAAGTTGTCCAGGTCCAAAATTTCAAGCTTGGTGGCATATTCTATTGCGAGCAGAGAAGTGGAGTACACTTCTCGTGAAATATCTCTGGACTTGCTCAATTGTATTAATGTCCGATATACAGTGTGGATTCCAGGCAGATGAGCTGTATTCGAGAATTGGTCTGGCAAAGGTTTTGTATACCCTGGTTTGCAGTACAATATTACCGGAGACGAAGCTTCACAAAATTAGGTTAAAAGCTCTCTTTGCAAACAGGTCATCTTGACTTTTAGAGACGAAGGGCCAGTGATGGGGAGGCATAGAAGAATTGTAAGCATCCTAGCTCTTCCAAATATATTAGCGTTTTAGCATCAGCATCCAATTATCATGGTTTGGAAAATGCACTGTGCCATCTAGGTGTTCTTGTTAAGCACATCAGAATACCTTTTAGAGTTGATCCCTTAAGATGGCGTTGTTTTTAGCAGAAAACAGGGGTCACGAAGGTGTGTGGAAATATAAAACAGGACATCCTTCCTATGGAAGGGAAAAGAAAAAAGGAGCAAACAAGCAAATGAGTTTAATAAAGGTTGGACATGCCTGGATCTTTGATTATAAGGTTAGAAAAGTGAAGATGGGATTAGAAAACCAAGGATGATTAACAGAATAGACTGGTTTACGAGAAAAAATGTCTTAGGGGCCGGCACCCTGGTATTTGTTTGTTTGTTTATTATGCTTCCCATTTCCTTTATAAAGCAAGTGTGGGCCACTTACAGATAATAAAAAAGGCAAATAGAAAATGAGGTTTCTTTGGTGTTCTCTGAGTTTGGTTTGCAGACATTTCATTACCCAACTAGGTGACGCCATCAGGCTAGTTTGGATGATGAAACACCTGCAAGAAAACAACCCAAGCTCAGAGAGCACCAAGGACCCTTCATTTTAACCCTAGCGTACAACTATTCTCCTTTATTGGTACAAATAGAAAAATAATTAAAATATTAAAATGACGCAAATTAACATTTCGAAACCATGTACACTTAAAGGATACCACTTCCAGAAATGCATAAAATCCATCTGAGAACAATAAGAAGGACTTTCAGTATCAGTAGTCTTCTAATCTCCTCTGTTAACATTTAGCTTGACAAAGCTCTTCAGAGGGTTTGTAACCAATTCTCACCATAGAACCCATTGCAGGATGAGTTTCCCTGTAGTTTCCTTGCAGAGTCTCAGGTGCCAGCAAAACCCACTCTGTTTACCTTTAGGAAGCTGGTTAAATCAGATATCTTCAGACATGAGCCTCGGAGCGCATGTCATGCCATGCATGACTTTGGATGGAACTCAGTCCTTTAAAATTCTTTCAAACAAACTTTAAAAATTCTCTTGGAATTCCCGAATCCTACATCAGAACATCTAATTCTAAGTTAAACTTGGACCCTGTATTTCCTTCCTTCTTGTAAATATTTAGGCACGTAGACCCCCAAATATTATTTATTTATTTATACAGTTCAGTCTCCTGATGTGCAATGAAAAAGGAAGAAGAAAAAAATAAGAAAGGAGATCATGAACAGCCTGAAGACAAATATATAAACAATAAACAAACACACAAACACATGTTCACATGTCCAATAGGGACTCAATCATCATCCTGCCCCCCAAACCTGGGAGAATAGCCAGGTCTTTAATAGCTTCCTGAATGTCATCAGGATTTAATGTATGTCCATCAGAGGTCCTAGAGTTAAAGGGTGCTTGAATAAGTAGTAATTATATCAAGTATAGAGCATGCTCAATAGATTGCAGATAGATGGAATGAGCCAGATAATCAGCAATTTCACTTAATAATTGCTTGGTAAGTTGTGTTGGGAAGAGTTGCTCTGTTCCATCCTGGCATTTTAGAGAATGCCCATGAAGCCTCAACACCTGGACTAGATGAAGGTCTCTCTTCACCTCTAACCAAACACACACACCAACCATTTTCATGCATGCTTTTTATTCTTCGGCTAAGGAATTGCGTGCAAAAAAACCTGCCCCTTTTGCTGGATGAGTTTATATTTAGCATTCCAAAAGCATACAAATAAGGGCCACCGATGAACCAAATTACCGCACCCTCAGTTCGGTTAAAATAACATCATAAGTCATCCACCAGCATGTTTGGCTTGATGCAGTCAGAAACAGAAACTCACAAAAAGGGGGTCATTTCTGCCCTTTGGTTGCAGATATCCTTTCTGGAGTGGGAGGGGAGGAGACAAAGTAGGAGTGGAGAAGCCAACTCCAACTCGGGATGTGTGCCCAGTCCTCTTGATCCATACACTGGCTGCATAGCTGAAGATAGATAAGGCTTGGGTTGAACCTGGGGAGGGAGGCAGGAATGTTAGATCTTTGTAGAAAAGTCAGTTCGCTCCCCCACCCCACCCAAGCCAGCTACATTCAAGTTGATGAAAAAGAACTGCATTCAAATCTCCGTAGGTAACAGATCTCTCGTTTCATTAAGACATACAGGTAGTTCTCAGCTTACAAACAGAAGATTGGGAACAGAATTTCCGTTGCTGAGCAAGATGGTTCTTAAGTGAATTGTGCTCATAATTTTTATGACTTTTTTTTTGTCATAGTTGCTAAGTGAATCATGCAGCCGTTAAGCAAATCTGGCTTCCCCCATTGGCTTGGCTTGGCCCATTGGCTTGGAAGCTGCTTTTAAGATCACAAATGGTGATTTCTTGACCCTAAGACAGGGCAACGGTGATGAATATGTATCAGTTGCCTGAATTTTCATCACGCTGCCATGGTTGTAAGGGTGAAGACTGGTTATTTTCGGGCCTTCCGGGCGCACTGAAGTCGGGAAATGGGCTGTTTCCAGGCCTCCGGAGGGCCTCCGGCGGAGGGGGGGAAGGCTGTTTTCGCCTTCCTCAGGCTCCTAGAAAAGCTATGGAGCCTGGGGAGGGCAAAAAAATGGGCCTACTGGGCCCACCGTGCCATCGCGTGCCAAAAGCGGGGGGAGAGCGGGGGGGGGGTCATGCGTGCATGCATGGGGGGACATGGCTCATTGAATTTTGGGTGTTGGCACGTGTGCATGCAATTCTTCCCCCACTAACCCCTCTTTTGGCACGTGATGGCAAAAAGGTTAGCCATCACTGGTCTATGGCTTTCCTGGCTTCTTGCATATAGTCTTTGATTTATGACTTAGTGATCATTCAGAGTTATGATAGACCTCCCTGGTTCTGAAGTTCCAATGGCTTCCCCCACCATGGTCACCCAACCACATATTGGGTGCTCAGCAACTGGCCCCCATGTATGGCTTTTGAAGTACCTTGCAGTCATATGACTGCATTTTATGACATTTTAATGACATTTTTGCTTTATAACTGTGATGTTTACTTAACAATCAAAATTGGTTGAATCATGTATGTGACCTGCTTTACGACGATCACAAGTTATGATCCTTATAGGTAAATATACCCATTACTGTCGTAAGTCAAGGACTACCTGTAATTAAATTCAAAGGGAAGATGTTATGGAGAAACATCTCTTTCAGATTTTTCTTTTTAATTGGAAAAAAAAAATATGAGCATCCAAGGAAACATTAGAATTATGGGAAGTATGTAAGAGAACACAGCAGGATCAACAGTAGGCCCTCTATAAAGTGAGCTTATAAATAACCATTTATTTTATTTATTTTTTATTTTCTACCAAATTTATATACCGCCCTTCTCCCTGAGGATTCAGGGCGGTATACAGCCAAAGTAAAAACATAAACTACAAACATTAAAATACAATTAAAAAGACATATATAAATTTGGCCCAATAAATAAAAAACAATGACAAAACAATTTAAAAACATTTTAAAAAGTGTTAGGCCAGCCCGGCTTGCTGAAAAAAGAGAGTTTTAAGGGCACGGCGAAAGGCACCGAGGTCTTAGATTCTCCTTATCTCTGGGGGCAGTTGGTTCCAGAGGGTAGGTGCTCCCACAGAGAAGGCCCTCCCCCTGGGGGTCACCAGCCTACATTGTTTGGCTGATGGCACCCCAAGGAGGCCCTCTCTGTGGGAGCACATTGGTCGATGGGAGGTCGTCGGTGGCAGCAGGCGGTCTCGAAGATATCTAGGTCCTATGCCATGGAGCACTTTAAAGATGATAACCAACACCTTGAACCATCAGAGAAATTCAAAAGAAACTCTCAAATCACCTGAGAAGAAGGAAGAGAAGCTAAAGCTTTTTTTTCAGGGGAAGAAAATTTTGCTGAATTTATAAGGCAGACTTTAGCAAAGCCAGTTTGGGCTAGTGGTTAAGGCACAGGCTAGAAAGCAGGAGGCAGGGATACAAATCTCACCTTAGTCAAGAAAGCCAGCTAGGTGACTTTGGACCAGTTACCAGTGACTTCTAGTCCCGCTTTAGGCATTAAAGCCATCTGGAAGACTTTGGGACAGTCACTTTCTCTCAGCCCAATTCCCCTCACAAGGTGGTTGTTGTTGTTGGAAAAATAGGAGGAAGTAGTACTAGGTACCTTTGTAAAAATAAAAAAGGTAGGATATAACTAATAAATATAACAGGGCGGAGGAAACTGATTTGATCAAAGCTGGATCATTCAAAGACTTTATCTATAGGTATTGAAGCTTTTGGTCCCTAATACTGCAAGTGTGATGGGGGAAAAAACCAATCGCTGTCATAGAGCAGATAATATTTGAAAAAATTGAAACGCCCATTTTGAGACAAGGAAGCGTCACATATTTTCTGCTTTCTTAAGCAGCCTTAAATCGTAGCCATGCATTCTATTCAGTCACTCATGCAGCAATTCACCCCTTTGGGGCATTTTGTTATCCCTATTCTTAAATAAAGCAATGCACGGTTTATGCTTTTTAATTTTATTTTTTTTAATAATTGTGATACTGAAGTTAGGCAAAGGCAGCCTTTCAAAATTATCAACCCGAAAGAGAGACTGTGTGGATGATTTATCCAGTTTGTTGGTGTTGTTTGGGTGAGAAAGAACCTTTCCAGAAATTTCTCAAAAACGAAACTTCCTCTGAGCAGTGATGGATGTAACAAAAATATGAGAAGCCAAGAGAAAGATGAAAGTAGGTTGAAATGTAAGACATTCATGTATACATTATTTTGGCCAAGTCATAACTAAGTAATAACTACATGGGCCTGCCCCTGAGATGCACCCGGAGACTCCAGCTGATCCAGAATGCAGCCGCACGGGTTGTTACAGGAGCCCCTCGTTACTCCCATATAACACCCCTCCTGCGTCAGCTGCAATGGTTACCAGTGGTTTTCTGGGTCCGCTTCAAGGTACTAGTTCTCACCTATAAGGCCCTACATGATTTAGGTCCAGGATATTTACAGGACCTTCTCCTGCCTGCTTCCCACCGTCCTGTTCGCTCACATAGGGCCGCTCTCCTCAGGGTTCTGACAGTGAGCCAATGTCATCTAGCGGTGCTCTGTGGGTGCTCCATTCTCTGTGGGTGCTCCCACCCTCTGGAATGAATTACCTACCGAACTCCGGACGGCTCCTGATCTCTGCTCCTTTCATTGGGAGCTGAAGACTTGGCTGTTCAAGCAAATAGGCTGACTCTGATTTTGGGTTTATTATTTATCATTAATTAGTTATTTGATTTAAAGTGCGATTTTATTGTACATGTTTCTTAACTTGTGTTCGCCGCCCCGAGTCCTTCGGGAGAAGGGCGGCATATAAATACATGTAATAAATAAATAAATAATAAATAAATAATTGCAGAAACACCACACTTTGATTTTGTCTTGTTTGAATAGATAGTCCTCAACTTATGACTGGAAGAGAGCCCAGAATTTCCATTATGAGACATGACAGTTATAAACCCAGGCATCCATGTGACCAAACCAATTTAATGGATTTTTTTTTGCAGTGGTCATAAAACAAACACAGTGGTCACAAAGTGAGTCAATGCATTCTTATGAGTGGGGTTTTTTTGCTGGAAACCAATCAAAAAGGCCAGAAACCAGCAAAAAAAAAAAGAAAGCTCATAAATTGCAGTCACACGATCGCAGAATGTTGCAACCAGTTGTAAAAATGAACTAGTTCCCAAGTCCCTGAAATGCAGTCATATCAGTGGTGAAATCCAGCAGGTTCTGGCAGGTTCTGGAGAACCGGTAGCTGAAATTTTGAGCAGTTCGGAGAACTGGCAAATACCACCTCTGGCTGGCCCCAGAGTGGGGTGGGAATGGAGATTTTGCAATATCCTTCCCCCAGGAGTGGGGAGGGAATGGGAATTTTGCAGTATCCTTCCCCTGCCATGCCCATCAAGCCACACCACGCCCACCAAGCCACACCCACAGAACCAGTAATGAAAAAATTTGGATTTCACCACTGAGTCGTATGATTGCGTGTATGTATCTGTGTATGTTGTCTGTGTGCTCCCATCAGAACTCCAGAACTGGGTCATAAATGCCTTTTATTGGGGAGACTGTTGTAACTTTGAATAGTGGCTAAGCAACCAGTCGTTAAGAGAGGACTAGCAGTACTTTCTAAAGCATTTTTTCTCACCCACTTTAACATAAATCAGTGAAAAAAAAGGGGTGGGTGAAATCTTCTCAGGTTGTCAATAAATTATGTACTAATCTATACAGCACTTCATATTTCAAGTTTTGGAACACATGAGGATGTTCAGGGAAACATATGTCAGCCACTCCTTAAATTAAATGCATGTTTTTCTGTATATGGACCCACTACCCTGATAATGCTTGATCTTCTCTAATCTTGGAAGCTAAGCAGGGTCAGTTCTGGGTAGTATTCAGGAGACCATCTGGGGATACTAGGTGCTATATGCTTGAGAGGCAGTTTGGTATACAGATCATCCTGGACTTACAACCGTAATTGACACCACCATTATGGTTTTAAGTCATGAATGGTAGAGTTGATTTCCTGGTCTGGTCTACCTACTGGAGCTGACAGGAGGAGGTGGGATCATTCTGTATGCCCTCTTGAGTTTGTACATCATCAAGGCAAGATATAAATCTGATACTCAGAAATTTAAAAAAATGAACAACATCCGCAGGAACTTTGCTGCTTCCATAAGCTTTGATATGGTAGGTATAATTTGCTTGCTTGCTTGCCTGCTTGCTTGTTTATGTGCCATCAAGTCAGTATTAACTCTTAGCAACAACATAGGTAGATTTTTCCCCATGAAGATCTGTCTCTAATATGGTCCTTCAGCTCTTTCCACAGTGTCTCTATCATCACTGTAACTGAGTCCATCCACCTTGATGATGGTCATCCTCCTCTTAGAGAGCACTGCACACCAAGACAACTAGACACAAGAACAATTTTTTCCCAAACACCATCACTCTGCTAAACAAATAATTCCCTCATCACTATCAAACTATTCACTAAGGCTGCGTTACTATTACTGATAGTCTTCTCATTGTTCCTATCACCCATCTCCTCCCACTTATGACTGTATGACTGTAACTTTGTTGCTTGTATCCTTATGATTTATATTGATATTGATTGTTTCCTAGTATGATTTGATGGCTTATTTGTACCCTATGACTATCATTAAGTGTTGTACCTTATGATTCTTGAGGAATGTATCTTTTCTTTTTATGTACACTGAGAGCCTATGCGCCAAAGACAAATTCCTTGTGTGTCCAATCACATTTGGCCAATAAATAATTCTATTCTATTCTATTCTTCTCTTTTCTTCCACCTTTTCCAAAATTATAGCTTTTTCCAGAGAGATAGGTCTTTACATACAAGTAGACCTTGACTTACAACTATTCACTTATTCATTCATTTAGTGACCGCTCGAAGTTACACCAGCCCAGAAAAACTTATGACCATTTTTCACACTTACAACTTTTGCAGCATCCCAATTGTCACGTGATCAAAATTGGCAAACGGACTCATATTTATGATAGTTGCAATGTCCCAGCGTCATACAATCATCTTTTGTGACCTACTGACAAGCAAAGTCAATGGGAAAACAGATTCAGTTAACAGCATGTTACTAAATTAATAACTTTGTGACTCCCGAGCAACAGGGGCCTGGTGGCTCAGCAGACTAAAGCACTGTGATTAACACCAGCTGCCTGCAATTACTGTAAGTTCGAATCTCACCAGGCTCAAGGTTGACTCAGCCTTCCATCCTTTCTAAGATAGGTAAATTGAGGACCCAGTTTGTGGGGGCAATAAGCTGACTTTGTATAAATATACAAAAGTATGAAGGCTATTGCTTAACGCATTGTAAGCCGCCCTTCCGGAGAAGGGCGGCATATAAATCAAATTTAAAAAAAAAAACTGCAGTGATTCACTTAACAACTGTGGCAAGAAAGGTTGTGAAATGGGGCAAAACTCACTTAACAACTGTCTTGTTTAACAATAGAAATGTTGGGCTCAATTGTGGTCCTAAATCAAGGACTACCTGTAATATATCATGGTTCGGTAGTGACCCAGTGAAGTTGTGCAGGCCATCAAACTCCTTGCCACCAACCAAAAAAGGAAGTTTGGTTACATTTTTTTAAGGAAAAACAGTGCCTCTTCTGGCTCCAGCCTTCTTCAGCAACAGACAATAAACAAAATTGGAGCCCTATAATGAGGAACCCTTCCCCAAATAGTAAGTAGAGCATCTTGGAGCTGGAGCAAGGAAAGTGGATGGAGGACAGGATCAACACAATAGCCCATAATCTTTGCATGTCCTCTGTTCCTTGAGAGTTTCCATCCACAGGTAGTCCTCGACTTAGGACCACAACTGAGCCCAACATTTCCATTGCTAAGCAAGACAGTTATTGACTTTTGCCTCATTTTATAACCTGGCTTGCCACAGTTTGTTAAGTGAATCACTGCAGTTGTTAAATTAGTAACGTTTTGTTAAGTGAATCTGGCTTCTCTTGACTTTCCTTGTCAGAAAGGGTCAAAAGTTAATCACATGATCCCGGGATACTACAACCGTCATAAATACGAGCCAGTTGCCGGGTGTCCAAATTTTGATCATGTGTCCACGGAGAGACTCCAATGGTTGCACGTCTGAAAACTGGTCCTAAATCACTTTTTAAAGTGCTGTTATAACTTCGAACCGTCACCAAATGAATGATGGTAAGTCAAAGACCCACCTATGCATTGAATAGACCGTACTGTCTTGGGAGGGTGGAGGTGGCAGAGTGGTTTGCATAAAATTTGGCATCTTACATCCAGAGTCATTACCTGATTACATTTCAGCCTGCCAAATCATTGTATGAATTATTTGCAAAGAGCTATAGTAGCCAGGAATGTGCTTGCAGAAGCAACAGAATTGCCTCGCTGTCTTAAATTAAGACTATGGAACTCCTGTGATGCACACAGCCTTCATGGACAGCTCCTCTAACTCTCTCAATTTATTTATTTATTTATTTATTTATTGGTTCAATTTATATGCTGCTCTTCTCCGGAAACTCAGAGCGGCTTACAATGCGTTAAGCAATAGCCTTCATACTTTTGTATATACCTGCCTAGTAGGGCTTTTGGCCCCCTCTAAGCGGTGTTCTTTTTTATACAAAGTCATCTTATTGCCCCCACAATCCGGGTCCTCATTTTACCTACCTAGGAAGGATGGAAGGCTGAGTCAGCCTTGAGCCTGGTGAGATTTGAACTTGCAGTAATTGCAGGCAGCTGGTGCTAATTAACAGCACTTTAGTCTACTGCACCACCAAGGCTTTTAATTAATATTTGGGGGTGAGAAACCCACAAGAATTGTGGAGCAACCTCTAGCTGAGAGCCAGCTGGTCGTAGCGCTTAAGACTTAGGAGGAAAAAAAACACGAGAAACCAAGGATCTTGCCTTAGACAGAAAGTCAGCTGGGTGCTTGTGAGCCAGCCTCTCCCTCGGAGCCCCATGAAGGTGGCAATGGCAAACCTCCTCTGAAAACCTGCCTGGAAAACTGCAGGAACCAATCACCAGGAGTCAAAAACAGACTTGAAGTCACACAAACACACAGCCTCTAGTTAGAAAAAATGTCACATCCTTACCTTTACGAAAGTGGGTAAGCATAGCCTTAACATAAATATTAAGCAAAGCTGCCTTTGTAGAATAAAGAATTTCATGGAGCAGTGGAACAAGAGAAGCGAACAGAGGCATCTCCTTCCAAACTGAAAGAGGTGATTATAAATCATGATATTAGTATGGTTTAAGTCTGGCTTGGTGAATGATTGTAACATGTTAGCCATCCTCCTGGCCCTCGGTGGATTCTCATTCCTAAAAGTTCAGTTCTTAGGGCTGGTCTGGGGACCAAGGCAACTTTGAAGAGTTTTGAGGAAAGGGGGGGGGCATGGATTATTTCTCCCACCCACCCCCCACCTAACCCACCCCGCTTGTGGGAAGGGTGGCAGTGTTGCTGAGCTGTTTCGTAGCACTTTGTGGGCAAAGCAGTGAAACCGACAGAGTGAGTGACAAGTTGTTTACAGGTTTCCTTGAAGGGGCCTCTGGTATATTTCAGTCTGTCAAAGTTGCTTTTCTTTCAGTAGAACAATGCGTGATTGTTGTGTAGGGTAGAGATTTTTTTCCCCCCCTTCCCTGCACAGAGTGAGAGGGAGGCTTTTTTTCCCCTTCCTTTTTGAAGACTAAGTGTGTGGCAGGGAATAATACATGTATGTGATACTCACACGCACGAAGTATTAATGCATTACCACTCGATGCAATAAAAATATGATTCGAGGAATGCAAATTGGATACATCTCCACTCTCTCTCTTCTCTTTCTTTCCTCTTCTCTTTCTCTCCTCTTCCTTCTCTCTCCTTCTCTCTTTTTCTCTGTTCCTGCTCCTCTTCCTGATTACACTGAGTAATCTCAGTGTAATCACATCTCCCCAGACAACACATCTCCCCAAATCCATGAAAGATCTACTTGGTGCATTTTGTGCAACACGCAACGATGCCCCGTTTGTTCTATGATATCTTAGCAAGTCCCGCAGATCCAACTTGTTGCAATAATGCATAGTTCATCATCTAGATTGAGCCTTTTGTGAGAATGCAGCTGATGAGTTTGTTAGTTGGTTGTTTTCCTTTTCTTCCGGTTTCTTTTAAGGCCACATCATCTCACCCTCAGACAGATGGCCACGGACAGAAAGAGTAAAGTGAAGGGTGTCTAGCTGGGATGGGAGATTTATTTATTTATTTGCTGGTTTGTTTATCAAATTTATATGGGATAAAAAGTAGTTCACCGAATCGAAAGGTGGTTATTTTTTTGTTTTTTGTTTTTAATGGTGCAAGTGCACACCTGTGCGTTCATTTTCTGCCTGAGCTCACAGAGACCTAGATTGGCAAAGAAGGAGTGGGGGGAAAAAAGAGAACTTTATATGTGGTGCATATGCATCATTCTAACACTGCCTGTCTCCATCCCACAGCATTCTCGGGGAAAGCGAGAATGGCGTTAAAAGGTTTTGATTCTGCAGAGTAGAATTTGCTAAGATTCCTTGAAGAAATTGAGGGGCGTTTGTGTCTCCCAGTGTGTTTGTGCAAACTCTTTTCAGGGTATAGAGACACCCAAACTTTTCCACTTGATGCTCGCTCTCCTTGAGAAAAACAACCTAACATTTCCGATGGGCAGAATTTTTTAAAAAATACCAGCCCTTGTCTGTATACCTGTATTTGGCCCGTGCCACACTCTGAAATAGAAGGGAGGAGTTTGATCCTAACTCGAAGTATTGATTTCCTCATTGTGGTCTATGTATGCCTCTCTCTCTCTGTGTGTGTGTGTGTGTTTTGTGTTTGCATCTCTAGGATGCATGTGACAATTGATTTTAGCAAGGAACATATTTGATCACCGGATTATGTACCGTTGCCTGGCCAGAGCGCATTTTGGGAAAGTGAGGCTGGAGCGGGAAGGGGGGGGGTTGGAAAGCAAGAGGGAGGGCGTTGATTTATTTATTGGCCGTCCGAAATTCGGGGAGGGGGGCCCTCCAATTGAACTTCTCCATTGGCTTGTGATCTTTGATCCTGCTGGGGAAACGTGTGGCGAGCCCAGTTGTAGGTGGAGGGTCTGGATGGCAGGGCTGGCTCGGGTTGGGGAAGGGAAGGGAAGGGAAGGGAAGGGGGAGGCTGGAAAGACCCTCTCTCCGGCGAAGCTACCCCACCCCACCCCACCCCGGCCCGCCCCCATTCCCTCCCCCGCCCCTCCCGCCCCCCGCTAGCGGCGACTCCGGCGAGAGACGGTACCCAGAGAGACTTTGCGGGCAGACCGCAGCCATGTGGCGCTGTTGTGGGGGGAGCTAAGCGCACCGTCTCCTCCAGCTAAAGTGTGCTGCCCCTTTAAGAGACTGGTCAAGGAGTTTGAGCTTAGAGAGGGAGCGAGCGAGCGAGCGGCAGAGAGAATAATCTATCCGGTTTAGGAGCTTTGGATCCACTTGACAGGTTCAGTTGGAGGCGATCGCAGGAGGCTACCGGGTGTCAAAAGGGAGGGGAGGAGGAAAACAAAAATCGATACATTCTCTCTTTTTTTCCCCTCCTCCTCCTCCTCCTCCTCCTTTTTTTTTTTTTTTTTTTAATTCCAGCATGCTAACTGACCCTGATTTACCTCCGGAGTTTGAAAGGTGAGCCACCGCATGCTTTTTCTTTTTCTCTTTTTTTTCTTTTTTTCCTTCTTTTCTTTCTTTCTTTCTTTCTTTTTGCTTCTTCGTCGGCTCTCCGCCGTTGCTTCCTCTCGCTCCTGGCCGTGGGTTTTACGCGGGGGTGGGGTGGGGGTGGGGGGCGTGTGCGCGGATGGAAAAGCGGCGCACGGGGGTTCCACAAACTTTCCCTCCGGGCGAGTCGAGAAGCGAATTCGACGAACGCACAAACGGCACGGTAGCACTCCGGGTGTGTGTGTGTGTGTGTGTGTGTGTGTGTACCCCCTCACCTCCTCCTCCTCTTCCCTTCCCAGCATGCAACCACCGGCGCCGAGCGCTACCGATCTGCCTTCGCAGCTGGTTCTTTTGCATTTCCTAGCGCGCTTCTTCGCCTGCCTCCGTCCCCGCGCCGCTTCCCCGTCGCCCCCCGGTCTTTTAAACTCGGAGGAAAGCGACCGTCTAAAGGTCCTGAAAGCGACTTGGGCTGAGATGCGGACAGGACGCCTGCCCGCCCCCCGCCCCCCAAATTGCCCCCGCAATGCAAACCGGTTTCTCTGGTCGTCCCCCCCCCCTCCTTCCCCTTGGTCCAACCTCAGCCTGCCGGCTTTCTCTACCCCCCCCCCCCCACTCCCCCAGTCCTTCTGAATCCGCCGCCTGCTGGTTGCAAATCCTGCAGGGCTCTTTCCCCCTTGGGGGAATTGGGTCTTGGGGGGGGATTTTGCCCCCTTTCCCCACCCTCTTTTCCTTTCCGCGAGCCTCTGTGGCAGGGGAAGCGCTTCCTGGGATGAATGGGGGAAATGGAGGGAGCGGAGACTTGAAACTTCCCGTTGGAGCTTTCCGCCGGGATGACGGCGGGGGCTGGTGGCGGAGAGGAGGAGGAGAAGAATAAGAACCCAAGTTTCAGATGAGCCCAGAGTTTGGGGGTGGGTGGGTGCTTTTTGGTGTGTGTGTGTGTGTGTGTGCGGGGTGGGTGGGTGAGATTGTTGCTGATGTTGGATTTAGAGGCGTGGTAATTTGGAGGCAACTTCACAAAAGTCCTTGTGCGGGATGAATAGCAACCAGCGTAATAATAGATGGCAGGGCGCAAAAGGACAAAATAGTAGTAATAATAATAATAACCTTCCTTCGGAGGTGATTCCTGCAGCTTCGTCCCCTCGTGTCAGAGATCTCCCCCCCCCCTCCCCACTCTAATTTACGGTTTATTTGGGTTGCCGTCTGTTTCCTTACCCTCTTCCATCAGAGGACACACTTGCCAGAGTTTTTAACATTCCTGGAGAGTGTTTATTTTCCCCCATAAATCTCGACTTTTTGCGCAACGAGGTCTTCAAAGAGGCGTTTTTCAAACCGCGTTGGCCAGTTCCTCGGGATGAATCGGGGTCCTTTCTCCCTTCCTACCTCCACCGTCCCCTTCCTCCTCTCTGCCCCATCTCCTTTCCTCTTTTTTTCCTGCTAAATCTTGCATGTATATCTTGTTGAGTTGTGAAGAGTGAGTGAGAAACTTAAGTCTTGGAAGTAGAGAGGGAAGGAGAGAGGGAAAGAAAGAAAGAAAGAAAGAAAGAAAGAAAGAAAGAAAGAAAGAAAGAAAGCCAAATCTATCACCGCTCTCCTCTCACACAAAAGTTTCATGAAAACTACCTTCTGCATAAACATTTGGTTGCAACTGAGCCTGTAGTGCAAGCTAGGTGATAGACCAGCTGGTGAAAAATATGGGAAGTCAAGCTGTTCAACTGCTGAAGTGGGTGAATTCTATAGTAAAAGGCAGGGAGGTGGGGAGGAGATTTTAAGAAAGGAGAGGAAGTGCAGGGACACCATGCAAAAACGCTCTTCCATAAATAAAACACAATAACCACGATCTGAATATATGCAGATACACGGCTATTACTCTATTTCTGAATTTGTGGGGAGAGGGGGAAAAAAATCAGTTCTCAAGCTGACTCAGAAAACACCTTGGACGGGAGCTTCTGAGCTCCTTCCAAGGTTTTTATTTGATTCAATTAATTCCTCTCCTTTGTTGAAAATCTCTGACATTTACAGCTCCCTCCCCCCCCCACCCCTTCTTAATATTGTGATGGGAACACACTTGGAAGAGCTGAAGTGTTTTTCTTAGTATTCCCTAAATTAACCTGAGGATAATCGTTTTCTTCCTGACAAGACCTGGAGAAGTATTTTGCCAGCTCTGTCCAATGCATAAAGGAGAGGCTGGCAGAGAAGCAAACTCAGGGTGTGTGTGCTTTAACTTTTTGTACAAGTTTAATAGGTGAGGCAGATAAGAGTGTAAAAGGCATACTCTGCTCGCTATTCACCCCCCACCCCCCCAAGCACTGTTGGTGTACTTTCTGTTTTAAAGAATAAGGCTTCTTGTTAATTTGGAAGCAAAGGCTTTGAGCATAGGGAAAAAACTCTCTCTCGCTCCTTTTATAAACGGAGGTGTGCATTCAGAAATTTTACTTTATTAATGCTCGGGAAGGGCCGAAAGAAGGGCTGGTTAGAATAATCTACATGTTAACTAGTTTTCACAGACATAAGTCTATCGAGTTATATTGATAGCAATATTATTTTTTTTTTAAAAAAAGAAAGAAAATAAATCTTGCCGTCTTATTCTTTTTTTATTTACCATTTTCCATCTGTGGTTTAAGCTAGTAATCCAAACCAATATCTCTGTTAATCATTACCATTTGTTTACATTCTCTGTGTTTGACTGTAGTTGCATACACATGGTAAAGTGTATAGGACAGGTTGTGGATTTTATTTACTGCAGCATTTGTACAATTTGCAGGGAAAAACACCCTACCCCCCCCCCCCACCTCCCCTTTTCTTCAGCCTGGCTCACTCCAGCTCTTAATGGTTTTTTTTAAAAAATTGCATTTTGTTAAAGTAGTGTTTTCACCTGCAAGACTAAACCATAGCTTGCTAAATGTCATAAGGCCCATTTTACATATATTTTTAAATGAAGCCGTAATGAGTAAAAATGTATAATTCGAGAAATTTTGGTTTCATTGTTACTTATCAAGTCATCTACTGTACCTTTTGTAGGAAGAAATTTGTTTCTTTCGTTTCTCTTCAGTTTGGACAGAATTTTAAAACTCTTAGAACTTAACCGTAACTTTGTGAAGAAAATTTATGGCTTTCATAGGAAGGGACCTTATTCATTTTTTTTTTTTTTTAAGATCTGAGTACTGCTTTGGTTCCCATGACTTTCTTTTAACTTTGATCACAGAGAAGCTTGGGATGAAAACTCTCTAGAGCATCCGGTGAAAAAGGAGGCAGAAATCTGGAGCAATATTTACAATAACTCTGTTCAGTTTTGTGAATTTCTCTGTCCGACTGATTGATTTAAAATCAGGATAGGCTTAGCAATTTTAGGCAAGCTGATGATCCCAACATGTGACTGCATAATTTTACCAAAATGTTAGAAGATGCTTCATGAAGCCCAAACTGCATATACAAACTTTGAAACTGCAACACTGAAAGCTTCTAGCTGGATCAAGCGTCCCATTTCTTTGATAGATATAATTGTCCTATTTCATGCTAGAGGTTTTTTTAAAGGCAGCCATTCTAAATACAGTTAAAATAAGTCTAATTAAATAAGCTTGTTCTTAATTCTATGTAAAATGCATAGCCTTGTGCTTTCTAATTTCCTTTTTTGTCTGCAAATAAGATGGTGCCCTATATAGCAGTCTAATATGGACCTGTCCAAGTAAAGTTTTGATTTCTGTAAGCAGTCCATAGAGAGAATCTGTAACAGTATCCTCACAATCTAGAATTTATAAAAATGATGGTGAGTTGAAAAATGCCTGTCGTGAACTTTAAAACTCTTCATAAATTGAAATATATATTGAATATTGAAATAAGAAAAGAGAAAGGGAATACTTTATATTCCTGGGTACAGGCGATTTTAAATTCATGAGCTATCCAGAGCCATATATTTATGCATGAATCAGTGCAACTTTATGGTGAACGGTGGACTCTTCTCAAACTAAAGATTAGAGAACTAGAAGAAAAAAGGTGTTTCAGGAGAAATAAAAGTTAACATTTTGATTGGCTTGCTCTAAAAAAAATGACGAAAACTAATTTAAGTAACATCTGACAGGGAAGATTTAAGCTTTTTTTTTCTTTTTTTTTTCTTTTTCTTTTTTTTAAAAAAAAGATCTTAATTGTGGCACTTTGGAAACAGTGTATTCCAAAGTGTATTCTTTTAATCTTGGTCTCCCATTACATTCAACACCAACAGGAAATATAGAAAAGTAGGCACTGCTGAATCACTCTCTTGCAAAGAATGTTCTGCAGCAATTTACCCAATCTAGTGCTCCCTAAATTCACAAGTCTCATCATCCCAGACAGCAGGGGAATAATAGCCTAACTGATCTTATGGCCATCAGCATAGAGAAGGTTGTACTGAAGGCTTTCCTTTAAAAGCCAAAGCTTCATATTATCAACATTTTATTGTTGTTGTTGTTGTTATTATTATTGTTGTTGTTACTACTACTACTACTACTACTACTACTACTACTACTACTACTACTACTACTACTAGGCACATACTCAGCCAAAGGTTTAGACAGATTTGGCATTTTTATCTACCTATCAAGTCCTTTCCAAGGATCTGAATGATGCTGATGTTGTTGTTGAATGATGGTGTTAAAAAATATTCTGGCAGGATGCAACCTGTCCCAGGTAGAGCTGTCTTTTGCAATGGACTGATGGTAATTGTGTCAATTATCATTATTATTAACTTTAGACCAAAGCACTGAAATATACCAAAAACTGAGAATAGCTATAAACTTCCATTAAGGCCGAACAGCATTTGTCCTATTTGATGTGAGGAGGGATTAATGCTACACACACACACACACATACACACACACACACACACACACCCCGTCTGTTTGTTTGGCACTTGCTTTGGACATGATTTCACCACACTTGGTTTTTAGGATCTCTAGGAAACATGTTGGATGTACAATTATGATTGAGGTTGCTGTTTGAAACCTATCCTTCCGAATGAAGGTTTCAGTAAACTTGTCCATTGAGGGGAAATAAGGAAAAGCTGAGCTGGAGTTAACTCCGAGGATGAACTAAGAAACAATTTCTGTAGTGGAATGAACCTTGTAGTGTTCATTGTCAAATGTCAAACTAAGTGACTCCCTTGTCCTTGGTCTTCAAAGAGTTACTGGGAGAAGGAGAAGGAGAAGGAGAAAGAAAGGGGTGGGCAGTCTCTCCTTTAGCTTCAAGCCATCAGCCTTTAAAATGTTTGCCCGTGAATACGGTGTGCAAAGTACGATTGGTACTTTAAGGGACGGTGGAAGTGTGGTTCTTTCCCCAGCTTCTGTTGTCCATTGCATAAGGAAAACACAGGAATTAGAGCACAAACCCCCTAAATTTAAGCACCTAACACACACACAAAATTGATTTGGGGGGGTGAGGTGTTAACATGCAGTAAGTCTTACAGACATTTACTGGTTCTTAACATCTTCCTCCAATTTTGGAGTGGTAAATTCAGCATCCTTTCATTTCATGTCGAAATGCTGTAATTTTGTTCTAAAATGACATTGTCAAAATGACAATTTTTTTCCCCTAGTTCTTCTACTCCTACAAAGCCTTTGCTGAAGGTTTTGCTTTAAGCAGGAGATTTGGCACACCAAAAGTATGTTTTCTGTAGAACATTCCCCGGTGCTGTTACTGCAGACCAGCACAGCGGAGTGCTAAAGACTGTTTTCTAGCCAAAGTGAATAAAAGTTGATTCCCTTGCAGAATTCGCTCAAACCTCTTCCTCTTTCTTCTTCTTTCTCTAAATTTGCACCTTCGTTAAATATTTTATAAATCATATTCTTTCCTAACACTTGGGATTTATAGATTTAGGCCAGCTGGTGAAGAGGGAGAGGAGATGTTTGGAAAACTTAACTTTTTGTATTATTTAAAACAGCAACGACTGCACCAGAGGGATGCTGATGTCCAAATAGGCAAGACTGCCTTTCTGTGTGAATCGACTGTGTGTGTGAGTCAACTGTGTGTGTGTGTGTGTGAACTGAAACAACTCATTCTTAAAGGCACTGAAATCCCTTCAGGGTTCAATTAGATATTAGTCTGCTCATGATTGGTCTGGATGTATCTTGAGGATCGTTTTAAGTATGAGATGATCCCGGAATGCCTAAAGCTAATCAACCACTAGGGGGGGTGTTTGAGAGCAGAATAGATAGGACCACACATCGTTGCAAATCACTCTCTCACCTCACTGGGTTCCTAATCGTTGCCAAGTTGAGAAGCTCCTGGAAAGTGGTGTGTCCAAACGGTACAGGTTATAAATGTGGTGGAGTTGTTTGTCATGCAATAAATCTAGATGAGAGAAGAGTTACAATTGTGCAGATTGGCTTTTTTTTTTTTTTTTTTTTTTTTTTGGTGATTTGCTGTGCTTGGATTGAAAAAGGGTAAACTAAAGTCCCACGGTGGCATTTGCCTTCAAGACCTTGTAGTAAAATGTACCCCTTAAGAAAATGAAACAAAATTGTCTTCCTCCCAAATCTGCTAGGATTGGGTTGGAAAACTTCTGGACTGTTTTTGTCTATTTTGCTTTGTTTTCCAGTATGCTTGATATTCCTGGCTACTCCTGACCATTCTACCAGTTGGAGTGGGTGAGCGTAATCAATGCCGAATGTGCAGATACGTTACAGTAGCAAAGGCTAGTAATTTTATACCTTGGAAATAAGCAGTGTGTCCAAACACATGTGCAATTGACAGAGAAAGATTTTTGGCATCCCAACCTAACACCTGTATGATGGTAAACGGGCAGCATGTGCTGATAACAGTAATTGTGGCACCATCCATCAAGTAAAATGGAACTAGCCAATCTGGCTTTTTTATCTGTTGCAAACCCATTATTCACAGAATCATTAATTCAAGGAAAATATAAGCTGCATTTTAGAACCAAGTGACCAACAGTGTATGAACTAATAATTAATTCCAGTTTCACTTTTTTTAAAAAAAATCCTTAAGCATTATATTCCAATAGTTGACTTAATGATATAAAGATATAGTGGCATGTTATTCAATGTATGTCTCATTGATTTCTATAAGAAAGTTAGCACATAAATCGTCCCTTCCTGTTCCCCTTTTGGGTTATAAATTTTGTCTTAATATATTATATATCACATTCATGATCTTAATTTAAATCGTCTTCCAAAAGATAGCAGAATTGCTGATTTAATTTTTTCGTGGGATAAATAGTTTAGCAAAGGTTTATCCATTGCTGTTCTAAACAGTTTAAAAGGTTTTCATTCCATTCAAATCCGGGCATCTCGTCAGCTTTATTAAAGACTGCTTTTTCATTTTCTTTAAATTAAGCACTGTTCTTTAATATCCTCCTGCCGTTATAGTAAATGTTATACATTAGGTGGTGTTTTGTTTCATCACCGTTATATTAAACCTTATATATTAGGTGTATTTTGTTTAAGTAACAAAATTATTCATAGAATGTAAGAGGACGGTCAAGGGATTCAGCAACAAACTTAAGCCAGCAAGCCTCATTTATACTAACAAGAAACTTCGAAGTTTCTAAAATGCAATTGTAGATATATGGAACCATATTAGACTATAGTAGGTTGTATTCACTAAAGTTTTATCTGAGCAGTTGTGCTGCTGCCCTAAAATTCCCGTTTCTGGGACACTTTGACATACCGATTCTAAATTATGAAATAGCATTATGCAAATATCTCTGTATCCACAGATAACAACTTTCTTTCCCCTTATATAATAACACCACTTCATACTATTGTAATAGTGTGAAATTTGGTCTTGATTCTCAACAACAATGCAGTGCTAGTTCTTGTATCTCATCCATTTGTGAGAGACATGGAGCTCCTTCAGAAGGCCAGGCTCATTTTGATGGAACTTTTAATTATGAAAAAATAATTCTGCAAATTATGTGTTGTTAACATTTATTTATTATAATGGACACTTCAGAATCCTTTGGGTTTTCAGTGTTCTATATTGCTTTTAATATTTCAATGGTCAAATCTCTATGTAGTTACCATTCTTTTCTTATTTTCAAACTTACGAGATATATGAGGCTTTAAAGGTGTTTATATACACATATAGTACATAGATGCCATACTTCTCTATATACTTTTGTTAAACAAATAATTAGGATGGATTTTCTAAGTTGCCGTGGAATGCTGCATACATGGTTTTAAAATACAGTCTTCCGTTCTCCTCTTTATAAATTCTGTCTTTAAAAGAAATCCTTTAATTCTGCAAATTCTCCTGAACCTTATAGTGTCTGTCAACATTTAGGAAATGTTTATTTTATTTGGGTGGATAAAGCTCCGTTTATGCCTATTAATGGTTTATACGCATGAAGAGTAGATGTTATTCAAAACCAGTCTATACTATAAATGATGTGTTGGCTTTTGAATGGGAGTTGTGTTCAAGTTGTGCTTCTTTTCTAGATCCATTATGCAGTTTTTGTTTAAGTAACCCTTTTTTGACACAGTAAAAACACACATAAATATACAAAGGATGTGCAGATCTGACCCAGTTTGGAGGAATATAATTTGTTACCTAAAATTCTGCTCCAGTTTCATATTAATGTGCATGTTTTTTAAAGCCTCTTTAAATATGCCTTTTAATAGATATCTAAATCTACATTTTCTCCCAAGCTGTAGATTTATACGCAACACTTGTGATGCTTAAAATACTCAAAAATGCATTGCAGCACTGAAGCTATGAATCTAGCAGATTGTTGAGTTTCGACCGATAAATTATTTTGCTTCATATCCTTTGAATCTTTCCTTCAACTATCTCCCTCTTTTCTAAGATGGGGGAAGATAGATAGATAGATAGATAGATAGATAGATAGATAGATAGATAGATAGATAGATAGATATTCTTTTTAAGGATCATATTCTGTGCAATTGATGAAGTGAAGTGTAGGTTGTGAAATCTTATGGCATAATGAATGTCTTAGCCTTTCTGCTTATGCCAAGACTAATGTGTCTCTCCACTGCAATCATTTCATGGGGTAATTTGCAGTGTGTCAGTTCCTCTGTCATTCTTACACGATGCTTATGCGGTTTTTCTGCCACCAGATGTGGTGACGGCCAGTAGCTTAGATGGCTCTAAAACAGGGGAGTCAGACAACTTTGTGTTACCTCTTTGCCACAAGAACAAACTTAGGTCTCCAAAGAAGCATCTGATGTTGCCTTCTTTGCATTTTCTGATGAACTGGGCAGCCGCTGTTCATAAGGGTTGCTGGCCTAGATCTTACCTCTGTCTGATCACACAGGGCCACCAGGATTGATACAGATGGTGCACAATATCGAGTGCTAGATAATCTTGCAGAGACGTGAGCTGATGGAACTTCCAAGCTGTTGAATTTCAGTGGGAAGAGATCCAAGCAGTTGGATATACTTAAATGCTGGTAGGATTTTCCAGACTGTCGGATCATTATCTTTTAAGAGAATTGAGATGATCAGTAAGATTATTCTTTTCTCTTTGTAACACCAACGTGCACAATTTTGAGCAAACTTTGCCTCGGACTTTTGGGTGGCTTTTAATTATATTCAAATTTAATTAGAGTTTAATTTGGGCTAATTAAGTAGCATTAATATGATTACTTCCCACCTGTTTCGTATTTCTCCTCTTCAGGTTTTTCTTTTTTTAACAATGCATCATAAAAGTAACTTTTGGCTACTTCCAAAGATAAGGGGTCCAAATGGACCTCCAGGGACTTGGGTTATACATTTCTGCTATAGCCAATTCAGTTGAATTTTAGGCAGCTGAACATTCAGGCAGAGAATAACATAATTATGTTTCATTTTAGCCACTGCAAGCTGTAAAAAGGGCCTCTTTCAGCACATCATGTTGAAAATTTGACTTCTTAAATTTTAGCACATTAGGCACCCAGCCAGTGCAAAGTTGCTAAATTTATTTCCAGGGTATATTGTGCAGGAAATGAATTGTTTGTGCTAAAACACGAAATAGTGACAGCAAATTTGCTTATTAACTAATTTGGAGGTTTTATTTATTTTTTTATTTTAAATATTCCTTCCTATCCTAAGGCCATCAAGGTTTATTATACCTTAAAGAGAAAGGAGCAGTAGGTCAGCTCAGGTCTAAGAATGAATAGAACTTTCTGTGTTCTGTGATCATTTTTGATATAGTTTGAATGATCATTATGTTTCTGCCTTAACCTGGATACTAAAAACAAATCCAGAAAATAGAATTTGAACTGCATTTATTTGTATATTTTCTCATACTCCAAATTTTGGAGAAATATAAACTGAGTTCCATTCTATGTAGTAGTTGAAGACTGGCAGATTAATTAGAACATTGTCTGCTTCATACCTCACAGTTTTGTATTTTTCCTCCAGATGTTTAAAATGTAACTATTAATTTCCTGACCGCAGCTATGTATAGTATATGAAGGGACTAGTAGGTGTCAAGCATTTAAGGATCTTTCACCTCTTCTAATGTTTGATTTTCTTCTGGATAAGTTGTTAGACCAGAGGCTTTAAAAAGGGTTTCTGAACAGTCCTGATAATTTTTTTGGTTAGGTTTACATATAAATTGTTCAGTAAAAAGATCAGGGAGAATGCTGAAAGTTAACGTCAGGAATTTCTGCATAAAACTGTATGTACTGTCACCAGGCCATATCTGTAAAGTTATAGGTTGAGATTTGGTTAACCTGAAGTTATGTTAGAGTATGAAAACAAAATTCTCCTGAAATTTTGATCATGACTGTTGTTCGATTGACTTCTGCATTCAAAGATGGAAAAAAAAAGGGTTCCTATCTATAACAGCATTGCATCTGCAGTGGTAGCTATTTTAGGTCTTTCTGTGAATCTGTGCTGTATATAGAATATTGAACTGTAGTAGGTAAACAATAGTTGAAATAAGTTATTCCTTGATTTGGATGGCAAGGAACATGCTGTAGTATAGCCACATATTAAATATCTTTCTCTTTTAACTTTTTTCTTTGGTTATTGATTTTATATATTCAGAAGATGAATCAGGACTTAGAGTTGATTCTGTGTGAACTGGAGCAAAGTCTTTAGATATCGTCTTTTGAATTAGAGGATGACTTTCTTTCTATCTCATAGCTTGGTAAATCTGGTGCCTTCCCCTATCGCCATGTCATGTAACATGGAAAAAGTTCCAAGTTAAATCTGAACCAGTGGCAAGTTATTATAATGGGCTAAGCCAATAAGTGACTTAGCCCGTTATGGCTTAGTACACTATGTATTTAATTTGTCAGTTTGGTTTGTTAATATCATCTGTGAGTTTTCCATGTGATTCTACAAATCATGATTAGGTATCCCGGTTTAGCAGGAGATGAATCCCAAGACAGTCCAGTAGGGATTTTCCTGCATTTTATTTGCATAAAGGTTCCAAAGCAGGTGAATATTCTGAACATAGAGCTGTACAGTTGCTTTGATCCTTTCTTCAAGGTGAAGGTGCTGGCAATTTCTCATGTTGTGTTGTGAGTATAATCGAGCAATTTGGCCTCTCAAACAAATCTTGGAGGAGGCCGTTGATACAAATATCTGAAAGGCAATAACATGGAATGTCCCTGTACTCCGTAAAAGTACGGGATAAAACCAAAGATAAAGTTTAGTTCTTAATTTGAGTTTTCATCTTGTATTATTTGTGACACAGCGGATAATGTGGTTAATTTTGTAGAAAGACTGATGTGTGCAATATCTGTGAACGATCAGCAGTTTCACAGCCATCTAGATCTAAGTCTAAATTAGAGACAGAAATAAAAGGTTCAGAATTCAGAAGATGGGGAGTTTTCAGCTTCCTAAAAAACAAGCTGCTAGAAGTTTATTATTAATGGTTTACCGCATGTATCTCTTATCACAACTAATACAAACTTGTTGGACTATAATTAAGCTTTTTGAAACAGAATGTGCTTCTGGACATCCTATTAGTAAAGAATCTTTTCCTGTTTTCAAATTATTATGTAGTGCAAAAGGATCTAAGATAAGGCATTTCTTAACGCCTTAAATTTTTGAAGAGGAGAGAAGAGTTAAACTCTCTGTATAACCACTGGTGAAATCACCGAGAATTTTGCTGTCCAGAAATTTTGGCCATGTTCCAGTCGTCATTCTAACCTTTTGCATTTTCACTACACATTATTATAAAACCATGCCTGTTCAATAATTGGTGCATACATCTGCCTGTGAACATTTTATTTTCAAGAAGCATTAAAACCGAAAGGAATTCAGGGAGAGAGTGGGAATTCGAACAATTGCTATTTCTTGAATTCGTTCATCAATCAGTTGATCGCCTGTGTGACTCACGTACAGTTTTACTGACACGAGCTTGTTCCTGTATCTCTGTTTGTCGGATCACAGAGAGAATTTATATATAGCTTTCCAGAGAAAGCTCTGATTTGGCCCAAACAGTTTCTTTGCTTTTCATTCCCCCCTCCCTGCTTTTATTTTATTATGTAATTGTAAGTATATTACATAATTGTGTACAGCATTAAATATATGTGAGTGGGAGATGAAATATGCAATAAGGAGGTCAAAGCTTAACTCCTTTTCCATTTATTATGATACTTCCTTGCATAAGTTGGATGCGAATTATGGTGGCAATTATTATAATTGTTGTGAATCTTCACACTTTGAGTTTTAATTTTTTTTTATTTAAAAAAAAATTGGCTTAGATGAATGTTGTTAAGAAGTTATCCGCAGTTAAATTCACAGTAAGTCAAGAATCTGTTTTGTTTATTTTAAAAAAAAATATTAAAGAAATATTTATAGCTCGTTATTCCTCCTCCTCACATCCTTCTTTAACGGAGCTGGGGAATAATTTATCAACATATGTTTTATCAACTGCCAAATTAGAACATTTTGATCCATGAGGAATTTGGGGAGGGAGGAATTTTCTTGTCTTTTTTAAGCGGCACAAATTACAGACAGGGAAAAAGAGGATTTCATTGCCTCCATGACTGAGAATGACATCCTTTAGCATGTAGTTCTGTGCATTTTATCTTGTATATTGCCTGTTGTCATATTCTCCTTTTTAAGTTTCCAGGAACTGCAAATTACAGATTTCTCGCACTTGTCCAATTACAACCTCTAAAGGTCTCGCTCCGGCAGGATGAAATATAATACTTAAATTACTTAAATATGTAAAGTAGGTAGCTTTGGAATGTCATTAATAATGATAGGATCAGCAATATTTACAGCTCCTGATACTCCCCCCCACCCTTCTGCTGCCTTGATGGAGGTAAAAAGGCAGCCTCCTCTGTTGCCAGCTATTCGAACAAGCACTTTTGATGTCAAGTCAGCCAAGGAACTCGTCTTAATCCGTCTATCTGAGAACCTTACTAAGAGCATCTCTGCCACTGAGTTGCAATCTCTGTTTCAGAAGTGTGGTTTACATATGCAGAATTACAGTTTTGCAGGGATCTTCATAGCCAATTCTAACTTGCCAGCAATTTCAAAATAAGAGGTTAAAAATAAGAGAATAAAAGCAGAGATGATCCTGGGGCCCTGCAGTATTACACACCTAATTTCTGGAGGGCCCTTGGTGGGGGTTTTGTTTTGTGTGTGTGTGTGATCTTGCTCAGAGAATCCCAGGATACAGGTTGTCACTCAATCTTTAGTACAGAGCAGTTTTAGATCTCACACTCTTACAGATCTCCATTTTTGTCACCCTCTCCGTTTGTCCCTGAAGCACTGGGATTTGTAGTACCCATGGTGTCTGCAGGAAAGATGAAAATCTGCCACACTGCACCCCTCATCTTGCAGATTTTCAGACACACACCCAGAGACACCATTGTGTAAATAGTACACCACAAAGCTTCATACTGTTGGTCTGAAAAAAAACAGATCTCCCAATTTTGCCTAGTCTACAAAAGTAAAATAAATTGAGAAGAGAGTGCTGCATAAAGTTTTCACATTTTGCCCAGAAAGATCCATCAAGTGGCTTCATTCTTACTAATAACTGACTTTTTCCCTTCTCCCTTTCATTCTCCCTTTTTCTCTTTCCTTTCTCCTTTCCCTTCTCCTTTCCTTTTCTTCCTCTCCCTCTCCCCTTCTTCCTCTCCTTCTCCCCCTTCTTCCTCTCCCTCTCCCTCTCCCTCCCTCACCCCTTCTCCCTCTCCCTTCCCTTCCCTCTCCTTCTCCCTCTCCCATTTTTCCCTAGCAATGATATTTTTTTTTCTGTTACAATTGTCTGTTGCTACTTCCTGCTCCTAATCTTTCATTCTAAGAGGCTTTCTTGAAATGTGTCTTAATGTTCTGTTTTCACTGAGATTTCCTTGTAACATTTATGGTAATTTATTTTGACTTTTAAGTATGCCTGAGTGCTTGGTACAGGGAACAAGGCTACCAGTAATTTTATAAATAAATACAATGGAACATATATTTTGTATCGGTTTGTAAAAAAGAAAAAGGAAAAAACACAAAGCAGAACTGCTTGTTGCCATCTCAGGGGTTTTGATCCCACTGCTGAAAATGAACTCTTCGATTTTTGCCAAGTTTATAGTTAATCAGAAACGTCACCTGGGCAGGATGGGTGCAGTTGAAGTTGTCTTTTTGATCTCTCTCTCTCTCTCTCTCTCTCTCTCTCTCTCTCTCGCACACACACACACTCCTGCTATTAGTCCATGAATAGTTAGAAGATGTGGATAAAACTCTCATAAGCAGAGCAAGCTTCTTCCAGAAATTTATTTAATTTCCAAAGTGGCTGAAGTCTGTGTGAATATCATGAAATTTTATTCGGTTGTACACAGTTCTTCTGGCTTCCTGGCTTGTTTTTATGTTCCAAAAGAAGATTTTATTCCAGTGCTATGTTGTTGTTGTTGTTGGTTTTTTTTAAAGACCGGGAAGTGTGGGTAGCCAGGAAGTCTTCATAGAGGGAAAAATGTATAACCGACAAACAATCTTCCAGTAGCATCATCCATTACCTCCAATTGGCATCTAAACTTGAAAACATCACCAAAGATGCAAAATAGATGGTTCTTTTCCATTTGAAAGAAACTTTCTTTCTTTCTTTCTTTCTTTCTTTTTGGGGGGAAGGGGGGGGAAGTAGCGTAGATTTTGCAAAGCAGTTTTTCTGTTTTATTTTATAAGCACACCACCACTAATTTCGGAGGGGAAAAGTTATTTATAATCCTTCCCTGTTTAGTGTTTTTTTTCTGCAGGAAAAATTATACCTTAGCAACGTTGAAGGGAAAATGGAAGAAGGAAAAAAGGAAAAGGGTATTGAGAAGTCCCCACCGCAGTTTGATAATCCATTATATATCATAACATTATCCGCAACCAGATTTTATTTGTAGTGGAGAAGAATTGAGAGGGGGTGGGTATCTGGAGAAGAACGACAGTAAATTAATATTTGCCTGTATATGCATTGAAGGAAATTGTCATTTATACAAGCTCTGTAGTGAGCAGGAGTTGGGTTTTTTCCCCCCATACATGACATGCTTCATTGTACGCTCAAATAACTTTCATGTGCAAACTCTTTCATCCTCTATCCTCTAGTGCAAATTGAATAATGTGTTTGTCTCCAAAAAAAAAAAAAAGAACCAAAAAAAACCCCCACCAAGGATGAGTTAGGCTTGATGGTGACACACTTGGGATCTTATCTGCGTAAGGTGTGAAACAGCTCTTGTTAAAAAGCCTCTTTTTTTATATAGTCATGATGACATTTTAATTAAATACCTGGAGGAGATTACAGGAAAATATATGCCTCGAAGCTGTGAAAAGCCTGGTCCTTTTCCTTTCCTGTGCTTATCCTGTGCTCGCCAGGGGCTTCAATGCTTCCATTGGGGAAGGTATCCTGGGCTAACACAGGCAGCCTGTTTGGCCATGCGCATCCACTCTTTCACCATTGATACAAACTGGATTCCATCAATTTTCTCGGTCCTGGGTTTTGAGCAATTCAAACCGGCTTCGTGGATATGAAAGGCGGCACTGTCCGACTTCATGAATGGTATCACTTTTGTCAAAACCTTTAAAGGGAGGGGGGGGGAAATGTGCACGCGCATGTTTTAATAAAACCTTGGACAGCCAACATTTTTTCTTCGGCTGAATAATGAAAACAACGAGCACAGCCAAAATTTGCTTTCTCCTTCGATGGCGGTCGCCTTCCCCCCGCCCACCCCCCACTTAGGCCAAAAAAAAAAAAAAAGACATTTTTTTTCTTTTCCTCTTGCAAGGAAGAAAAGTTTCTTAGTTCTCCGTTTAAAAATGGCCAAGTGTATTACGAGCCGAGCCGGCTTCCCAGCCCAGATGCTTTATGGAAACAAAACCCTGTTTGCTTAGGAAGAGGTCGCATAGCACTTGTCTGTTGTCCCAGAACTATGAAGCATGTTAAATTGGGATGGGAGTTAATGGAGCAGAGACATACTGAGATTTTTAACACTTTTCCATTTGAGCTAAATATACAGCTTTAAATCAGCTCCGCTGTTCTTCCACAGCGAGGGGAACAAAAGATTGACACATGCAGAAGCCGATTCGCATTTTGCTAGATCGTTATGTCTGCTTTGCTGTGTCCCCCCCCCCCACTCTTTTTTCCCTTCTTTCCCCCAAACTGCGACAGAGAATGATCAACATTATAGGAAGAATTTCCGCAAATGTCTCTTTCTGCTCTTCATTACTGCAGCCTAGGGTAAATGTGAAATTAGAAAAAAACAACAACAACACCCTACCTTCTTAAATTGTTGCCTGAAATGGTTTTATATCGGCCAACTGGAGAAAAGGGTAAAAGAATGTGGTGAGATTTGATCAGTCGAAAATGGAAAGCAAAAAGTCCTGAATTTGATGGCTTGTTTAATGTAACGCATTAAAACTTTATTAAGATGGAATTGGATGATGTGGGGATCGGTGTCTTCCTGGAGCTCAGCCATTATCTTAGCAGGGAAGATGAACCTAGCCATCATGTTCAGCCACAATGTGATTATTTCATTTAAGTGTAGCAAGATCTAGAACATTTAGGTTTCCATCTTTTTTACAGCTAGTTCTCAACCTATGAGCACAATTGAGAGCAGAAATCCAATCGTTAGTGGTTGGGGTTGTAAACTGAGGCACCCATGTGACCCAATCTAGTTTTTTATTACATTTTTCGCCGTGGCTTTTAATTAAATCATTACAGTCATTAAGTGAATCACACCATTATTAAGTGAACCAGTGCAGTCATTAAGTGAACAAAGTCTTACGAATGGGCATTTTTGATGGAAACCAGCAAAAAAGTCACAAATTGAGGAAATGTAACTGTGAGTTGCTTTCAATCAGCCGTAAAGATGAGCCAGTTTCCAAGTTCCCGATAGGCAACTTTGTGACTGCGTAAGGGAGGGAGAAAGCATTTTATAATGGTGAAAGTGCTTTATTATGGGTCAATAAAGCACCTGTTCCAAGCTTGTCATGACTCTGAACAGTTGTAAAATGACCTAACGTAAGTTAAGGACTACCTGCATTTGGTTTCATCACCTTGAATGCTAACCTGAGCAAAAAGACAGGGTGCAAATTGAATGAATGATGTGCTTTTTGAAAACTCAGCAAAAACTGGGGGAATCTCCTGTACGTTTCTCCTACACTCTGACTGGAAGTTGAGTCGTGGCAACTGGGCTTCTTTCCTTGTTTGGGTTTGAAATGTTTCACTGTTTATCCAAGTAGCTCAGTGGTGGGTTTCAACCGGTGTTACCACCGGTTCGCTTCGCGCATGCGCATTCCTTTTCAGAACACCTGAGGCACAGCAATCCGCTCTGCCGCGCCTATCAGCTGGATTAAAAACGAACAAATATAGGTAGGTATAGCGCAGGGGCGGGAGGGCCCATCTGACACTCAGAGTGAACCGGTACACTCTCACCTCACCATCGCCGCTACCGGCTTGCCTGAACCGGGGAGAACTGGTAGCAATCCACCACTGAAGTAGCTTCTTCTGTCTGAGCAAGCTGGTTAGGGGACCCCATATATCAGTGTCCCCACAACCTTTTGGGTGCCAGGGATTGCTTCTGTGGAGAGAAGCTTTTCCACGGACCGGAGGGCATATGGTTTCGTGTGCTACCTGCATTCTGTGTGTGTGCTGATGGGGCTTTGCTCGTTTACATGGACCGGTTTCTGGTACACTGTGGAGTGGTGCAGCCCACTCCACAGTGGGGACCCCTGCCATATACCGTATTTTTCGGAATATAAGACACACTTTTTCCCCTCCCTAAAAGAGGATGAAAATTTGGGTGCGTCTTATACTCCGAATGTAGCTTTTTCAAAGCTTTTTTTCAGCCCTAACAAGGAACTAGCGAGTGAAGCGATCTCTGTGCTTTGCCTGCTTTTCTCATTGCTTCTGTCTCCAAAGATTAGTTGTGCTTTAGAAGCTGTTTTTTTTATCCCCAAGCAAGGGATAAAAAACCAGCAAACTAATGTGCTGAAGCTGACCATACTAAGGACGCTAGTCAGATGAATACCTGGTAGGCAGATTTTTCCCCCTATTTTCCTCCCCAAAAACTAAGCTGCATCTTATATTCTGGTGCGTCTTATATCCGAAAATACTGTATATGTCCTCCAGGGTGGTTTCATTTCTCACCTAATCTGAGTGGCTTGTTAGGTGAGTAGGCAGAGGGTTGCTAAGGGTTGTTGCTCCTAAATCCTTCTCTTATGTGGGTCGTTAAGGGGGACCTCCTTGGTGAACTTGTGAAGTAGTCTTGATCTTCGCCATGGATTGATGCAAGAGCACGATAAAAAAATGGCAGACAGGTTGTGTCTGAGGCTTCCACCTCAGTTGAGGGAAGGGAAGATACACAGTTTGAGAGAAGAGTGGAGGAACCTATTTATGCTAAAGTGGAAAACTCTTTTCCTTCAATAGAGGTGGAGGTCCAGACAACTCTACCTGGATGACTGAGAATTTTCATCGACGTATCTAAACTCTTGACATTTGCCTTGACTTGATTCAACTGCTTCTGTGCATCACAAGGAGGAGGAAAGCTTTTGATGGGAGTAGCTCATCAAAAGCTAGTTACTCGCACTAAGAGTAGATACAGCAGGGATGGACAACTATGGAACCTTTATAACCTGTGGACTTCAACCCCCCCCCCCCAAGAATTCAATGCTGGCTCAAGAATTCTGGGAATTGAAGTCCGTAGGTCGTAAAGATGCCATAGTGGCCCATCCCTGGGATGAAGCAAGGATTCTGGAGACCTTTGGTCCAGTGGTGAAATCCAAATATTTTACTACCGGTTCTGTTGGCTGGCTTGGTGGGCGTGGTGTGGCTTAGTGGGCGTAGCTTAGTGGGCATGGTAGGGGAAGGATACTGCAAAATCTTCATTCCCCCCCCCCACTCCTGAGGGAATGATATTGCAAAATCCCCATTCCCACCCCACTCTGGGGCCAGCCAGAGGTGGTATTTGCCGGTTCTCCGAACTGCTCAAAATTTCCGCTACCAGTTCTCCAGAACCTGTCAGAACCTGCTGGATTTCACCCCTGTTTTGGTCCATACCTTTGCTTGGGAGAAAAATTAGGCTGGGAAGCTTAATATGGCCAGAGCTGACAGGCCAAAGCCTATGCTGAAAAGTTCCTCTGGACAGCATAGAATTTTCAGGCTTTATATTTTCTATTTGAATATAGCTTGAATACTAATGCAATGTAGGAGATTTATGATTTGATAATGTTCTCCTTTTCCACTAAATATTAATACAGATGAACCTGGGGTTAAACATTCTTGTTCTAAGGGAGAAGCAACATGAGGAAAACTGATGTAGAATCTATCAGCTAAATAATCCATTTTCCAAATCTGAATATTTTTACTTAAAAGGAAAAAGGATATTGCTGCTAAGTCAGTTGGGATTAAAAAAAAAAAAAAAAACCAGATCAGGTACAACACAGATACCCGAAATGTCCTTTCCGCGGGTTCAGCCCTTAACTTTATAAATGCAGGGAATTTGAAGCATAATTTCCAATATTATCACATTTTCTCTGTTTGGACAGAAATTCTTAGGAAACCTGAACTTTGAAAGGCAATATATGTTAAGTCAGGGAAGTAGAGATTTATTTTTGTAAAATGGAAGCAGAAGAGAGCTGGACATGGCCCACTTTCTTTAATTTCTTTGGATTTTTCCAGCCATGTGGCCTTCAGATTTATTGGTCTTCAATTGCATAACCCCCAGGGCAGCGAGGCTAAATGTTAGGAAAAGCTTGTCTATCTAGAATTCTACTCCTCCTTTAAGAGAGTTGAAAGCCATTTAATAACGACCACCTGTCGGGATACTTTAATGCTAGTTTTGTACTCAATAGGGGGTTTGGAGTGGACTAGAGAAATTCTCTTCCAACGCAGACTTTCTATGGTATTTGACGAAAACTGCATCTTACACTTCCCTTGTGCGATGTCTGAATGCATCACTCTCCCAAAACAGGAGACGGCCACATTATACTCCTTTAAAAGCTGACTTTTGAGCACTCCTATTTAAAAAAAAAAAAAAAAAAAGTGGGGGGGGGGAGGGAAGCGAACTATTAATAGAGAGGACACTCAGGAGTGGCGTCACACAACGATACAGTGTGGCTTTCAAGGATTTTGTCCAGTTCTAATTTTTGATGCAAGATGCAGGCCTTCCATTTCTTAAATTAATTTGGAGATGAGAAAGGACGACTCTTTTCTGTGCTTCTTCAAACTTTGTGATGCCGTTCTTGGCTGATAATATTTACCTGGATGGATGATTCCAGTTCATATAAATACAGTAGTGGCCAAAATTGTGGAAACCTTTTGGGAAAAGTGTATTTTTGAGGTTTGATGGCTAATAACACCACTTTTTTATTTGGAGTTTCAAGATAATCATATTCTACTGCTGGAATGGCCTGGGAATAGCCCAGACCTTAACCCAATGGAAAATCTAGGGAGCCGACTAAAGAAACGTGTTAGTCAGAAGCGACCCAGCAATAAAACCCAGTTAATCGAAGCAATCATTCAATCTTGGTTTCACATTAGAACAGCTGCAGAACTAAAAGACTTGGTTCACTCCATGGGAAGACGTTGTAAGGCTGTCGTTCATGCTAAAGGTTACCCAACTATGTATTAACTGACATGGTGATGATTTTTGTATATCTTGTTTTTTCTATGGTGATAATTTTCGTATATCTTGTTTTTTCTACGTGTTTCACTTTTCTTCTTTATACTGTCACTGCTATTCTAATAGCAAATCCTTCATAAAAGTCATTGCATTACATTCTTGATTAAATTATCTTTCCATTGATATATAATTTTATTGGTACTACTCCAAAAAAAAAAGTGGTGTTATTAGCTAGTTTTAGAAAATGCACTTTTCCCAAAAGGTTTCCACAATTTTGGCCACTACTGTACATTAGCATTGATATTATTTGCTCATTTGATTTACAGTTCTCTTTTTCTCCTCTGGCGAGCACTCAAGGTGGCTAACAGAATTTAAAACAAAATATTAAAAACTTAAAAATTTAAGCAATAATTGACATAGTAAAACAATCTAACCGTTAGAAGTCTAGCAAAAGAGTTCTAAAGATTCTAAAATCTTTGGAAATTTCATGTAAAAAGAGTAGGAGCCAAATGCAATTCCTAAATGGCTGGATTTAATGTGGGAACAGCCCAAGAGAAGGTTTTCTGCAGTAGCCAGGGGGAAAAAATGACCATCAGCAGATCTTCAAAGGGATCTTACCCATTGATCAAAATAACCAGACTAATCCAAAACAGGACAGGCCATCTCCTAAATATTTAGGCTCAATTTCTGTAAATGTTTTAATATCTAAACTACAGCTGAAAACAATTGGCAGGTGCGACATGTATTTCAGTGTAGGAATTCCATGGTTCCTGTATTTTGTTGTCTGCATTTCATCTGCTGATTTAAATTCGAGGAGTTTAGAAGATAAAGTTCCAAATTAAATCTGAACTTGGCAACTTCCACTCTTAAGGTGTCAAAATCTGAGTATTTATTCCATTTGGGCTCTGGGCCATCTCATCGTGCCATATATATTTTTATGTGCGATGCACATGAAAAAATGGACTTTTGATCTTGACTTTTTTGACTATGTCCTCCAGACATTCCAGTTTTGAGCAATCTGAAGAAATCATTCACCCAAACTTGTTAGGTTGTTTATACCCCACTCTCTGCATTATTCATGTTATCTTTCTTTTTCTCCCCTATTTGTTCTTCTCATATGGACTTTTTTTTATTTATAGCAGAAGCAGTTCAACCATCAGGAAAGGGGGGAAATGTTGCATTTAGTTGGCTGGATCGTTTGAGAGCAACCTCTAATATGGAAAAGTTGTGAGTGCTGGCAAATCTGCAGTTGTGAAAAAGTGGTGTGTGTGTGTGTGTGTGTGTGTGTTTTTAAACAGAAGTTATCCAAATTAGACATATGGAGGACTGAAGTGTGATGTTTTTTCCTTTCCTAGAGAGCAGCTTCAGTTGCAAAATGCAGAGCATCTCTCTTGTGGTTTGAAACACCACATGTGCGTATTGGCCACTGGTCAACTGAGATATATAATATATTCTAAAATATGAATGTTATAGGTACACTAGATATTGTTTTCCTAAATTCAGGAAATCTCAGCCAAGGTCCTGAATTTTCCTTTAATAAAGGAGTCAACTGGAAGATTGTATCCAAAGACTGATTTACCTTATCTTCTAAATACATGCAAGTGAATATTCAATTTATTATATTTTGAATCTGTGGTTCCTCTCGTGATAGAGCTCCATTCATTTGCATGGTTTTGTCCCTCTTAATTATATTTTTACAACCAGCTTATTTATTTATTTTATTGAATTTCTATACCACCCTTTTCCCGAAGGACTCAGGGCGGTGCACAGCCACATTAAAACAACCGAATATACAAAATTTAAAAGACAGTTAAAACAAATTAAATCCTTTGGCTCCACAAATTAAAAACCCAAGAATTTAAAAACACCCAGTCAGAATTCTTCTCAAGCTAGTCCAGCTTGTTGAAAAAGGAGGGTCTTAAGGGCACGATGGAAGGTATGCAGGTCGGGGATCATGCGTATCCCCGGGGGCAGTTCATTCCAGAGGGTGGGTGCCCCCACAGAGAAGGCTCTCCCCCTGGGGGTTGCCAGTCGACATTGCTTGGCCGACGGCACCCCGAGGAGCCCCTCTCTGTGGGAGTGTATTAGTCGGTGGGAGGCCGTCGGTGGCAGAAGGCAGTCTCGTAGATATCCGGGTCCTAAGCCATGGAGCGCTTTAAAGGTGGTGACCAGCACCTTGAATCACACCCGGAAGACCATTATGCAGTAATGCAGCCAAGAGAATCATATTTATTGTCCGTTATATCATACAGGACATTCCAAATGCTAATATATTTCAAGTTTTTTTAAAAAATGTAAAATACAATTTGGGTAGATTCAGTGCACTTTGTATAATATCTGAAGGATTTTTTTTTTAAAAGGATGGATAGTCATCTGGAATGCCGGGGGCGGGGGTGGGGGAGGAGAAAGTCAAAATGGTGGCCAAACCATGAGCTTAGAGTCCTGCCTTTTTTCTGTGCATCTCCTTTATAGTATGGTCAGTGACTCTGAATACCAAACCATGGGTGAACCTGGAGTAGGTGTGATTTATGTCAATGTAGCATATATTTATTTATATTTATCTGATCAGTGATGGTGGGATTCTAGTGTAACAACCAGTTTGCTGAGCGCGAGCGCATGGTGCGTTTGAATTCAGCTCTAAAACTTACCTTCTACTGCAGCCCCGGTGAGTAAAACAGCCCCAGTGAGGCCCTGCGGAGGCAGGAAATGGGCCCATTTCTAGACTTCTGCTCCTTCTGGTAGGCCCATTTTTCACCTTCTCCATGCTCCGAAAGCTTTCCTGGAGCTTCCAGGAGGACGAAAATGGCCTTCCCTGGGCTCTGGAGGCTGGAAGTGGTAAGCCCATTTTTTGCTTTCTCAGAGCCTCCGCTCGCACCCTGCACTTACCTGGCATCCAAAACAGGCCGCGTGGAGACTCCTGGGAGGAGCGGGGTGGGGTGGGCAGGATCAGCCAGTCCTTGGAACAATTGGTTTGGTAAACCAGATTAAAATTAACAGCTGGTTCTCCTGAACCGGTCCGAATAGGCTGAATCCCACCCCTGCATTAGATACTATGATAGATAGATAGATAGATGATAGATAGATAGATAGATAGATAGATAGATAGATAGATAGATAGATAGATAGATAGATAGATAGATAGATAGATAGATGATACATTTAAAATGCTATAAAACTTATATTTTCCCTAATATACCTCATGCGTCTTTCCCTGACATAAGAAAATGTCACCTTCTTCTTTCGTAAATAGGCATATTCATTTCTCTTGAACATTTAAGTCATGAACTGCATACCAAAATCTGAAATAATGCACCATCAAAATAAACGGGAAATCTTTGATCTCTCTATTATTTTGACAAGTGCAAATTTGGTTGCATCATTTAAATTATAACGTCCAGCACTACTGATGGTAATTTCCGGTTGATGTTTGCTGAATTTGGCCTGAATCCATGGATTTTAATGTTTGAGCCCAAAACACCTGCACTGTAAAATGCATAGACATATCAATAGTCCCCGACTTACAACTGTAACAGAGCTTGCCTATTATGGTCATACGTTGTGACAATCATAAAGCAGGTTGTCCAGGACTGATTTTGTGGCCTTTCATTAAGTGAACCAATTGTTTGCTGTTGGCCGGTTTTGTCAAAAAGCAAAACTAAATGCTGGTTTTCAGCAAAAACATTGTAAAACATGGTCCCGTGACTTTGAGACCCTACAAAGACCCATAAATGTGGGTCGGTTGCCAAGCAACCGAAATGCAGGCATGTGACCTTGGGGGAGTGGCCATTGGAACTTGGGAAAAGGATCGTAGGTATCCCTGGAGAGTTCTGTTTCAACTTTGAACAGTTTCTAAGCATTTGGTCATAAGTCGAGAACTCACTGTACTAAGTCCGAGCATCAGCGTGTATTGCACATAACAAATAACTTTTTATCAGCTATTCTGGGTTTCCCCTTCTCAAACCCAGTCTGCTTTGCTTTTGAAACCTAATACCCATATGTCCATTTTCTTCATAGATGAGTCATTCGTTAAATTAAAATTAAACTACTTTGTACAAGTTGCAGTTGTATACCGAGAATGCCATCTGAGGCTGCGATTCTCGTTAGCATTTTAATTGGGCCCAGTTTAACAGAAGGGAAAAGAAAACGTGGTTATGTGTTTATTCCTTTCAGCGATCCATTCCAAATCCTGTTGGTGGGGGTGGGGGAACCTCTTTGGTAAATTATGTGGTTGATCGTTTCTACTGTAGGATGGCAATGCACAAGTTAATTCTTCACGTTGGTGACGGCCCTGGATAAGCATTGCTTTACTGCTGAAGTTACAGAAGAAAGCAAATCAAATGTATAATTGTATCTCTGAGATTCCCCATTAATCTGAAGCACAATGACTAAATGGTAGCACAGAGCTTGGGGATTAGGGTAGGAAATCAGATGGAGATACTTAGCAAGGGTAGGCTTATCTGCTATTTCTGAGCCACAAACATCCTTCTTTAGCACAGATTATTGACCTCACTGATCAATCTTTTTTTTTTCTAGAACCCACTTCACAAGGAGGAAGAGGGGGGGGGGGAAGGAAATTAGAAAGAAATATGTGGTTCTTTCTTTATGGTTAAATTTGGTTCTGCCTGTTGTCAGTTGTTTCCTTGCCCTCTGGAGGAATGTGACCTTGATTAAGAAAAATAACTTCCAATATCTAGTCAACGGTTTAATATTCACCTTTCTATTTTTAAAATTCTGTTTCATCTTCCCATTTCAAACTGGAACTTCAGCTTGGTAAAATCAGATTAACAATGAGAGATTGGCAAAAGAAAAGTTAGGATGGGGTTGGTTGAATAGAGTTTAAATCCTTTCAAATTATAGGAAGAAGTTAGTTTAGGACAGTGATGGCAGCCAAAAAGGTCATGCGGAAATGTGTGTGCATGCACGCTTGTCAGGGCCATGCTCTGGAAAAGCCAAACTTCCGGATTCTAGCACGTATACATGCTCAACGATCAGCTGGCTGGCATGGATGTGCAGGCCGGTTTTCGGCACTGCTGTGCACACGAAGGGATCGCGCTCCAGAAAAGCCAAACTTCTGGGTTCTAGCATGCATGCAAGCCCAGCAATCAGCTGGCCGGTGCCTATGCACAGTGCCAGTTTACAGCACTGCTGTGAATGCAAAGGGATCACGCTCCAGGAAAGCTGAACTTTTGGGTTCTAGCACGCATGCACGGCTGATGATCAGCTGGCCGGCGTGCATGCACAGGCTGGTTTTTGGCACTGCCGCGCATGTGAAGGGATCACACTGTGGAAAAGCCAAACTTCCAGGTTCTAGCACGCCTGTGCGTCCGACGGTCAGCTGGCCAGCGCACATGCGCAGGCCAGTTTTCGGCCCTGCCGTGCGTACAAAGGGATCACACTCCAGAAAAGCTGAACATTTGGGTTCTAGCACGCATGTGCACCCAACGATCAGCTGGCCAGTGCGCATGCATACACTGGTTTTCGGCACTGCCGCATGCGCAACGGACAGCTGATCATTGCACTCGCATGCACACCAAAAACCCTTTTAAAGAGGCAAGGCCACACGTGCCGGGCGACATGGCTTCATGTGCCACTTTGGGCACTTGTGCCATTGATTCATAGTGCATAGACCTCCCTAATATGAAAGATAGTTTGTTTACACATAGACACATATATATGTATATGTGTATGTGTAGAGAGAGAGAGAGAGAGAGAAAGAGAGAGAGAGACTAATTCCCTTAAAAGACTGTGATAAAAAATGTATGTTGTATCATCTTTGATATTCTTCCACTGGATCCTTTTATTTATCACCCCTGTGTTTTAGCTACTATGGATTTCTTTATGGTAATATAAAGAAATGTAAACCAGGCTTCAGTCACATGGTGATCTTAATGCAGATAATCTTAGATTTGTTCTTTTAGAGGGTCAACCCAACTGTAATTTTTACAAACAGAAAGAAAATAGTGATGAAGTTCATGCGTAGTAATCATACTAACTAAGTTTAAAGTTAAAGTAAAATAAATCAGATTTGCTCTCCTCTAGAGCAAATATTCTCCTCTGGTGCATGGCTGCAAGCAAAACAATAACCAATGTGCTGCTTAGCCTGACTTTCATTGTATCTTGCTATCAATTGTGTTACTTTCTCTGCACTCCTCCAAAGTATAATAAAATGCTGGTATTCTGAAGTTCAGTAATGATACAATATCAGTGATGAATAATAATGCCTTTGTATTCCAAAACATGCTATGTCTCGAGTATCAGATGTCATCTATGAGGATTTAGCTTGCAAAATTTCAAGGCTATGCTATGAAATTCAGAATGATATGATGCAAAGGTTACCTCGTAAACCTTACATTGAAGAAGGACTTAAACTTGGCTACCTTTCTATTATTAAGACTTTGTATCAGGGGTAAAATGCTCCCGGTTCAGACCGGATCGCCCAATCTGGTAGCGATGGCAGCGGGTGGTTCGGAGAACCGGTAGCAAAAATCCCTGTGCCCCCACCCCACCCCACCATGCCCAGCTGAGACGCAGGATCATCAGAGACTTTTTTTTTTAACTTTTAAAAGCATTTTTTCTACAACCTCTTCTGACGAAAAAATGCTTTTAAAAGTTTTTTTTTAAAAAAAGCCTCTGTTGGTTGTGCGGCTCAGCTGGGATCTTCAGAGGCTCTTCAAAACATTTTTTTCTGCAATCTCTTGGCCGAAGAGGTGGTAAAAAAATGCTTTGAAAAGTCTCTGACGATCCCAGCTGAGTTGCCTGATCGGCAGAGGCTTTTCTTTCTTTCTTTTTTTAATTTTAAAATCAAACTTTATTAAACATATAAAAGCAAAATACTACACCATGTGTACACAAAACATATCTATATCAATATGAACAACACTATGTAAAAAGAAAAAAAATACTTTAGTCACATATCCGTTATCTTATTGATGGTGCATTTTTTTAAAAAAAATTGTTATCATTCAGAATTTTACATTTGCCCTCATTTCTCTGAGTTATCCAGTTGGCAGAGGCTTTTCAAAGCTTTAGAAAAAATGCTTTGAAAAGTTAAAAAAAAAAGTTGGCCCCGCCCACCCACTCACATTACCTCCACCACCATGCCACGCCCACAGAACCTGTAGTAATAAATTTTACATTTCACCCCTAGTTGTATATATCAGAATAGCTCAATTTTTATTTCATGTTGTGTGTAGTACATTCAGAAATATCTTGGTTAGAATGAGAAGGAGGAAGAGGAGGAGAATCACAAAGTATCAAGATCTTAAAATCAAAGTTGAAATATTATGACATAAACTGTCACTGGTAATCCCAGTGGTTATCAGTGCACTGGGTACCATACCAAAAATACTTGGACAACACTTAGAAAATCTGTGTATCAATAAAATTTCCATCTGCCAATTAAAAAGATCGCACTGCTTAGATCTGTACATATACTATGCCGATACCACTTTCTAGTTCTTCCGTTGTTATTGATGATGATGATAATAATTGATAATAACATTAAAATAATAATGTACAGCACAAGTAGAGTTATAACTGAGTGCCTTGGAGGCAAAATCAAGAAACAAGACAAAAAGCTTAACAGTGCAACCCCCAAATGAAAAATCAGGTTGGAAAATAACATCAGCATGTTAAGATCAGATGCAAGCAAGCTAGAAAAGAAAAAAAGCTGCAAGCAAGAACTGGTGGAAACAATGAAGATGCTAAAATGTCCTGGGACTTTAGAATTTCATAGAGATGAGCACCTGCCACATAACAATCTAGGCTCAACAAATGTCAATAAGAAAGACAAAAAAAAAAAATCTTGTACCTACCCCATTGCAGTACAGCACAGGGGTGGGTTCTAAAATTTTTTAATACCAGTTCTGTGGGCATGGCTTATTTTGTGGGCGTGGCATGATGGTCATGTGACAATTCTTTAGGATTTAGCAGAGGTACTGGTCTACCAGGCTTTTAACTTCTTGCAGAGCTGTACCGGTCTACTCATTCGTTTTTGGAGGCACTGGTCTACTCATTCATTTTTGGAGGCACCGGTCTGCCACCACACTGCCTTTTAACACTGATCAGCTGTAGGGCGGCCCTTTGAAGCACTGCGGCAAGAGTTTAAACAGTTTTTTTTCCTTCCGGCCAATCAGCTGGGATTCGGGAGGCAGCAATAGATTGGGGGTGGGGCCAAATAAAAGGTAAGAATAACGCAGGGGGGGAACGGGAGGGTCCAGCTCCTGAACAAAGAGAATTGGTTCGGTGAAATCATATTGTCACTGCTACCGGCTTGGCCGAACCGGACCGAACCGGGAGGAACCCATCACTGGTACAGCAGAATAGAATTGAAGAAAACCACACAATACAAAACCCTGCAAATAGAAGTAGAATGATGGTGGCAAAGAAAGCAGTGATAATTCCAACAATGATAGGTACCTTGAGTGCAATCCCAAAATATCTGGAGCACCATTTGAATGCCATTTACACTGAAAAATTCCCATCAGTCAAAAGGCAGCTTTACATGGAACAGCTTACATCTTGCAACCACTTATTTGACACCGTCAGAGTGTGGTGGCCTACCAGTGGCCAGCAGAGCTGGCAGCAGATTCGAACAGTGAGGAAGTTGAGGAGGAACGTGTGCCAGTCCTGGAGTCTGGAGAAGGCTCAGACAAGGGCTCTGAGTCAGAAGGCAGAGCGGGGGCCAAGGCCATCTGGTACTTATTTGCTGCCTCTGGAGTCTGACATCAGCGACGCAGAAGAACAACAGGAGCCTGTTTCTAGTGTGCGCATGTGCAGAGTTGCCAGAAGACAAGAACAATTAAGAAAACAGGGTCGACTTTGGAGTAAGGCTTGGAGATGATTGGCTCCTCCCATAAGATATAAAAGAAGAGCAAACGGGACGTGAGTTTTGGCAGGAAGCAATTAGTTCATCTGGTCGGTTCAAGCTTTAGAAAGTTCTGTTTGACTCTGTGCTAAGTTTGGCCTTGCCCTGCATTTGGCAGTTAGTTCTCTGGCAGCATTCCAAGGGAGATAAGGTGGGTGTTTATAAACACTCCCCTGAAAGACTGTTTGAGAAGCCTTTCGCCCTGGGAATGACAATAATTCACAGCCGTATGAATAAAAGAGGTTTGCCGGGACTAAGGTTGTGCTTTATGCTTTCTAAGGAAGCTTAGGTCAGAACACAGACAACATTATTTTCCTATCCTAGGTCCTTGAGGTGGACTCAATAGGTGGATAAAAACATCAAATCCAGTCTAAACATCTGGTTGACTGTGGGACCCACCATAATAATAATAGACATACATGCATAAATTTCAGTCAAGGACCAGCCAACATTTATCAGGATTGTTATCGAAGGAATACAGGTAGTTCTTGATTTACAGCAGTTTGTTTAGTGATCGTTTGAAGTTACAGCAGCACTGAAAAAAATGATTTATGACCATTTCTCACACGATCATCGCAGTATCCCCATGGTCACAGGATCAAAATTCAGAAGGTTGGCAACTGACTCCTATTTATGATGGTTGCAGCAGTGGTGAAATCCAAATTTTTTTACTACCAGTTCTGTGGGCGTGGCTTGGTGGGCGTGGCAGGGGCTTGGTGGGCATGGCAGGGGAAGGATATTGCAAAATCTCCATTCCCACCGCACTCCAGGGGAAGGATACTGCAAAATCCCCTTTCCCTGCCCCCTCTGGGGCCAGCCAGAGGTGGTATTTGCCCGTTCTCCAAACTGCTCAAAATTTCCACTACCGGTTCTCCAGAACCTGATGGATTTCACCCCTGAGTTGCAGAGTCCTGAGGTCATGCGATCCCCTTTTGCGGCCTTCTGATAAGCAAAGTCAACAGGGAAGCCAGATTCACTTAACAACCGTGTTACTAACTTAACAACTGCAGTAGTTCATTTAATAATTGTGGCAAGAAAGGTCATAAAATGGAGCAAAATTCACTTAACAATAGTCTCACTAGCCACATAAAATCTGGGGTCAATTGTGGTCATAAATCGAGGACTACCTGTAAAGCTATCCCCTTGAGCTTTCAGAGAAGAGGCCGAACATAAATGTAACAGATTGCTAAACAATTAATTAACTAATAAATGGCAGAGAGTTTTTTTCTTAATTTGTCACTAGCTAGAACTCATTCCGAAGCTGAAGACGTTAGATTGAAAGGGGCAGTTAGAATGGGAATATGGAAGTGTTTGTTTTTTTAAAAAATTTTGTAATCCATGTCATTTTGAGAGTCCCAATTGGATGAAAGTTTAGTTTATTTTCCATGAGGCATCTTTAAAACTGCCAGAAAAAGGAAAGTCCTAATCAATCTCCTTATACTGTAAGTGGCAGTAAGAATCCGCAATGTTTTGCTTAATCCATAGCCTTCATGTGAAGATCAGCAAAATTAGGCTAAAGAATTTAGGATTAAAGAAAGGAGCTGTCTATTTATGCCACTTGCTGTGGCTTCATGTTAAGAAGGGGCTGGTTGACATATAAGCTGCTGTAGCTCAAAAAATCTCCCTAGATTATAGTGAACATTTATGGCTTAAGTATCCTTTAAAAAGTCTCTAATTTGTAGCGGTTGTAAGTATAGGATCTGTTATCCGGAGCTGTGGTTGGACTACAATCTGGATTCACAAACACCTCTTTTATCGGAAAAATAATGGTGTTGACTAGAAGGAGAAAAGGTTGTAAGTTTTTCATGTTTCTCCTGAAGACGGCAGAAAACAGTCAGCGGATATCAAGAACAGACAAGGTGATCGGAGCATCCATTTAGTGTTTGTTTACTAATCTCCTATAATTTTATTAATCGCAAATCACTTTGCCTGGTTTATCCTGTTACATTGTCAGATTGTGCATACATTAATTTTAATCACCACTTTAGGTATAAGGCTGTTCCTGAGCAAATGTCTTGCCTGACCCAAACTGGGGTGATAAATGGTGAAGACAAGGCACGCCTACCATTTCAGATTGTAGCTGACAATGTGTTACCTACGCATTGACACATTATAGTCCAACGTTCTCCCATATGTGATGTGGCATACAATTCAGCCCATTCCTTAATAGAATTCTTTGTTTTATTTCTCCCACATATATAGGTAGTCCTTGACTTACAACAATTCATTTAGTGACTATAACAGTACTGAAAAAAGTGGCATGACCGTTTTTCATGCTTATGACTTGATATCCCTTTTGCGAACTTCTGACAGGCAAAGTCAAAGGGGAAGGCAAATTCACTTAATACCCATGTTATTAACTTAACAACTGCAGCGATTCACTTAACAACGGTGGTAACAAAGGTTGTAAAATGGGGCAAAACTTACTTAACAACTGTTTTGCTTACCAATGGTAATGTTGGGCTCAATTGTGCTTGTAAGTCAAAGATGCCAGGTGTATTTAAAAGAAATCCATAACCTCTTTTGGACCCAGTGAAGAACCTTCTCCTTTTCTTCTTCCCCCTTTCTGTGCTTCACAAAAAAGAAAAGGATGATATAATTTTGCAGAAGAAATATCTACTTGGGAAAGTTTCATCTTCTGCGTAGTGAACTCCAGTAGAATCTGTACATGCTAGTCACAGGTTCTGTATTTAAGGCTAGATTTTCAGAACATGATAGGCAAGGCTAAATTGAAGCCCATAAATCTTCAAGTGGCATAGTTTGAAGACACCTGATTTAGGAGACCCATTGGGCCATGTCCACTTATCTACTTGGATCTATTTGATTCTCATGTGGACCCAACTTAAAGTTTAGCACATCTCTGGGCTTGGGTCTACCTTGCAATTGTTTTCCTGATTGTTTCCTGGATTTTATAAGAAACAGCTGCGATCACACATTGCTCCTAGAAGCACGAAGCCGAAAACACCAGCCTGAAGAAGACGAATGAGACTTTGTTGAAACGTTGCCAAGATACTTCCAATTTTACGCGGGAGAAAACCCGAATAACCGAAGACCTATATACAAACACCCGCAAAAGCCTTAGAAAAGATAGATAGATAGATAGATAGATAGATAGATAGATAGATAGATAGATAGATAGAGATATAGAGAGACAGAGATGGAGATGGAGATGGAGATGGAGATGGAGATGGAGATAGATAGATAGATAGATAGATAGATAGATAGATAGATAGATAGATAGATAGATAGAGTCTTTTCTATTGAAATAAATAAATGTTTCAAAAAATAATGTTTTAAATGTTTTTTTATTGATGCTTCATACCAATGCACAATCCATGTTGTTTGGTGGCAGTTTATAAAGCAGTTGCTGGAATCCAATTTATATTTCCCTGGAAGTGAATCTCATTAAATTAAATGAGATTCCATAGGACTTACTTTTCTCTAGACCTTTTACTATAATAAGCTGAATTGAATGAATACATCTACTGAATCAATGTACACTGCTCACAGGTTATCCTTCTTTCTGCTCTCTACCTTGTGATGGTCTTTCTGCATGTCTCCCATCTCCTTCAAAATCTAATTTTATAAAAATTCTTGACTTGCCTCCAGAAATAAAAGAAATATATGAGGCTGTATTAAACTGAATGGCATTGCTCGGTGTGTAATCTTTTTTTGGGTAGGGGTTGAGAATTATCTGAAGCTACTGAGATTAACACTCTTCTTCAACTGCTGTGGACAATATCAATATTGTATCACTCATAAACCTGCATGGTTTTGCCAAAAATTGGAAGTTAAGTGACAGTTTTAAGCAAAGCCACCGTAAAAAGCACTCAGGTGAACACAAGGTACTGCAAATGGGCATAAATGCTGCCCTACTGCTGAGCACCAAAGCTGTCACCATTGGAGCGGGGCAACTGATGGAACGTCAGATCCAGAGGTCATAAGTCCCTGTTTTTGGGTTGATTGTAACATTGAATGGTCACTAAGAACCTAGTCATAAGTTCAGGACTACTTGTAACTAGTTTCATCAATTGAAGTCATATTGTAGTTGTTCTACAAGAGTTATATAACAGTAGAAAGAAACTCCTCCTTGACCCTTGGCTGATCTTAGAAAACAGAAGAACAGAGTTGGAAGGGGCCTTGGAGGTCTTCTAGTCCACCCCCCTACTTGAGCAGGAGACCCTATATCATTTCAGACACCTGGTTGTCCAATCTCTTCTTAAAAACCTCCAGTGTTGGAGCGCTCACAACTTCTGAAGGCAAGTCATTCCACTGATTAATTGTTCTAACTGTCAGGAAATTTCTTCTCATTTCTAGGTTGCTTCTTTCCTTGATTAGTTTCCATCCATTGCTTCCTAGGTGTTGGTTTGGAGAATAGGTTGACTCCAGTGGTGGGTTTGACTTACCTTTGCTACCGGTTCACTCGCACGGAGACACATGCTCGTTTTATTCTCATGCGTGTCACTTCTATGCATGTGCAGCACATATTTGATGACGTCTGAGCAGGTGGGAGGAGCTTCTCACTACCACCACTGCTACTGGTTTGCCCAAACTGGATAGCAACCTACCACTGGTTGACTCCCTCTTCTTTGTAGCAGCCCGTTAGAGTTCATCATTGTTGGACTTTGCAAGTCTGAATGGCACTTCCCCCCTCCCTCCTTTTATCTTTCTCAAACTACAATTCTGTCCTGGACTCAGTTTTCTTTTTATCTGACCATTATCTTGGCTCATCCTTCTGTTCCTCAAGGTTATTCTTTCTTCCCATTACACCAGCATACATAACCATACATTACACCAGCAATGCATAATCGTGTGAAGTAAGAGTGGCATGGAAATTAGTAAGTGGTTCACAATCCCCACATGAGTAAGAGTGGGTTTTGATCTGAATGACTTTTCCAAGCTCCTTTTAAAACAAACTGTAACTTAACCTTTTCTTTGTTTAATTGTGCTGGCCTAATTTGTTTGGTTTATTGCCATTTGAATAAACGGAAGCATGCAAAAGCCTCCAGCTTTCCTTTCCCCTTGGTATTAGCTGAAAACCAGGTCAAGAGGCATCAGTTCCTCATAACTTCTCATGACTTTCAAGATGAGAATTTTATTTAATGTCTTATGCAGAGACCCAACTTGGCCTAATGGTTAAAGCACTAGGCTAAAAACCAGGAGACTGTGAGTTCTAGTCTTACTTTAGATGGGTGGCTTTGGGTCAGTTAGCCCACAATATCAAGTTGGGTGACAAACCAGCTGGTCAATTCCTTTCACAACGAACACTTAGTTGATCTGACCCATCATGTACAGGAAAATAATAGGAAGGGAAAAAAAGTTAAGGTCTTTTGGGTAGAAAGGGTCTTTGTTCTAATTTCTAACCGTGGCTTCAAATTCTATTTTCTTTAGAATTCACTAGCCATAGCCTGCCCTGTAGCCATGGGAAGAAATGAAACTATCAGCTGCCCATTTATCCATTGCAGATCCGAAGATCCAAATATGAATGTTTTTGTTAGATTCTAGGATGGACTTCTTTAGAGAATATTTTTCCCCCTTACGCTATTGTAAGATCCAAGTAGTTTCGGGAAGCCATAATGCACATGACAAAATCTTCTGGGATTACTGCAAAGACCCACTTACTCCTTATTCTAGTTTGTATAACACTACCTTACAATTGCTCAAAAATTGAAAGAGGCTTTGGTTGTTATTGTTTTCATCTTATTCCTAGGACGCTTGAGAATTTCTTGAGAATTTGCTTTGTTCCTGAAGATGATGGCAAGGACTACTACTACTGGTGTGTGTGTGTGTGTGTGTGTGTGTGTGTGTGTGTCTTTCCCCTTCCTCTTTATCCATGAACTTTTCTTCAGTTTATTTGTTTTGCAATTCAATCCATTCCTCATTCATTTTCTCTACATGACTAAACCACCTTAGCACATATCTTTAACGCTTGCCCCTCGGTTTTGTCTTCAATCTGCATTTATTCAGCACCCATTCATCCTTGACCCTATCTCTTCTTGTTTTATCACACATACTTCTTAAGTACTCTATTTCCACTCCATCCAACTTATTTTCACGTATCTTGTAAGACACCCTGCTGTCCCCTCCATATAAGAAACAGGGAAGAATTACATTCTTATACACAGCCATTTTTGGTTCTTTTGCAAATATTTGTTCCTTGTTCCTTGCAACAAATCACATACAACCTAATCCCTTTCTTCCAAAATTAGTACATCTTTTTAAAACAATTCTCCAAACAGTTTTCTGTCTTCAGTAAACACTTTAGAGAGTTACGCAAATTCATTTTCTTGCTCTAATTTTTCACCACTGATGTATAACTTGGTATAGCTTGCATTTGTTCACTCAAAAAATTTTGCCCCATGTTCCTCATTGCATCACACATTCTAATGTTCCTGCAAAGTTTTAAGTTCTTAGCCCTTAACGTGGACTTATCTGCATACCTAAGTATATACACATCTGTCTTCCAAGCCAACATGTCGTTACTATAAAATGCATCAAATATCCTAGGACTATCACACTTCCTTATCTTATTTCCCTGCTCATTGTTCCATTTATCATGGGCCATTCTTATTGCATTCAACTATGTCGTCCTCGACTTACAATGATTCATTTAGTAACCGATTGGTCATGCCAATCATCTTTTGGTCTGTCATATCTCTTTCCCACACATCTAGTCATGTAACCTAGAAGGATGATTTTTCCCAAAACAGATGTTTGGATCTTCAATTACTATTGATTGGAGCATAATGGAACTACCACTATTCCTACCTTTATGAGAACCTCAACAATCAGAAAACAGCAGCTCAGGCTTTTTCAGTCCTTTTATTCATAATTAAATCTGCTCCTTCACTTCCCTTTTATTAGTTCCACTCCACAAGAACAATTTTCATTCAGAACTATTCCTTTCTTTTTCTCTTAGTTCCGCAGGCCGCACAACACATCCATTTCCTTTATTGGTTTTATGTGATAATTCCTCCTATTATCATTTACTTTTCCTACATTGCAAGCCACAATCTTCCATAATGCTGTCATCATCACAATTAAATTCATGATGGACCTCAGTGCCCTGTCAGGGTTTAGTCCATCAAGGCTTTCACCAGATATTTTCTGGTAAGATAGAGAAGGTTAGGCAGAGTTATTAGCTTTAATTATACCTGTACCATGTATATTATAGCATTGCCTACTGATGATAAAAAACAACAACACACAAACATGATTGTTTTGGACACATTTTGGGCAAAATGCAATAAAATCTGTTTTACTAAGAACATATTCCCCATATTCTATGTAAAATAAGATCTCTGAACTTGCAACTATCTTACTATTTTCTCTCTCTCCATCCATCCATCCATCTATCATCCAGGCCAGAAGAGAATGGACAGTCACTTGTCTGAAATGGTATAGGATCTCCTGTTTGAGAAGAGGGCTAGAAGGCCCCCAAGCCCCCAGATCTATTTTGTTCTGATTCTAATTTATTGGTTGCCATCTTACCACAGTGTAACTCAATCACAGAAATTTGGGTTTATTTGTTTATTTGTTTGACATATATGATGCCCATCTCACTTAGAGGCAATTTCTGGACAGTTTACAAACATTAAGAACTGGTAAACATTAAAACAATAAATAATAATAATTATAATTTGCAATCGTAAAATAGGGAGGAATGGAACACAAAATGCACAGGGAGAGGTGCGGTCTTCTCTTAATCCAATAGCCACCTCTAGAGTGGTGCACCTCCATTGGGGTTCCAGGTCAACTGACAGAGCCAGGTCTTCAGGCCCTTGAGGAAAGTCAGAAGGATGGTTGCCAATCCCACTTCATGTGGCATATTGTTCCAAAGGGCAGAGCCACGGCAGAGAAGGTTCTTATCCTGGACCCATCAGCTGGAATTCCTTGACCAACAGGATCTGCAGCATATCTTTTCAGCCAGCATGGCTGGGGTGGGCCAGTCCCATTGGGATGAGACAGTTGCTTAGCCTGGACCTATGTCATGAAAGGCTTTAAAAGTGATCATCAACACCTTGAATTGACTATGGAGATTCATAGTCATCCAGGTTATGATTGTCCTAAGAGTGCTTTTTCAAAAGGCAACCGGACTCTCTGTATTTTTTTCTCTTGAAGACATTTCGCTTCTCATCCAAGAAGCATCTTCAGTTCTGATTGAATGGTGGGGAACCACCATTCCCCCATCATTCAGTCAGAACTGAAGATGCTTCTTGGATGAGAAGTGAAATGTCTTCAAAAGACAAAAAAAAAAACCCACAGGCATTCCAATTGCTTTTTGAAAAAGAATCTTTGGCACCACACTTTGAATTGTACCTGGAAATACACAGACTGTCAATGTAGCTTGTGGAATAGGGGAGTAACATGAGCCAACCTTGGGGCCACAATAACTGCTCACACCAGTTTTACTGTAACTTTTGAATACTCTTTAAGGGTAGAGCCCCATGTAGAGCCCAATGCAATAGGGCAGGCATGAGATGACCAGAGATTGAGTGACTGAGTGGTTGTAGTATAGTAGCATACACATAGTTAATTTTCTGGGTGTCCACACTCTGCGGTCTGGGCAAAGGTTTTGATGATTCCTTCTCTAGGGGTTTAATCAGAGGTGGGTTTCAGCAGGTTCTGACCAGTTTCTGGAGAACCGGTAGCGGAAATTTTGAGTAGTTCAGAGAACTGGTAAATACCACCTCTGACTGGCCCCACCCCTATCTATTCTTTGCTTCCTGAGTCCTAGCTGATTGGAAATGGGGATTTTGCAGTAATCTTCCCCTGGAGTGGGGTAGCAATGGAGAGCCACGCCCACCAAGCCATGTCACATTCACCAAGCCACACCCACAGAACCGATAGTAAACATTTTTGAAACCTACCACTAGGTTTAATGACAATGATTTGTATGATAAGCCAAGGGAGATTGCAGATTGCTGGACAGTTCATCGTAGAATGAAATACGTGGCATTCCGTCTTACCTTTCATCTATCTTCCATTTAAGTAAGTGCAATAATTCACAAACAAATCATAAAGATTTCGCCAAATTCTCTTCCCTTGTCCAAGAAACTTTTGATGTCCTCTTGTCATCAACTTAAATTAGCAACAGTGGGGAGATAAAATGCAGGATCATTTTTCCCCCCTGCCTGACACTAATTATTTGGAGCATCTGATAAGCAACCACAAGGACAAACAGCTTTCTCTTTGTAGCTGTTTCTCCCAGCAACCAGTTTCTAGGGGCATAAGATTGCTGAAGTACCTCTTTAGGTCTGTCTTTGTGAGCAACACGGCAGATGTTGTTGATGAGGATTGCTGGTCAGGGTTCACACGAATATTGCACCACCACACCTAACGTCAGGTGTGCTGATGTGTCTGTGAATCCTGGCACATTAACCAAAGGTCTTGGGAAAAGCTACCGTTAAAGCATCTAAAGCATCGTTAAAGTACTTGCTCCATCCGCAACATTCATTTGCTCTTTAGAAGGAAAAACAGGGAAAGAAGAGGGTTAGGTTGATGTGAATCAGAAGAAACAATGCAGAACAGGAAAGTGTTAGTAGGGAGAAATAATTATGCATTGGGCAAAACATGGATGGTGGTGAAGGAGAAGGGTCTGCGACTGAACAGACTTTTTAACTATAAAACTAGCTTTTTAACTCTTCAGATTGACTCTCTTGGAAACACGCCTTCAGGGCTTTTTTCCCTGGAATCTTCTGAACAGAAGATTCTCAGTCATCCAGGTCACGATTGTCCCAAAGGTGATTTTTCTCAAGAAGCAAGTGGACTTTTCTTTTCTTTTCTTTTCTTTTCTTTTCTTTTCTTTTCTTTTCTTTTCTTTTCTTTTCTTTTCTTTTCTTTTCTTTCTTTCTTTCTTTCTTTCTTTCTTTCTTTCTTTCTTTCTTTCTTTCTTTCTTTCTTTCTTTCTTTTTTGTCTTTGAAGATATTTTGCTTCTCATCCAAGAAGATTCTCAGAGCTGAAGAAGCTTCCTGGATGAGAAGCGAAACATCTTCAAAGAAAAACAAGGAAGTCCAGTTGCCTCATGGAAAAAAAAAAATCACCTTTGCGACAATCGTGACCCAGATGGCTGAGAATCTCCATAGACTTCTGATTAGATGTATAATCTCAAAATTGTCATCCTAAGAACCACAGAAGAGACCCTTACTGTAAATCTCCATCCTTCTCTCTGCTTTGCCAGTACAGGTAGTCCTCCTCCTCATTTGTTTAGTGAATGTTCAAAGTTACGACGACAGTGAAAAAAGGGACTTATGACCGTTTTTTCACACTTTTGACTGTTGCAGCATCCCCATGGTCACATGATCAGAATTCAGACTCTTGGCAACTGGCATGTATTTATGACGGTTGCAATATCCTGGGGTCATGTGATCACATTTTGAGACCTTCTGACAAGTAAAGTCAATGGGAAAGCCAGATGGACTTAACATCTGTGTTGCTAACGTGACAATTGCAATGGTTCACTTAACAACTGTGGCCAGAAAGGTCATAAAACGGGGCAAAACTCACTTAACTACTGTCTCACTTGGCAATGGAAATTTGGGGCTCAGTTGTGGTCATTAAATCGAGGACTACCTGTAGATTTGCACACCTGGAACTGTGCAGCGATGCCAAAAATACTTTGCTGTGGAATCCTTCCTATATATCAAGTCTTTAGTTTTAAATCTTTATATGTGGGAAGGGGTCTTGCAACTCGGATACACTTTTAGGGCCACATTTTTTTCCCCTGGGAGGAGGGAAAACCCCAACAGCAGGAGGGGAAATTATTGCATTTCTTAATTCACTAACACATTCAGGATTGTGAGAGTGTGGATTTTGAGGCATAACATTTTCAGTGAAAAGTGCCTTAGACCATACTAGCATCTATGGCTTTTTAATTATCCAGTAGAGTCTTTGGTAACTGAGGTAGGCTTGAAAGTCAGTACATAATAGTCTTCTTTCACTCCGTCAGATTAGTTCCCCCAAGTAAGGTTTGGGAGGGAGCTGTTTTCCAATCCAACTTTCCGCCACTTTCTTCAATACCTCATTTGACTACCTTCAGCCTTTCTTGAGTTGGTAGGTAGGGCGGTAATGGTTTGCTGAACAAAGAACAGATTTAAACAGAAAGAAGGAGGATTGTTCTCTCCTACTTCTTGCCTCCGACTTGGTTCCATAACTTTCAACTGGGCTTTTACTGCCAGCTCTTAAAAAGGAGGAGGTGGAGGGAAGAGGGAGAAAGCAGAAAGGAAGGGAAGAAGGGGAGGAGGAAGGGAGAGAGGTAGGGGAAGGGGAAAGGAGGAGGAGGAGAAGAGGAGGAGGAGGAATAATAATAATAATTACAGAGTTTCAAAGAATCAAGATTAAGATTAACTTGAACTTCAGACATGGTCCTATACCAGAGAGTCAATAGTCCATTATTTAATGGTTTGACTCCATCCATTTGGGGTTTCTTCTATGTCTGACCAGATGTTTCTTGGTAACGCTGAAGTGAGGCATGAAATAAATAGTCTTTCGTTATTGTCTCCTGCATCTCATTGCTGGTATCAGAGGTCTACTGCCTCCCACGGCTCATCTGGCTAATAGTTGTGGAATGATTTATTCATCTTGAATTGGTCTAATTTGATGTAAATGCCACTTTAAAATATGGGGCATCATAACATCGTGTTTTTGAAATCTCTGTATATTGGATGCAAGAAATTGCAGCTCTCCATCTTGGCATGTGATCAGCGTGTCACAATTAGTGTGAAGAAATATGTTGATTGCATCTCCCATCCATCTGCTTCACTGGATGATAGCAAATTCCACTATTAGGAGAGGAGGAAAATTCCATGTCATGTGAGTTTATTTCCATGTAAATTACATAGATACATTTCGCATGGTGAATTTTGTCACATAAAACAGTTCCAGATCAGGAGCCACTGTTAGGTCAGATACGAACGTTGGATGCTGTATGGATTTAAATGTGCCACTCAGGTTGCAGGACCCAACTGAAGTTGTTTAATTTCAGAAAAGCAAAATAAAGTCACACCTGACTTTAGGGATAGGGAAATTCCTTGGCTAGAGAGAGCAACTTAAACAAAATCCTAGAGGAAAGGAACAACAGATCATTTCCATGTTGTTACCGTAAAAAGTACATGGGCATGTGTCAGGCCCAAGGCAATAAACAACACAACGAAATCCAATTCAGTCCAATCCTTTATTTGTTAACACCCAGTAAACTTGCCAAACTATCATCTTCTCAGCTATTTGGTACTTCCTGAGAGGTTCTAAGATGTGGCTACCCATATCCTCTTCCTGCCTGCCGCATTTCGTTCGGGATGGTGCAGTCTCTTAAAATTTGGGCTTTCCTCTAATAACGGAATAAGAGTTGGAAGGGACCTTGGAGGTCTTCTAGCCCAACCCGCCTGCTCAAGCAAGAACCCCTATACCATTTTAGACAAATGGTTGTCCAGTGTCTTCTTAAAAACTTCTAGTGTTGGAGCACCCACAACTTCTGGAGGCAAACCATTTCACTGGTTAATAATTCACACTGTTAGGAAGTTTCTCCTTAATTGGTTCTCTACTCAATTAGTTTCCACCCACTGCTTCTTGTCCTGCCCTCAGGTGCTTTGGACAATAGCTTGACTCCCTCTTCTTTGTGGCAGCCCCTTAGATATTGGAACACTGCTATCATGTCTACCCTACTCCTTCTTTTTGTTAAACTAAACATACCCAGTTCCTACAACCGTTCTTCATATGTTTTAGCCTCCAGTCCTCTAATCATCTTTGTTGCTCTTCTCTGCACTTTTTCTAGAATCTCCACATCTTTTTTATATCATGGTGACCAGAATTGGATGCAATATTCCACATTTGGTCTTACTAGGACATTATAAACTGGAATGTACCTCCTCTCTGGGACAACTCTGTGCTGCCATGATTCCCCTCCGCTGTTCCTCTAAGTTGCACGTTCCATCACATTACATTCTTGGTGGTTTACTAGGATGAATAGAGCTTGCTTGAGCCTTGTTTTTTTTTCCCAGGATGGCGCTCAGGGTTTGTTTGTTTGTTTGTTTGTTTGGATATTTCTCATTGTATAACAAGGATGTTGTCTTCCAGCTTATTGCCTGCTTAATGATCCAAAATGGGAAGACCAGACTTATTTATTTATCATTCATTCACTCACTCACTCACTCACTCACTCACTCACTCACTCACTCACTCACTCATTCATTCAATTTTGTTTCTATAGCTTCCATCTCAATCCATTTGACAGAAATCTGTGATTGTTCATCATACATCAAGGCACAGAATTGCAATTTCTTGTATTAAAGTTTACAAGGAGGCCTGTGGCCATCAAGATAAGAATGTAATTTCTTCAGGGTGTACAACTTGTCCTCGACTTAAAGCCACACTTGAGCCCCAAATTTCCGTTGATAAGTGAGACTATTTTAAGTGAGTTTTGCCCATATTACGACCTTTCTTGCACAGTTGTTAGGTGAATCACTGTAAAGTTAGTAAGCCGGTTGTTAAGTGAATCTGACTTCCCCATTGACTTTGCTTGTTAGAAGGCCACAAAAGATGATCGCATGACCCTGGGGTCACCGCAACTGTCTTAAATATGAGTCAGTTGCCAAATGTCTGAATTTTGCTCACATGACTATGGGGATGCTACAGTGGTCGTAAGTGTGAAAAAATGGTCATAAATCACTTTTTTCAGTGTTGTTGTAATTCAAACGGTCACTAAATGAACTGTTGTAAGTCAAGTATCACCTGTATTCCTATTGTTTTTCTCTTCTGAGTTCTTCTGGGAACTTAACAGAATTGACAATGAATAATTCATGACATGGAGTCCTTAAAATTAAGCTCGATTTGCAAATACCCTAGCCCACTGACATCTTTTTGACTCCCCACAAAAACCTGTCATGGGCCTGAACATGGAGAACTTACAAAGTTTTTTTGCATCTGATAAATTCTTAGGTGGTTTGTTTAAAGTAAATGGCATGGAGTAGTTGAGTTAACTTGTTCATCAGCAACAGGGAAGTTGTTAACAGAAAATGGTAATTAGAAGATGCTTGGCAACTCTCTTCCCTCTGATGCTGATATTTCGGCATGCCATGCTTAGCCAACCTGGGTTTTATGTTTGCTAGAAAATTGTTTTAATAAAGGGAAGCAAGAGGGGTTAGTGAGATCTTTGTAATTTGTGCTCCTATCGGCCTTTAAGGTTGCGTGATACATGGTCATGTAATTGAGAGATTTTTCTCTTTTAGTCCTAAGTAGAATTAGAACGTGAAGCATTTAAGTAGATATGTCTATTTTAGTTCTCCATTCTTCTCAATCTACACATCCTTCTTTGCCAGTTGTTCACTGAAGCTGGAGTGATGTGATAATTCTCTAGTCCCTTGTATCTCAGCCATACCACCTCTGCTGCAAATAGATACATTTTTCACTGAATGCTATTTTACCATTTTATTTATATATTTCTTGATAAGTTAAAATGATCCATGTTGGAAACTGCCCTGCCACATTCATTTTTGCTTTTTTTTTTTTTTTTTTTTTTTGGGCGACAGATGGTATCTAAAAAAAGTATGACACCTCCTTGTGATGTTGTCCAGATATATACTCTTATTTTTGCTAAACCACATGTAGTTTGAAAATGCAGTTGCTGGGCTCTCTTACAGGTTTTTAATAAATTAAATATGGATGTTAGGTCAGAAAGTGCATTTCATTTTTAAAATTTAATTTAAGTTGTTAAAGAAATCGCCATTATTTCTTTTTTGACAAGGAAAACAAGGAACACTCCAGGTTTCGGAACGCTGACCAAATTCTTAACAAAATATTTCGCCCTGGGTTCATTGATGGACAGTCTGTTTAGGAAGAAAGATAAGGGCCCAGATTGGTGAAGTGTAATGCTGAATGCAAATATTGAGTTTCATCTGAGTATATAACTCAATTACATTGAATGATTTGTTGATTGTCAGGAATTAATACATGAACCGAAGGAATGGATATGGGTACAGCGGTCTATGGAAAATGTATGTCTATCTGCATGCAGGATGATAGGTGGTGTTGGTAAGGTTGAAATTCACACATGTTCCATCTGCTTTTATGTGACTCAAGCAAGAGAAGGCTGAAATGGATCCATTTGGACAATGTTAGCCCACTTAATTCTGTCTCTGTTGCTTCCTAGCATCATGTCATCATTACTTAACATCTAGAAGTAATGCCCTCTAGGTATGAAAGGAGTACTGTAGACCTAACCCCAGAAAAATATCTTTCTCATTATCTCCAAAGCAATATTTATCAATGAAACTAATTCAGCGGCCAGTTATTTTTTTTTTCCCCCTGTGCAAATCACAGTAGGGAAATCAAAAATCAGGCGCCCATCATTTAGTATTAGAAGTCTTTTCCCCTTTCGGTGAAGAAAACCCAGTTACTCTGATTTTGTTCTGGGCACTTATTATATTTCTCCTGCATTTAAGAAGGGGAAAAAAAATGTTTTGGATTTCAAAGGGTGGACAGTGGTATGCTACGAGAGGTGCCAAGTGGTTATTTTAAGGCGTATTATGGAACTGTCTATAAAATTGCCAGTCTTCAGAGAGAGAGAGAGGAGGTGGGGGTGCAGCTGCTTTTTAGATCACAAAGGTCTCTCAGTGGCAGAAATTAAGCGGGTAGGGTGAAGCAAAAGAGCAGGAAAAAAAGGGGGGGGGAGGGGGGAAGTTTCCAGGCTGTGGTAGAAGAGTTAAAATAAACAAACAGCAATGGGTGATTGTATCTCTCCATCAAGGCTTCTTTATTCTTCCATGCTCAGCCAGTGGTCAACACGTTCGACGCCCTTCCTTGGGTTTATCCATTCCTTCTTTGACTGCTTTGGTTTATTCAGCTGGGGTTTTGTGGTGCTTTATGGGAACTTCTGTAGAACAACAGACGTGAAGGTAGACAAAGTACCTATGTGAGGAGAACAGACATGCTAGTTTCTTTCATGTGTCCCTGGTAGGAGAAATAGATGTGGTCACCCCATACACACAGATACACAAACATACAGCCCTGCTTGCTCTTTCCTGTGTGTGCCCTCCTCATTTGAGTGATAGAGAGATCTCTGACAGAAGGTCTTTCTCTCTGGTTTGGTACAAGGGGGAGGACATTCCTTGGAGGGAGAGACATGATAGATACTTCAAGTCTACAACTTAGAATAACAGAATAACAAGAGTTGGAAGGGACCTTGGAGGTCTTCTAGTCCAATCTCCTGCTCAAGCAGGAAACCCTATACCATTTCAGACAATCTCTTCTTAAAAAATTCCAGTGATGGAGCACCCAACAACTTCTGGAGGCAAATAATTCCATCGATTAAGGTGGTCAGAAAAAATTCTCCTTAGTTCTAGGTTGAGTCTCTTTTTGATTAGTTTACATCTATTGCTTCTTGTTTTGCCTTCGGGTGCTTTGGAAAATAGGTTGACCAGTTCTTTGTGGCCGCCCTTCAAATGTTGGAAGACTGCTATCATGTCATCCTAGTCCTTCTTCTTCTTCTTTTTTTTTTAAAGTAGACATACGCAATTCCTGCAACCGTTCTTCGTATGTTTTAGCCTCCAGTTCACTAATCATCTTTGTTGCTCTTCTCTGCGCTCTTTCTAGAGTCTCAGCATCATTTTATATCATGGTAATATGAAATTTTAGAATTTAGAACCCTTATGAATATGAGACAGGTTATAAGTAACTGGTATGCTTTATGCAAAATGACTTCCTATTAGTTTCTGGCAATTATACTTACTTTCATTTCAAGATTAAAATGGTCTCTCTGCTATTCTCCTTCCAAACACACACTTGCACACTGTGATACTACATACACTTCCATGCATCTCAGCTGTAATTAAACATTACTCGTGATTTCTTAAGATGATATAATTTCAGAATCTAACCTGCCATTGATACTAGAGTCCATATGCTCATTGGGCAAGAATATAAGTTTGGTTCATGCCATCTCCAGGTTGCAACAGAAATCAAAAAGAAGTGAAGCTAGGAAGCAAAAGGAACCAAGGATGATACTGCACCTCTCCTTTCCTTTCCTTCTTTTCTTCATGAGATCTCCATCCAGTCCATGTTTCTTGTTCTCCTTCTTTTTTTTCTATTCACGTAAAAGGGAAAAGGAAAAGATTCATAACAGGGAAAGGACTGTGAAGTTTACTGTAAGAAGGAAAAGTTTGATAAGCACCAATACTTAAATCTAGGAAAAGGATTTGGGATAAAATCTCCATGAGGACAAAGAGAGGCCCACGTAGTTAATTATAATAAAATGACAATGATCTGGTTTACTCAACATCTTGAACCCACTTATTCAATTAGCTACTGCTGGGATTCCTAAAATACATTCGACTTATACTCTGAAGTGATAAGAAAGTGGATTTCTCCAGTGCAGTGTGGCTCTCCACAATAACAAAAGGTTGCATGAAATGCAGTGGACTGATGTGCAACTTATCTAATGAAGTTCTTTCGAGAACACAGCAAAAAACGCTTTAATGGATTAATTTAACAGCCTTGCTATGGTAATAAAACCAAAATACATTTAAAATGCTCAGGGCCAGGAAAGAGAAAACCCTAAAAAGGCTAATCAATGTTCTTTAGGTGATTCGGTCTGTAGCTTTGGTTGGAGCTTATGGGAATTGTAGTCCAAAAAGATTTAGAAGTCAGATAGAAGACACATGCAAAAAAAGATGTAGTTTACCTTCCTCTAACTAGATTGAATTGGATTTTCTCTTTCATTCCTTTCTGTGAAATACAATTCAATTATTAATGAAATATAAGTAATTTTAGCAGTGAAATTGTTATTGACATGCAATTGTAACTTAATTTTCATAATTAGTATTTTTTTATATATAAATATACCCAAATACACCTCTTTAAGGAATGAATCTCTATTAAGATATTGAATTGTAGTAGCTGGAACAGTAAAGTGTACAATAGGCCAGACCACACAGTTGTGATTGATTACTTGGAGAGTGTTGACTCACGCAGGAGCCAATCTAAGCTGTGATTGGTTGCTGTGAATATAAAGGGGGCATTTCTTTCTTTCCCGCCTTTTTCTTCTGTGTGCTCTGTATACTGTTTAATTTACCTCCTGACATTCCTGTGTTCCTCACCATCTTTTGTTCTTTCAGATAGATAGATAGATAGATAGATAGATAGATAGATAGATAGATAGATAGATAGATAGATAGATGATAGATAGATAGATAGATAGATAGATAGATAGATAGATAGATGATAGATAAATTGATAAATAGACAGATGATAGATATATAGATGATAGATATGGATAGATGATAGATATAGATATAGATAGATGATAGATATAGATGATAGATGATAAACATGATATTTATCATCTATCTATTGATGATTGATAGATGATAGATAGATGATTGATAGATAGATGATAGATATAGATAGATAGATGATAGATGATAGATTGATAAATAGATGATTGATAGATAGATGATAGATATAGATAGATAGATGATACATGATAGATGATAGATAGATAGACAAACAGACAGATAGATGATAGATGGATGGATGGATGGATTGATAGATAGAAGGTAGATAGATAGATAGATAGATAGATAGATAGATAGATAGATAGATAGATAGATAGATAGAGGGAGGGAGGGGAATGAGAGAGAGATGATACAGATACAGATATAGTGCCTCTGACTTCATCTGGACAGCTGCTACCCAATTCCTTGACAATACCATAGCTTGGAGGGGAGCCACACAAGAGAAGGCCATTTCTTTTATACCTGTAAAGGAGGCTTGCAATTCTGAAAGTGGAATATGTAGAAATGATTCTGATAAATTAAAGCATGATTGGATGCTTTTTAGAGATCAGACATTCCCATTTTATACAGCAGTTTACCTGCTTGTGATGATTTTTGAATCAAAGATTTCATGACTGATAATCTTTCCCTGTCTCTTATACCCACCCATGACTTTTCTCTACAGTCTGAAGTGCAAAGTTGGCCTTTGGTTGTCAACAAACATTTGGGCAATCGAGTAATATCAGTGCTGATAATAAGTCCTTCCATAAAGTGTTAACCTTTGGGTGACTGCAAAAACAATGAATTTCCTTAACATATGGGTGGGGAGCAATGACCTTTTATGATTTGTGGACTTCAACTCCCAGAATTCCTGAGCCAGCCATGCTGGCTCAGGAATTCTGGGAGTTGAAGTCCACAAGTCATAAAGGTGCCATCATTCCCCCCCTCTGCCTTAATGGTTAATATATTGATTAAAGAATAAGCTTTTATGATGTAGAGTATCCTTTAGTTTCAGTTTGAGGTAATTGATTCTTTGGGCTGGTAATAAAATTCTTGCTACTGAGATGAAAATTAATCATGCTTATCCAGCAGTAAATTGGATCAGTCCAACAAGATTTGCCTTCAAATAAAATATAAATGGGGTCAGGCTAGCTGTTTCTGTACTAAGTTTAACTGAACTAGGATTTAATGTTAGTTCTTCAGACTGGCTGGAGATGATTGTGAGTGTTGTCAGCCATGAGTAAAACAGGTTTTAATTTTGTTATTGTTGCTATTTTTATCTCCTTAAGGAAATAGAATGCACATGTAGATTTTTATTTTATGTCGTTTTACTTTATATCATTTTACTCTTTTATTTTATTTATTCTTTTTTGTGTGTTTCAAATGCTGAAATAAACCAGGCATTTTTATTAGGGTCTTGGTTTGGAATTTATATGAGGGTGCAATCAACACCGTGGGGCAAATTTTCTTAAGATTTCCAGTTTCATTCAAAACACAGAAGCTGTATTTCCTCAAATACTGTCTTCTCTTCAGTGCTAGGACCCCAGATAAATCTCATATAATAATTTATTAAAACTGACTTGTGCTTCCCTTTCCACATAATATGCCCATTCTGTTAGAAAAACAGATGCGGGGTTGAATAAATAATCCTGACCTCAGGAAAGACCGGTGGAGAAAAACTATTAATATTTTGCATTCAAGAATGTGCATATTTGAAGATAGTTCTGAACAGCTATTCAGCTAATTAATGTCTATTATGTATCTTTTGACTTTAGAATTGCTCTGGTACGCTTTGTAGAATGCAGCACGTTGTAGTATTTTGAGGAAATATGATGATGCCTTATGTGTGCGTGTGTGATGGTTCTTGACTTATGACCACAATTGGGAGTGGAAAATTAGTTGTTAAGTGGTGCAACCATTAAGTGAGGTGTCACGTGGCCACACCTTATTTTATGATCTTTTCGCTGCAGCTGTTAATCAACCACTATAGACATTAAGTGGGACATCACATGAACACAACTTGTGACCGTCCCTACTGGTTTACCCAATTTCTTTTCATTGATGATGGTAATAATAATACAAAATTATCTGATTTCTTTATGTGTAGTCTCTATGAAATCATTTCTGCCTAAATTGTAGGACATGTCAGGAAGTTTAAAAAAAAAATTAGATTGGCTAAGGCTAGCTAGGTTGATCATGGTTAACCGTTAATGAATGTCAATGGATATAGTGAAAGTTTAGTTATCTCAATATTAGTCTGTGTGAAGGTCCCAAAAATTAAAATGGATACTAAGAAATGATAAAATACTGTCATACTTCCTAAAACTGGTGGAGTTTTGGTATAACCATTAAACATATTTAAACATAAATCTAATTCAATTTTACTACACTTTCTTTGTGTGTTAGAGCCATTCATTTACTATCCTTTGTACTTTGTAGTATTAAATAGGGTATATCTGCTCAAAATTAATTAGGATTATTTATTATTTATTATCAATTTATATATGCCACATATCTCACTATCCAAAGCAGCTACGTTTAAGTTTACAAACTTAGATTTTTCAAACACATTAGAAGCCTCTTTCTCTACCAAATACCAGATTGAGACCAGATTAAAATCTTATGCTTAAATATTGATGCTTTTTGAGTTGGTATTTTGCTGCCTATAATATTTAATTCTCCAAAATAGATGCTTGTAAATGTATACGCAAATGTTGTCCTCAAGACATATGTAGAAATGTACACATTTGTAAAATATGCATTAAAATATGTCACTCTGCTCTGTTTCTCTAAAATAAGCATATCGACACCTTTAAAACGTGCCTAAATGTTAAACAGTGTTGTGCAATACAAAACAAGCGTTCAGGATAGAACTTGTGTTTGTTGTTAAGATGTTGGTGATTATACATACATTAAACAACACAGTTCAGAGCATGAATGTCGCACATTTTCATGTTAGAGGGATTCCCCCAGAATTAAATTTGTAATATTTAAATGCACTTTTGCTTGTTTACAAAAAGCCTCGTTTAAGGAAAAAAAAGTATGGTTTTAAAATAATATAGAATATTATTTTGATATGGCATATCTGGGGAAAACAGAGGGGAGAAGGGGGTGTAGTCAAAATCGCACATTTGCAATAAGTATTAATGGATTCTTGTCTATGGATACAAAGAAAACTTCGAAGGCTGATGTTAGTGGGCTAGAAAACCATGGCCCATTGCAAAAAAAAAAAATAAAAAATTGAACTTGAGTTTGGAAGAGCTCTGACTGTTAATGGGAGTTGAAATTATTGCTCTATCTGTGTTTCATATGAACTTTAATGCACAATGTAAAATGACACCAGCATGCAATTAAATTCCAAGGGTTTAAAACAGCTTCCCCTGCAAGGGATTTATTGCAATTTGGCAACAGTTCAGTCCTGTTAGAGTTGATAGTTGCAAACATTTGTGGATCTTCTCGTTAAATGGAGGAACATTTGTGTCTCAAAATAGCCAGTATGTTGGAGGGAAGAAGTCCAGTCAATTGTTAGTTAGGAACTTATTCTCTTGCCCTGAAAGTCAAATTTCTTGTGAGAAATCCACTCATTCCCCATCTTCATTGACTCCTCCCCCCCGCCCCATAAAAACAAACCATAATCATGGTCCAACAGGAATAATTTGTTCATACCGCAGTTTCATATCTTCATCAAAGAAACCGAGAATCATACATTATTTTTTTTTAGAAAAAAAAATAACAGATTAACACTAAAATGATAGTATGGGCAGAGCCAGGAGGTGGAGTTAAAAAAGGAATTCACCTGGAGTCTTTACATTCCCACAAACATCTAAACCAAGCCCCCTCTTGAATCCTGTTAACTGTTATCTAGCACCAATTTAGTGCTGACTGTTAGCTGAGCAAGTTCCTGTGTATAGACATGAGCAATAAATCATCTTAAGTGGAATGTAACACATGATCCTGATTCTTTGCAGCTGACAAGGATGCATCCCATCCATGCAGACTCACAGCATGTTTTTCCCACCAGATGTCAGCTTTCTATGACTTTGTGGTTGGTACAATGGAAGATGTCCCATTACATGTAAGATGGATATACATGAGGGTCATATTATGACTAGAGGTTCCCTCCCTGTAATCTATATACACCAGTCCCAAGATCAACAGTATATGTTGAATCAACAGTATATCTCTGTGACAGAGCGTGAGTCAGACTCTTCTCCATGTCTTTGAGAAGAGATTATGCAAGTGGATTTTAACAATATGAGCAGTTTGACAGTATCCAAGGGAAATTATGTATGTCTTCATGTGATGTTTCTTTTGTTGTGGAGTCTATGTGTAAATAGCAGTCATCATGATAAAAAGAACGGAGGTATCCCTGCCTTTAAAAAAAGGTAGAAGAATGATATTATAATGGAAACTTAATACAAATAAGTGTCCCAGGATAATGTTTCAGGATCCAATCTGGGTTGGTCACTGGGACCAGAGGTTTTGTATTCCAAGCTTTCAGACTCATGCTGCTCCAGCATGAGTCTGAAAGCTTGAAATACAAAACCTCTGGTCCCAGTGACCAACCCAGATTGGATCCTGAAACTTTAATAAATTATGAAATTACTTAGCTGCTTTGATCAGTGGAAAGACAATTCTGAAAATGTTCCACAGCTGGTATCTTGGCTAACTTCAATGTTACTCCTATTGAATACACTTCCTGGGAAGTATGTTCAGCCTCTGTATAATACTCCCAATATTTAGTTAAATCATAAAATAAATAAAATAAGATATAAATCCCAAAAACCAAATCTGTATCCCCATTAGCATTACTTTCAGTGTGGTCTGTTTGGTTATTTAGCCTAAAACCGAAATGTGGAGATGCAAATTCACTAATGAATTGAAAAACTAAATAAAAAGAAGTCATCCCAGCAGGAGACCAGGAGTTGGAAAGAAACAGACAGAAGCCCTGATATCAAGCTTTAATGAAAGCAAGGGATGAACGTTGCAGTTTTAATTCAGAACCAGCCAAGCAGAAGCCCTGTGTATGGTAAAAGTTACTGATAGGGCTTAGCTTTTGCAACTTGTCAACAATAACCACTTCCTGCTGCTTCCAGATTTGTGCTGATGGAAATCTATTGTCTTTGACATGCTGTGGTCCTTCTGAAATGCTTCCTAGGGTTGCAGCCATGATTGCATCCCTAAGACATTTCTCTTATGACAGCTGTTTAAATGTTGGTGGTTACTAGAAGCTGATTTTTTTTTTTTTGAGCAACCAAAAAGAAACCTGGAATTATATCATGAGCTGGAAATCATATGCTCACTTCCGGCATTGAACAAAGCAGATGCCAGTTGTCATTTCTTCACATTCCTAAGCTCCGTAACTTTCTTTCTGCTTTTGCCAGTGATTAAATGTTTTGATCATGAGGCTGTGTGGATGAAAGAGTTGGCTACATATTTGAAACTAGCCAAAAAAAAAAAAAAAAAAAAAAAAAGTCCCAATTCTCCATTCACATGTCTAAGGTAACTCTGTGAATTTCAAATTTAAGCTTGGATCTTAAATTATGAAGATTTACTTCCAATAGATTGAATTTTAGATGTTGGCGATAAGTTTGTAATGTTTTGTTTCACCAAATATTAAATCTAGGTAATATTGATTTTATTTATTATTTATTGATTTAATTTTTACCCTGCCCATCTTATATCAAGCAATTGTGGGCAGATTACAGTGTGATAAAAACCATATAAAATATTAAAATGGTAAATATAATATATTGAATAATAAAAAATATTACATATGAGCTATAAAATATTGGTGGATTCCTTCCAGAAAAATAAGGAGTAGGTTATTTGTAAAGTATATCTCCATCTCCATCTCTATCTATCTATCCGTCCGTCTATCTATCTTCCACCTATTTATCATCTATTTACATTTTCAAGGCAGAAATATATACTTTCAGGTGGATTCTACCTAATGGTCTGTTAAAAGCCATCTCAGATATATTACATGTTAGTTAACATGTTTGTCAATTATTAAGTGCTATTTCAGGCCAGGTGCAAAATAGGATCAAACATGAACTGTCTCCTTATCAAATACTGAAATTAAATATTGTCAGATGTCAAGTACATATCTCAGAAATGTGATTAATGTTTAGTAAATATTTCATAGTATCTGGAAATTATTTAGAATCCAGCTTTATTGAAGAAAATATCAAACAGAATTTTTCAGAGCAAATCTGTTTTTTTTACTTCTTTTGACTTAGCTGCAGTATAAATTGTATATTGCACTGAAGAAGAAATATATGTTCTTTAAGGTAAAACATGCTATTTTCCTCATTTTAAGGCAATAAATATAAAAGGGAGCTCCATTTAGAATCATATACTATTTGCAAAACGGCAATCTTATTATTTTCCCCTTTATATAATAATAATCTGTTTGACATGAGCGTTCAAAGATCTTTTAAGTAGTGTAAATTTTTGTATAAAGTGTTTTAATTTAAAATAAAGAAATTGAAATGTTAGATGTTGCAAAACAGCAGCAAGATCACACACACACACACACACACACACACACACACACACACACACACATTGGCCTGACAGGTGTTCTCAGAAAATAAAAACCAGAGGTTTTGTGGGCATACTTGCTTGGAAAAAAATAAACAACGTAAAGTGAAATATGGGACAGCAAACATTTTGGGGTAGGATCTAGAAGAAATAAAAAGAAAGCAAAGAAAGAGATAAAGAGAAACCTGACCAGAGAATCATTTCTGGAAAATATCCTCCCTCTCTTTATGATAACTATATTACCAATAGAAGAGAATATTGGTAGCTCAGAGTTGAACTGTGGAGTATTGATGCTCTCTGAACTTAGTTGTTTTCTTCATTACCCAACTAGCTAACATTATTTCTACAAGGGAGTGGAATTACCTAGCACTGATTATGTTACGTAGTTGATAACCATTTTATCAGAATATCCTCAGCATGCAAACATGCTCATTTGAGCAAAATGATTGTATTCCAATGGCCAAGCAAATCTCCTAAACAACAATTCCAGCAAACAATGGGTCTGTTGCCCTATTTTTCTTTATTCTTTTTAATTCCCACTACAATCTTCTGATGAATGAGAGTCATCCTTCTACACAGTCACTCATGCCCTCGTTACTTCCCGTCTGGACTACTGTAATGCTCTCTACATGGGGCTCCCCTTGAAGGCTCCAACTGGCCCAGAATGCAGTGACGCGGGCGATTATGGGAGCGACTCGGCGCACCCATGTAGCACTCTTCCTGTGTGAGCTGCACTGGCTCCCGGTGGTTTTCCTGGTGCGATTCAAGGTGATAGTGACCATCTTTAAAGCGCTCCATGGTTTAGGACCTGGGTACTTACGAGACCGCCTTCTGCTGCCGATAGCCTCCCACCGGCCAATACGCTCCCACAGAGAGGGACTCCTCAGGGTGCCTTTGGCCAAACAGTGTCAACTGGCGGCCCCGAGGGGGAGAGCCTTCTCTGTGGAGGCACCTGCCCTCTGGAACAAATTGCCCCCGGAGATACGGATGATCCCTGACCTACGCACCTTTCACCGTGCCCTCAAGATGCCTATTGTTCCAACAAGCTGGGCTGGCCTAGACATGATTTTTAATTGGGGCTTATTTTTAATGATTAAGGCCAATTATTTAATATGTTTTTAAAATGCTTTTAAATTTTGTATTCGGATTTGTTTTACTGTTGGCTGTGCACTGCCCTGAGTCCTTCAGGAGAAGGGTGGTATAGAAATTAAATAAATAAAAATAATAAAAATAAATAAATCCATAACTCTTTCTTCTTCTCATCAAAGTCATGGCTGAACATTCTGTTGGTGCTTACTGTATAACGAACAAAATGGCTATACTTTTTATTCTTTAGTTCCCATTCTTTTTTTTATTTCATGTCCACTATCTTCCATCAACAGCATCCAAGGGGGTTAGATTTAGTTCATTTGTGGCTACATAGGGATTCTAAGCTGATGCCTCTTTTCACTCTGCCCCCAGGTTCTGCCATTCCTTCTCCTACAAGTTGGCATTAACTCAAGGCTATGAATTGGTCAGATCCAAAAAGATTACTACTATACTGTAGCCAAGACAGTGGAGCAACTTATTATTTCTTCTACACAGGGCTCTCCAAACTTGGCAAGTTTAAGGCTTGTGGAATTCAACTCCCCTGCTGGCTGGGATATTATGAAAGTTGAAGTGCACAAGTCTTAAACTTGCCAAGTTTGGAGACCCCTGTTTTACACTAAAGCTAGAAATTCCTCCAGCTTCTAGATTACGGGAAAACACATTGAAACCTAGGATGGACACAATTTCCCCTTTGGGGTATGTTCCTTCTGAACCATTCAAGCAGGGCACAAGTAGAAGCACTGGGAATCATTGCCTCAATATAAATTTAATTAATTTAATTCAAAGATAAACCAGATCACATCTAATCTTAGTTCTAGTCTGTTCTGCTTCTGCCTACCTTTTAGAATGTAGTTCCCCTGGCATGCAACTATTGGCTCTCAAAGCTGTTCCTGTTCTGACCTAGGCTTCCTTAGAAAGTATACAGCACAATCTTAGTCCTGGCAAACCTCTTTTATTCATATGGCTGTGAATTATTGTCATTCCTAGTCTGAAAGGCTTCTCAAACAGTCTTTCAGGGGAGTGTTTACAAACACCCACCTTATCTCCCTTGGAATGCTGCCAGAGAACTAATTGCCACATGCAGGGCAAGGCCAAAGTTAGCACAGAGTCAAACAGAACTTTCCCAAAGCTTTTACCGACCAGATGAACTAATTGCTTCCTGCAAATCTCACTTTTATATCTTATGGGAGAGGCCAATCATCTACAAGCCTTACTCCCAAGTTGACCCTGTTTTCTTAACTGTTCCTGTCTCCTGGCAGCTCTGCACATGCACACACTGAGAACAGGCTCACACTGTTCTTTTGCCTCACTGATGTCAGACTCCGGAGGCAGCAAAGAATTACCAGTTGGCCTTGGCTCCCTCTCTGCCTCCAACACAGAGCTGCGTTGTCCGAGTCTTCCTCAGGCTCCAGGACTGGCCCACGTTCCTCCTCAACTTCCTCACTGTCCAAATCTGCTGCCAGCTCTACTGGCCGCTGGCAGGTCACAACAGTTCCCCCTTTTTGACTAGTCATTGATCTTAGAATCTTAGGATAGAAGAATCCCTTTTTTCCCAGTGTGGATTCTGGAATTATCGTTGTTCCTGAGCTGCCTCTCTTAATATACCACATTTGTACCCTTCTGAGTTGTGCATTTGGAACATCTGTTCCCATCTTCTCTTCCCTCCCATCCTCACAACTGTGGGACATGCACCTTGACTTCTTCTAAGCAATGTTTTGGCAACTGCTGTCAACATAATTCACTTTGATTTTCATTTACTCGAGCTTGAGTGCTAAGCTCACTTAATTGAAACTAAATTGCACGAGAGGAGGGTTTAAGGTGGCTTTTTCCCGGATGCTGGTTGGCTAAGACTTTCCTTGTTCAAAATGTGTTAAACATGCCATAGTTTTCCTTTTACAGTTATTTTTCTTCAGTCTTTTTTTCCCCTTTCCCCCTAATAACATGCATGTGTATGAAAAAGGGGGAATGATTGATGCGTTCGTAGAAAGTAATAATTAACAGATTATTATGTTTCAGAATGATTGACATCTGAAAGCTAATTTTTATTTATTTAGTCTCATGATTTCTTTTTAACAGTAACAAATGAGAGTTTGAATTTTTGAGGAATAATCTTTATTATGTTTCTTTTTCTATTAAAAAAAATAACAATTGAGCGAAATGGGTGGGAGTTAGACATTTTAGCTTGCCAAGGAAGCAACTGTTGAATATTTGTCTTCTAATTAATGGACTACTTTGGGAGTTGGGGTCCACCTAGATGTATCCTAGTACCATTTGTTAGGAATACTAAATGGGTGAAATCCAAATTTAGTCCTACTCAGAGTAGACCTACAAAAATTAATGATAGATAAATGAGTTTTGAATAATTTAAACTTCAACAAATAACCTTGATGGGCTTTGGAACACTTTTATATTTAGTCCTTAAGCCAAGTTCACACAATCCACTCAACCCAGATGATTGCATTTGCACAACCTATTAAATTTTATTTATTTTGCCTTACTATGTTGTGTGACCTTCATTTATATGATTAAGCTAAGATTCTAGAGACTCTACTGAAGATGTGTTTGTTTCAGTATTAAGTTAAGTGTGGTGTAAGAACAATGTAAAACAATGATAGGACGTGTCGAAAGATATATCAAATAATGTTTGTGAATTTATGCGCATGTGTGAATAGTGCATACACATTGCTTTAAAGATATTGGTGAAAGGTCAAGCAGCTGCATTCATACAACCCACAGAGGATGTTTATTATGAATCTTAGTTAATTTTTTCAGCCCATTTGTTTAGTTTATGCTATTAGTTTATGCCTGGTTAATTTTTCAGCCCATTTATGGTTTATGTTCAGTTTATGATTTTTATACGGTATATAGAAAGTGAGATGATTTAGTTAAGTTCAGTCTGTTGTGTGAATCCAATCAGTGAGCTATGTATAATCTGAAATATTCTTAAAATAAAGGCTGTTTTTTCCCATTTTTCTGCAAAAAAATAACTATATAAAAATTTGTTTGTTTTTTCCTGTTGCACGTGGTTTTCTACCAAATCTGACCATCACATGGTTTCCTTCTACCCTTCTCCAATTTTCAAGCTGATTTGGGCCACCCACTTCTATTCTCTGCAACACAGATGCCTCTTTCTGTCCCCTAAATCTCTGTCCTGCTCTTTTTCTTTTTTAAGACCAGTGGAAGTCAATAATGGGTAATCTATCCAGTGGTACGATTGTTCAGTAAATTAAACAAAAGAGATGTGCTAAATTAACTGCCGCTCAACTGCACTGGATGACCCCAAATTCGAACATTCGAGCAATAGAGGAACAACGTATCTTTCATTAATATTGAATGTGCAATGCTGGTCCTGTGTAGAATTCAAAGCTGAAGACTGTGCCATTTAAAAAGCTGAACTTCAAAAAAGCTGGTGGAAAACCCAGGGAGAGTTCATTTTATTCCTGGATATCAAAAATTAGTATATTTAGCTCCGATCAAGCCTCTCAAGTGTTGGTAAGAAAGCAGTTTAGTTTTAGGAGAAGGAGGAGGGAGGTTAAGAACAATTTTTTGAAAAAAAAAAGAAGAGGGGGGGAAAGACATAGAATTTAAACCATCTTGTTATATATCCCATGGACTTGGAACTGTCAAAATGGCAAAGCTTGTGTTTGAATGAAAAAAAATGGTTTCTATTTCTGTTGAGATTGTCTGCTCCGAAGTATACCAACTATAATTATCCATAACCATGCAGGCCTGCTTTTAATGCTGTTTTATAATTACAGGTCTTAATGCTAGATTATACAAAATCATTTATAAATAGGCAAATGAGAAGGACTTGGAGGCTTTGGAAACCTGTAGATTGCAGGAAGGTTATGGCAGATGACGGGATTTTAGCTGCATCTACATATAGATGTGGTGTTAGCCGCGTAATGATTGATGAATCCCTTAATTAATTCCTCAACAAGTTCCAATTTATAACCTCCTATCTTTTCTCTTGGCACATTGGGTGTTTGTCACTTTAAAGGACAGGGATAAACCCTGCCTCTCCTCCCCCCCCCACTCCCCCCACCCCACCCCCCCAAAAAACCCTTTTGTGGTATTCTTGACATATTTCTGGAGTGTATTTCTTGCTGAAGGAAGCAAGATTAGAGTACACATAATTTTTTTTTTTTGGTCTGAGCAATTGGAGGGGGGGGGATTAATGATCGCTGCACGCAAGCTGACAATTTCTTTTTGTTTTGAATATGAGGTGCTTTGCCGCTGTCATGTTAAGAACAGAAAATGCCAATCAAGTCATCCTAGGCTGAAAGAGCCAAAATTGGAAAGCTACCAATATAGCTTAACAAAGAGGTGTGAGGTCCTTGGTTTTTTTTCTGAGCTTGGTTGTTTTTTTGGAGGCGTTTCATTATCCAACTAAGTAACACGATCAGTGCTAGGGTCTAGTACTGATGATGTTGCCTAGTTGGGTAATGAAACATCTGGAAGAAAACAGCCACGCTCAGATAGGACCAAGGAAACCCCACAGTTCAGCCCTGAGCTACAGATATTCTCTTCCGTTAGTAACAGAGGGGTGTACACTTACAAGCCGTTCTCCTTGCAAACTCCAAGGCCATTAATGGGGACTTTACAGATGCAGAGTTACACTATTTATTTTAGTTCACTTTTACTGGGGGGTCTTTTTTAACGCTTTATGTCTCAAGCTTGCACAGCTTCTGTCTGCCAAATTAAAAGCAACTCGGTTCTTTGCAGGTAACTAATTGTGGGACAATATTTCTGTTTCTGCCAAATTCGTTGAATTAATTAGAAGAGAAAACTTAAAATTCGAATAGAATTTAAGTTCGGTGCCACCGATAGCCTCCCACCGACCGGCTCGCTCCCACAGAGAGGGACTCCTCAGGGTGCCGTTGGCCAGATTATGTCGCTGGCAATACCCAGGGGGAGAGCCTTCTCTGTGGGAGCTCCTGCCCTTTTATTTATTTATTTTATTTATTGATTAAATTTATATACCGCCCTACTCCCAAACGGGACTCAGGGCGGTGAACAGCCAAAATAAGATACAATAAATACAAGAGTTAAAAATAATCTAAAATTAAATAATTTGGCTCAAACAGTTTAAAAATCCAATTGTAAAAAATTTAAAACTCAATATAAAAGGAGGTTAAGCCAGACCAGCTTGTTCAAATGAAAACATTTTTAAGGCGCAGCGAAAAGTACACAGATCCTGTAACCTCCTTATCTCAGGGGGGAGCTCATTCCAGATGGTAGGTGCCCCCGCAGAGAAGGCTCTCCCCCTGGGGGCCGCCAGTTGACACTGTTTGACCGACGGCACCCTAAGGAGCCCCTCTCTATGGGAGCGGACTGGTCGGTGAGAGGCTGTTTGTGGCAGAAGGCGGTCCCGAAGATACCCTGGTCCTAAGCCATGGAGCGCTTTGAAGATGGTAACCAAAACCTTGAAGCGCACCCGGAAGACCACCGGGAGCCAGTGCAGCTCGCGCAGGAGGGGGGGGTCACATGGGAGCGCCACATCGCTCCCATCACCACCCGCACGGCCGCATTGAGTAGGGCCCTCAAGACCCTACTGTTCTGACAGGCGGGGCTGTCTATTTAAATGATTTTAAATTGGAGTTTTAACTTGGGGTTTTTAAATTTCGGCTGAAACTGTTTAATGGTTTTAATTAATTTTAATTATGATATATGTATATTTATGTTTTAAGTTGGCTGTACACCACCCCGAGTCTTTCGGGAGAAGGGCGGTATATAAATAAAATTAACATAACATAACATAACATAACATAACATAACATAACATAACATAACATAACATAACATAACAACAAGCAGGAAGGGATCTTGGGGGTCTTCTAGTCCAGCCCCATGCAGGAAAACCTGTACCATTTTAGATAAGTGACTGTCTAGGCCAGGGGTGTCAAACTTGCGGCCCGCAGGCCGGATGCGTCTCGTGCTGGCCATGCCCAAGCCCGTTTTTGCGAAGGGGAAAAAAAGTCAAGATACATCATGTGACGCCGTCATGACAGCATGAGTTTGACACCCCTGATCTATGTTTTCTTAAAAACATCCAGTGATGGAGTGCCCGTGATTTCTGAAGGCAAGCTGTTCAGGGGTGGGTTTTACTTACATTTACTACCGGTTCACAATGGGGCTGCACACGCTCTTCTGCGCATGCGTAGAAGCGTTCTGATGACATCGGGGTCGGTGGGTGGAGTCTCCCACTGGTTTTACCACCGGTTCTATAGAACCGGTCCGAACCAGGGACAACCCACCATTGAAGCTGTTCCTCTTCATGGGCAGAAGTTTGTCTGCAGTTTGGTAGGTTGGACCCATGATGTTACTAATGTAACTAATGGTTATAGGTAGTCCTCAACTTACAGCCATTCATTTAGTGACCATTTGAAGTTACAACAGCACTGAAACAAATGACTTAAGCCATTTTTCACACTTATAACCTTTGCAGGATCTACATGGTCACGTGATCAAAATTCAGACTCTGGGCAACTTGCGTGTATTTATAACCATTGCAGTGTCCCGGGATCATGTGATCACTTTTTTGTGACCTCCTGACAAGCAAAATCAATGGGGGAGGCAGATTCACTTCACAACCAGGGTAACTAACTTAACAACTGCAGTGATTCACTTAACAACTGTGGCAAGAAAGGTTGTGAAATGGGGCAACTCAATTAACAACTGTCTTGCTTAGCAACAGAAATGTTGGGCTCATTTGTGATCATCAATTAAGGACTATCTGTATATTGTTAGTGTAAATTATGGATGGGGCATTTTTTTCCACGCTGGTGGATGGAATTTAGACAGTCAAGTGAGTGAGGCCATGTGAAAACCTAGATTTATACAAACTGTTTGTTTTCCTGCCTGCATTTTTCTGTTGTGATGGTTCAGCAAAGAACAGTAGGCAAACGGCTCCATTTGTCTATGTATATTATTCAGGTGAGAATGAATTGAATGGAAACAAAACAAGAAGGATACCTTTCCTTTTGTTTCGCTGATCTCCCTTTTAACTAACTCCTTGTATTCAGAATTCAAGTTGTAATCTGTATTTTATTATTGTCAATCATCCTGAATGCCACTTTTGATGGAAATGAGGGATGTAAATTTAATAAATAGTATCTTGTCATATCTTCGCCCCAGGCTGCTGATCTCATCATCAATCCATCTTCTACTTTGAAATAAATTGCTGTGCTAAAAACGCTTCTAGTTTGCCATTATCATTCCTGTTTCATGGGAAAAAAATGCTTTTGATGTTATTTTATTGTTTTGTTTCTAAACAACATAGCATTTGGTTCTGAAGGGTTCTTTTAGTTACCGCTTGGCTTGAAGCAGTATAAGGATAATTGAAGATAAATTGTAATAAAACAAAGGTAGCAGTTTTTGGCAAAAGAAATATTAAACACAGATGGATGATTAATGCCCAACAAATAGAGCAATGTCCCTCTTTTAAATAGCTGAGCATCACTTTTTATAGGTCTCTTTTGTAAAAAAAAAAAAAAAACCACACTTATCTGCTGTGTTGGCAACTGTCCAATGCACAGTGGGTGCTATGGTTGTTGTTGTTGAGTCGCTAAGTCATGTCCAAATATTTGTGACCCAAAGGATGACAGCAAAACAGAACCTCTATCCTCCACTGTCTCCCAAATTTTGTTCAAATTCATGTTCATTGTGTTGATGATATCTAACCATCTCATCCTCTGCTGTCCCTTTTTCCTTTTTGCCTTCAATCTTTCCTGACATCAGAGTCTTTTCCAGGGGTGAAATCCAGCAGGTTTTGACAGGTTCTGGAGAACCAGTAGCGGAAATTTTGAGTAGTTCGGTGAACCAGCAAATACCACCTCTGGCTGGTCCCAGAGTGGGGTGGGAATGGAAATTTTGCAGTATCCTTTCCCCAGAAATGGGGAGGGAATGGGCATTTTGCAGTATCCTTCCCCTGGAGTGGGGTGGGAATGGAGATTTTGCAGTATCTTTCCCCTGCCACGCCCACCAAGCCACACCTACCAAGCCATGCCCACAGAACCGGTAGTAAAAAATTTTGAATTTCACTATGGGTTTTTTCCCTTGGGGGTTGTTTTACTAACCTGAGGGGTTTTTTGGGGGGCGGGGGGATAGAACACCTGATTTCCTCTCACAAGGTTTTTGTTTTGTTTTGTTTTGTTTTGTTTTGTTTTGTTTTGAAAATGCTAGATTTTAAGGCTGTGTGATACTTGGAAATGGATTCTAAAACAGTAACGTGGAGCATATAGGTACAAATGTAGTACCTTTCTAGAACTCTTTAAAGCAGCTGCATCTTTATGGAATAGTGGATGATTTAAGCAGTTGAATGTTTTGAGTGCTTTGTTTCCAGACCCACATGCTGTAAAGGATTTTTTCAGTCAAATTCTGAGTCCTGCTAGATTAGTGATGGCTAACCTTTTTGCCATCGCGTGCCAAAAGCGGGGGGAGCATGGGGGGTTGCGGGTACATGTGCCCACATCCATAATTCAATGTGCCCCACCCTCCCATGCATGTGCACGTGACCTCTACACACTTCCCCCTGCTTTTGGCACACAATGGCCCAGTGGGCCCAGTAGGCCCGTTTTTTTGCCCTCCAGAGGCCTTCTAGGAGCCTGGGATGGGCAAAAAACAGGCTTCCCCATCTCCCCAGAGGCCTTCCGGAGGCCAGAAACAGCCAGTTTCCTGACTTCCGGTGGGACTGGAAGGCCTGAAAATCAGTTACTCACGTGCCCACCAATATGGCTCCACGTGCCACCTGTGGCACCTGTGCCATAGGTTCGCCATCACAGTACTAGACTTTGATTTATTTCCCCCAATATTCCCTCCCTTACTTAAAGCAATGTATGCTTTTTCCCAGGGTCATATGTCACATTTGTTAGTTTTAGATGTTTATATATATTACTCAATTTCATATTTACACTGGAGAATATGATCAATATGGCTGAATTAGAAAAATAAGGGCAATTCCTCACCCATTCAGACAGAACTGAGATACACAAACATCAAACTTACAAACAAAACTTTGTTTGAAAAAAAATATTTTCTAAAGTTTCTTTGAACTTCTTTTAGAAGCTATCGTTCACAGTCAGAGATTTCAATCTCTCATGTTATTTTCCTATCCCATATATCTTCACATACTTTAATGTGGCACAAAAGTACTTTATTTAAGTACTTGTTGTAAGTTATAAAGTTATAAACCAGGAGTCTTCAGTATGGTATGATCTAGATGGATTGGTCTTCATCTTCTATAATTCTAAATCAATCTGGCAAAAAGGTTTAAAGACCAAGAATTTGAAGATCACTAGATTGGAGTGTCCTAAATATTCTTTCTATTTTTGTGTGGATCTGCCCATTATATGAGTTCATCATTAAAACTGTTCTTTCAATTCCAGCTCCTTTTATGCCAAAACTTTGTCCTGCTTTTAGTTTCAATTTTTACACTGACACACACCGCTGCTACGTAAATTACACTTTGCTCAAGGTAGAGGAGATAACAGCAGACAAGGAATGCAAATCAAAACAGTCTTTGAAGGAAGATTGCCCAAATGGTTTGGCTTTTAACTGGAGAGTGCAGAAAAATAGTCAAAATTCAGTCCAAAATTCCAAAAGTCAGGCCAGGCTTGTCAGACAATCCAGAGGCCAGAATTTCACAAGCAGAGCCCCCACAAACATCAGGCAGAAGCTGAAGATCAGAAAGTTGCTTTCAACAAAGGATCATGGGACAAGCTGCACTAATCAAGACATTTACTCCCTTGTTTGGCAAGGAGCCTCATAGAACATCTCTATTCTGTCTTCCTCTTTATTCAGTAGGCATGGGGGATGGGAAGTCCAACATCCTCCTCATCTGAATGCTCCAACTGCTCATGCGGGACCTATGTTTGATCAGCCTCAGGTGATTCTTGGCTTTGTATCTCCTGAGGCTGACATTCCACAAATTTTGCTGAAGCAGTTTCTTCACATTCAGAATAAGCCCCTGAATCCTGGGCCATGAGAGGCTTGATCCTAGTTAGGAAACACATGATATCCCATATCTATAGGGATTCTCAGTCATCCAGGTCAAGGTTGTCCCACAGGAGCTTTTTCAAAAGACAAGTAGACTTCGTTTTTCCTTGAAGACATTTAACTTCTCAACCAGAAGCTTTGTCAGTTCTTCTTCATTTCTCATCCAAAAGCTTCTTTGGTTCTTCAGTTCAGAATGGAAGAAGCTTCTTGGATGAGAAACAAAACAGCTTCAAGGAAAAACAAAGTCCAGTTGCCTTTTGAAAAAGCATCTTTGAGACATGGTACTCCAGTTGTCACTGAATTGCCACTCCCAACATCTCTTACTATTGACCATGCATAGCGAGACTAGGAGACACAGCTCAGAGGTTCCTTCCTTCCTTCTGAGCTAAAAATAGGACCTTCTCTAGTAGCAATAGTGCTGTCAATATTATCTTTCCGATTTCTTGGCTCCATCTGTTCTATCTCCTTGTATCCTTAATGACAAATTAATACGCATCTGCTCTTAGCTGCTGTCTGTCTTTCTGACTCTTTTCTTTCTGTTCTGTTATTTAATTTTGTAAGTTATTGGTTTGACTTCTTTCATTATCTCTGGTACTTTGGATTGTTTAATTTGTGGCTGTAAGTACCTCAAGCGATGGATTGAAAAGATGTTTAAAAACAATGAAATCTCTGCCCATATAGTTCCTTAATTGTTTATGAATCCCAGGTCCTGTGTAGGGGAATGCTTTTCTTTTCTCTTCATCCTGCCCTGAGAAATTTGAGAGCTGATACTTCTGTTGAATGAATAAATGGTTGTGCATTTACAATAAGGGCAGGGTCCTTGGTTGTTTTGCTATTTTATAAACTTTTATTAAACTGTTACAAAGAACATAAAACAAACATAATTAATAAAAAGGGAAGGAAGGAAGGAAGGAAGGAAGGAAGGAAGGAAGGAAAAAGCAAAAATGAAGAAGAAAAGAATAAGGAAAAGTAGAAAGAATGAACTTCCAATTTCCCTTATACCAAACATAAGTATAACTATACACTTATCTCTTCCTCTTGATCATTTTGATATGAGTTTTGCCAAGAGGATTGTTCATCTCTTAATTTTATTTATTCATTTTTGTATCCCACTTTTATTATTTTTACAAAAAACTCAAGGCAGCGAATATATTCAACACATCTTCCTCCTCCTGTTTTCCCCACAACAACAACAACAACAAACCCCTGAGGTGGGTTGGGCTGAGTGGGAATGATTGCCCAAAGTCATCCATTTGGCTTTCATAGCTAAAATGAGACTTGAACTCACAGCCTCCCACTTTCTAACCTGGTGCCTTGACCGCTATACCAAACTGGCTTATTGAAGCTAGTTTGCTTAACTAATTGTTGGCCAAACTGCTGAATTTCTGATGCTGAGCTAAAACGGCAGTGTTGGTCCTTCTTTATTGATAACTCTTATGTTGGTACTAGCCTTGAGCGATAGGGATAGTCCTCCTGCTGAGTCAAACAAATAAGTTTCCACTGAACCGACAAAATCTCAAGAAGGTGTAATTTGGGCCAGTGCTTCTACTAACTTCGAGGAGACAAAAGAAAAAAGTTTGCGCTTTGTTGCCTTTCTGTCAAATCCACACCAAAAATTTGTTCCATTCCCTCATTTTGCAAACTCCTCCAGAGTTCTAAAATAGAGGGGTTATTTCTCTCCCTCCCCACCACTAATGCACAAAATAGAATTGCATTTCATTATGTGGTGTTCTTAGGTAGTTTTTTCTTCCCTCCTTGAATGTGTTTTAAGAGGCCAGCATACAAGAGAGGGCTATATTAGTGCATTATTCCGACAACAAACAGGCACTGTTCTGTTGCTACCTGCTTGGCCATTGTTCTCCGTTGTGTGTGCTTTGCAGTGGTATTTGGATGGCTTCCTGCCCTCGGCTAGCACAAAAAGGCATTTCTGTTACAATGGCCCCTAACCACACAATGACGGCATTAAGGATTTATGTGGAGGTTTCATTATTTTCCCCTCTTTTGTTCCTTGTAGGATGTCTTCCAAGCAACCAGCTTCTCCGTATGGGGAAGCAGATGGAGAGGTAGCCATGGTGACAGGCAGACAGAAAGTGGAAGAGGAAGAGAGTGGCGGCCTCCCAGCCTTTCACCTTCCTTTGCATGTGAGTTTTCCCAACAAGCCCTATTTTGAGGAATTTCAGCCAGTTTCTCTGCTGACGCGAGACCCTTGCGGCCTTAGGACTCCTACCTCACAGCAAAACACAATGGTAGGTCTCCTCCAGACTCTATTGTGCTTTTGCGTTGTCTTCGCACATTCCCCCTTGGCATCTAGAGATCTCTCCCTTTTGTGCATCCAGTCCCTTTGCCACTGGCTTGGATGGAACATCTCACAATAATGGGAAAACTCTGACCCGTTTCCATCAGGGATGAAAACACCATCTTATTGGGTTCCAGGTCTCTCCAGTTGCATCCTGTTTTAGATAGCCATCACAACATGAAATGTTCAAATCGTTATTATTTTGTTTTATTTATTAATTATTTTTTTCTGTCAACCACCTCTCCTACAAAGTGACTCTGGGCAGCTATTATTATTATTCCCTTGGCAGAAATAAAAATGTCATGTGTCTTGTCTACTTCTCAAGTATGAAGCGGCTACATAGAATTCTTGCCCACAGTCTGGTCCAAATAAATGTGGAAATGTAGAAATTAGGGCACGCTTTATATGTTAGTAATTCACGTATTAGATTCCCCCCCCCCCCCGATGCCTTCTTCTTTTATATGATGTTTTCATCTCTATTTATTTCAGTAGATACCAGATTTGGTATCCCTATCTAACTAACAAACAAGCGTTTGGTAAATCTGAAGTTTGCAAATATATACAAGACTTTCAGACCCCCCCCCCTTTTTGGGGGTAGTTCTGCCTCAGAATGAAAGGGGGGGGAGAAAACCCACAAAACAAATCAGCTAGAATAGGGGTGTCAAACTCAAGGCCCGGGGGACGGATCCTGCCCGCGGGGTGCTTAGATCTGGCCCACATGGCTACCCTGGAAACAGTGAGGTCCAGCCTGCAGTGCAGGGGTGACATCTATTTACCTTCCTTACCAGTCTGGAAGTGCACGCACCACATGTGCATGCTCACTTCCCTTGCACACGCACTCATGTTACATGCACACACAGACCCTCTGCACATGTGCAAAACCCTCTGCAATGACACCCGAGCGGGTGGGCGGAGCCTCACGCCGCCATCGCTACCAGTTCTCCGAACTACCTGCCACAATCGCTACCAGATCGCCGAATCCGGTCAGAACCGGGAGGATTTCACCCCTGCCGCAGTGCCTCTGCCAGCAAAAATGCAGCTTGGGAGGCCCACAGGCAGCCTTCCTGAGCTCCATCTTTGCTGGCAGAAGGTTGCAGGAGGCTGTTGCAGCCAAAGATGGAGCTCGGGAGCCTCTTTTCAACACAGGCACCACCGACATGAGTGACATCAAGCTGGCCACGCCCACCCTAGCCCCCAAAGATCAAACACAACCCTGATGCAGCCCTCAATGTAATCAAGTTCGACACCCCTGAGCTAGAAGTAAAAGAGAATATAGAATATTGGCTTACCGTTAGCAAAGGGGAAAAATTGTGCTTAGTTTGTATATTCATACAGACCCCATTTCTCTGATTTTTATGCAGAATTGATCCCATTTTAAAATTTTGCGCATGAGGGTAAAGTAGATAGTAAAATGTCGATACATTTCTGAAAACCATGCACAATGATGCATTATAATTTAGGAGAAATGTTTTCAAAAAAATTCCGACTTCTGGCAGACTAGCTACAGAAATGTTCGTATATTTCAAAGAAAGCAAGGGTTTGGTTTTTTTTAAAGAAGACGCTATAAATTCATGTAGAAACAGCTTAAATTATATTTAAGAAAGGAGAATAGGAAGCTCTGGGAAACCAACTAACAGATTCATCAATTGCTATGGATTGCAGAAATTCAGGGATTTGCAGATAGAATCAATTTGTTGGGGAGAATTGTGTAACAGATAACCTTAAATGCCAACACGTCATCGTAGATTCTCCTTTTCAGTATCCAAGGGCATCACTTCCCATTTTGATCTTTTATCAGCCGTGATCTTGCTTCAAAAGTTGGCCGTATGAAAGTGGCAGGAATACCTGGCAACCTTGTAAAAAAAAACCCTGACCGATATTCTTGGTGGTTAAACTTTACTTAGAAATGTCATTCTGCTTTGCGACTGATCCCAAACTGTAGTCCAGCCAATTTGCTTTCTTCCCCCAAAAGCATTTAAAAACAGGAAATAGGAGATGCTGATCATGATCTTGAACCAGACAGTCACTTAGTTATCCTAAAGATCCGATCACTGGTAAAGTCATAACTGAAAGGATTGATCAAAATGTTTGGCGCCCTGGACTGGTGTCCATTGTATTCAAGTGGAAATTTTTGGAGATAACTAGTTTGAATTAGTTGTAGTGGTAGAGCATGAACAATTCAGATGGTAAGCCATGTTGTTATTTTTTTAAATTCATTTTCACAAGTTTATTATTTTGAGAGCCAGTTTGGTCTAGTGGTTACAGCACCAGGCTAGAAAGTAGGAGAGCACAAGTTCAAGTCCCACCTTTGGCATGAAAGCCGCCTTTCATGCCAAAGGTGAGTTCGGGCCAAAGGTGAGTTCGGGCCAGTTACTCTCTACCCCACAAGGTGGTGGTTGTTGGGGAAAATAGGTGGAAGAAGTATTGTATGTGTTTGTTGTCTTGAGTTACTTCTAAAAGTAATAAAAGTGATACTGTAGGTAGATGGATGGATGGATGGATGGATGGATGGATGGACAGACAGAAAGACAGACAGATAGATTCCTCTATCTGTCTAGATAGATAGATTCCTTGACTTACAACCACAACTGAGCCCAAAATTTCTTTTGCTAAGCAAAACATTTGTTAAATGAAATTTGCCTCGTTGTATGACCTCGCTTGCCACAGTTGTTAGGTGAGTCACTGCAGTTGGTAAGTTAATAACACGGTTGTTAAGTGAATCTGGCTTCTCCCTTGATTTTGCTTGTCAGAAGATCTGAAAAGGTGATCACATGACCCCGGGACACTGCAACCGTCATAAATATGAGTCAGTTACCAACCATCCGAATTTTGATCACGTGGCCATGGGGATGCTGCAACGGTTGCAGGTGTGAAAAATGATCATAAATGACTTTTTTTCAGTGCCATTGTAACTTTGAATGGTCACAAAATGAACTGTTGTAAGTTGAAAACTACCCGTCCCCCTCCGATATATGGAGTACCAACATGTCAGTTCCTTATTTGTCTTTTATTTCTTCCTTACATTAAAATATTAAATATCCCCTTTCTTTCTCTCTTGCCTTCTTCCTCTCTGCCAACCCCTTTTTATAACACCTTGTTTCTGTCCTCTGTTTTCTACACTATATGCAAGGAATTAAACCACGCTGTGTGTCATTTTCACAACTAATGTGGTGTGCTAATAATCTTTCTCCGTGCAGTATCTTTCGAGAAGTATCACCTGCCTGATGGCTAAGGATATGTTTGGGAGGGAATATATGCATAGGCAGTCATTTCACCTCGAAAAGAGGAAACCCAAGCAGGCAAAGAATATCGTCAACCCCTTAATATCTACACTCATGATTGGTCTGTTTGGTTTCCATTGCAAGCATTGGAGCCTGGATAGCTCAGCAGACTAAAAGCATTGTGATTAAAGACCAGCTATCTGCAATTACTGTAAGTTCGAATCTCACCAGGCTCAAGGTTGACTCAGCCTTCATCCTTTCTAAGGTAGGTAAATTGAGGACCTAGTTTGTGAGGGCAATAAGCTGACTTTGTATAAAAATACAAAAGTATGAAGGCTATTGCTTAACGCATTGTAAGCTGCCCTGAGTCTCCGGAGAAGGGCGGCATATAAATCAATTTTTTTAAAAAAAGCATTTGTAGTCTCCTCCTCCTCTTCCTCCTCCTTTCCTCGTGATAGTTTCAGAATAATAAAAGTTTGCGAGGAGCAACACAAGAGGGGGAAGCTACATTTTGAATCAGGAGGGAACCTTGTTTTAACATTTCTAAAGGAAACAAAGGGAGAAACGAAGGGCATGTGTGGGAGAAGGCCAGATAACACTTCCCTTCCATTCATTCATTGTCTTGAACAAAAATCTACCAAAAACCCAAACTCAATCAAGCAGAAAGGGCTGAAATTTAAAACAATTTAGATAGAGGAGAAAACAACCTGGTCAGATTCATTGATCCATGGATAGGGCCTTGGAGTATTAAGTTCTCAAAACTTGGCTTCCATCTCTGTACATTCAACTATTGTAGTGTTAAATCAGGCTGGCCGTTTCTTCATTTTGACATTGTCCTCATCATTAAGCACAAAGGCAGACAGGTCCAACATGATTTTTTTTTCTCTTGTGGAAATACCTGTACGTATTGAATTCTCAGCAGGTGGTCAGAGGCAGGGCTAAGAAATGTCAGACCAGGTTAGTTCTCGGGATGGGAGGCTTCCAGGAAACCCTGGGGCTGGAGGTGAGACTGGGAAATCCCAAAAGCATAGCAAGAAGCAACCGCTTCTAAGTTGTGCCAGGAAAACTACATGGACATTTTTTTTTTAAAAATGAAATCACCAAGACTTGAACCTGGCTCACGAGGCTCACCCAACATGTTGTACAAGTAGTTTATTTATTTATTATTTATTATTCAGTTTTTTATATCACCCTTCTCCCGAAGGACTCAGGGCGGTGCACAGCCATGATAAAACAAACATGATACAAAATTTAAAATACTGTTAAAATAATTATACAATTTGGCCCTCAGATTTAAAACCTATCAATTAAAATACCCAATTGTAAATTCTTCTTAGGCCAGACTAGCTTGCTGAAATAAAAGGTCTTAAGGGTGTGGCGGAAGGTGCGCAGGTCCTTGACTTACAACCACAATTGAGGTGGTTGTTAAGTGAGTCACATCCAATTTTGCAACCTTTCTGCCACAGTTGTTAAGTGAGTCATGAAGTCTTTAAGCAAATCCAAATTTCTCCATTGACTTCGCGGTGACTGAGAAGGTTGTAAGTAACGATCATAATGACCCCAGGATGCCACAACCATTGCAAATACAGGCCAGATGCCAAGCAGCCAAATTTTGATCCCCTGACTAGAGAGATGCTGCATTATTTGTTAAGTGCGGGGATTGGTTGTAAACTTCTTTTTTTCAGTGTAGAACCGATGCTTTTCAGTCAGAACTGAAGAAGTTCCTTGGATGAGAAGTGAAACAACTTCAAGGAAAAACAAAGTCCAGTTGCCTTTTGAAAAAAATATATATATATTTGGAACAACCATGACCTGGATGACTGAGAATCTCCATAGACATTTTTTTAGTGCCCTAACCCTAACTTTGAACGGTCACTAAATGAATGGTTGTAAGTTGAGGACTACCTGTATATAACGATCCCCATGAAATGCATCGTCTACTTCTTTCTTTTCCAGCTTTGAATTTGCCCTTTCCTCAGCAGTGGTCCAAGATTTTCCAGGATATAACGTGTTGAGAACAGATAGGCAAAACAGAGGGAACTATTCCAGGGGTGGGTTTCACTTACTTTTACTATCAGTTCGCTCACATGCGCAGAGCGTATTTGATGACGTCCGGGCAGGTGGGAGGAGCCTCCCGCTGCTACCGTTTGGCCTGAACCAACCCACCATTGATCTATTCACATACTACCGTGATTCCCCGAAAATAAGACCCTGTCTTATATTTTTTGAACCCCAAAATAAGCGCTTGGCCTTATTTTCAGGGAGGTGTTATTATTTTGGGATGCATGGTGCAAGATGGGGCTTCTCTTGCCGTCTTACCAGATTTCCAGCTCTGTGTTTAAATATTTTCGGGGACGGTTTATTTTCAGGGGAGAGGCTTATTTTAGCGCATGCGCTCATAAGCCTGATTGGGCTTATTATCAGGGGATGTCTTATTTTCGGGGAAATAGGGTATTCTGCTGCTTGTTTTGGGTTCAGATTGCATCCGAAACATCACAATCTTTTCTTTTTTTTTAATTTGATTTATATGCCGCCCTTCTCCGGAGACTCAGGGAGGCTTACAATGTGTTAAGCAATAGCCTTCATACTTTTGTATATTTATATTTATACAAAGTCAGCTTATTGCCCCCAACAAACTGGGTCCTCAATTTACCCACCTTATAAAGGATGGAAGGCTGAGTCGACCTTGAGCCTGGCTGGGATTGAACTCGCAAGTAACTGCAGGCAGCTGGATCTTAAATGCTGCCTTTGTAGGAGGCATTACTCCTCTGCACTACACAGGCTCTATTTCTAGTTAAATACAGTTAGCCCTCAACGTACGACCATAATTGAACCCAAAATTTCCGTTGCTAAGCTATACCATTTTTCAGTGAATTTTGTCCTGTTTTACAACCATTCTTGCTGCAGGGATTAAGTGAATTGCTGCAGTTATTAAGTTAGCAGCATGGTTGTTAAGTGAGTCTGGCTCACTTAACAACCCATTGACTTTGCTTGTCAGAGGGCCACAAAATCATGTGACCCTGGGATGCTGCAGCTGTCATAAACAGATGCCAGTTGCCAAGCAATCCAAATTTTGATCACGTGACCATGGGGCTGCTACAACAGTCGTAAGTGTGAACAATAGTCATAAGTCACTTTTTTCAATGCCGTTGAAACTTCAAATGGTCACTAAACTGTTGAAAGTAAAGGACTACCTGGATATATATAATTATGAAGGGACGATGCAGAGTGCTGTGAACACCGGCTTAATTATTGTGCCAGTTTTAATAATGAGATTTTTTTCCCCCCATTGTTTGGGGAAAACCATCTCCTTCCACTTTAGACAAAAGTGTAATTACTTTTGAACGATGTGGAATGTGATCTGCCTAAATAGCATCGCAGATAGATTTGCAAAAGATTCAGATATGGCTGGCTACAATGCCATATGCGAAGCCCCGCAATAAGGCATAGTTAATACGGAGCATAATTATGCACTTCTGCGTACAGCACATCCATTTACACACACTCACAATTTCACCGTGTCAGCTTGATGTTGTTCCCTTTTGTGAGAGGCAGGCCAGCTTCCCAGAACAATTGAACAGCTAAAATTCAGCAAATAACGGCACTGTAAAAGTTTGCAATTGTTCTACTTCAATGTCTTCTCCCCCATGCTAAATTGATATTTATCTTATGATGGAATTACGTTGTTGCAAACATTATTGCTCTAAATGTCATCTGCAGAACAGCACTTGAAAGCTGTTTCCCATACGTATAATTTTAGTCTTGAAAACTGGAGTCTGGTATTTCTGCATCGAGTGCGTACACTCACATTGTCTTACAGAATTACTCCAGGGTGTTGCCTGAATAAACAAGACAACCCTTGTGTGTGGGGGGGGGGGGGGGGGAGACAGAATGTAGAGCTTGTGCAAAGCACACACCTTTTCTTTTTGTACTCTAATTTCACTTTAGCATCAGACTACCTCCTTTTTCCTGCTCCTGTCCAGCTACCTTTTTACTTTCAGAATAGCCCATTGAGATTGATTAGGCTGGGGTCCCTGCCATGCTGGCTCAGGAATTCTGGGAGTTGAAATTCACATTACAGTGCTTTGAGTAAACTGGTAGTTGTAGTGGCGTGAGACTCTGCCCATCTGCCCTGACATCATCATGGATGCTCTGTGCATGCACAGAAGTGCCGTGCGCGAGCGATCACAGTTCCGAACCGGTAGCGAAGGTAAGTGGAACCCACTACTGGTTCACAAGTCATAAAGAGGCCATCGTTCCCTGCCTCTGAATTAGGCAGACTGGAGGAAGAAGACAGAAGCTGGTTTATAATCAATTAAGGATCTCTATGGATTAGGATTGAATCTGAAATTCCCTGGTTCTACTCTGACACTCAACCCAGAACATCAAACTTGTGCAATGTAGTGCCATCAGGTGACGTTATCCAATAGTCCGACACTTTCAGACACCATGGCTTTATCATGGAGGAACTAGGGAGACTACAGCATACCTATATCAACACACTGGAGAAAGTAGTATTCTGTTGCACTAGTGTTTATTACAGATGACAGTAGAGAACGTAGACCATAGAATATTAGGGTTGGAAGGGAACTTGACGGTCTTCTAGTCCAACCTCTTGCTCAAGCTGGAGACCCTATACTTGTGATGGCGAACCTATGGCACCCATAGCCATATTGGTGGGCATGTGAGCTCAGCTCTGGGTCTTCTGGGCCCACCGGAAGTACGGAAACAGGCTGTCAGCAAAAAGGCCATTTCCAGCCTCCAGAGGGCCTCCGGGGGAGTGGGGGAGGCCATTTCCGCCCTCCCCAGGCTCCTAGAAATGCTCTGGAGCCTGGAGAGAGAGAAAAACAGGCCTACCAGGCCCACTGTGCCATCGCATGCCAGGAGCAGGGGGGGGGGGAGCACGGGGTCACATGCATGGGGCCGGGGTACATAAAATTATGGGTGTGTGTTACTAACTTCACAACTACACGAATTCACTCAATAACAAGAGGAAAAGTCATAAAATGAGGCCAAACTCATTTAACAGTCTTGCTTACCAATAGAAATTTGGGGCTCAGTTGTGGTTGTAAATTGAGGACTACCTACACTGTAAGTTCTCTTTCTTTCTTTCTTTTTCTTTTTCTTTTGCTAATAAACTCATGACAAAAGTGAGCACCAAACTTACACGGGTGTTTGAGCGTGAAGTTTGGCTTTGAACGTATTGGCAGAGTTTTGGCTAAAAATACAATGACAATGAACAAACTTTGGCGGTGCATCATGTTTTTCTGTCAGGGAGTAGTATGCAGATCGGGGTTTTCAGATCTCTGAGAATTGTATGAATGTGAAAAAGAAAATGTGTTGTACATTTTGTTGCTTTTGTGAGTTTTAACTGTTTTATTTTTTTAAAATGCATTTGTAAGCTGCCATATTAAATTGGCTAAATTAAATTAATTTAGAGAAAGCATAAGATCGCATGAGTAGAATTGAGTTAAAGATTGTTAATCAGAGACGTGGAGCTGAATTTTGCTTCCTGAAGGCAATAAGAGCAGTGCATGATGAAAAGGAAAGCAGATGGGAAGAGTAGTAAAATAAAATGAAGAACTTTCAGTAGTGATTGGATCCTGAATACCTCTGGGATTTAACATCAGAATGAGAAGACCAGAATAAAGGAATATACTGAGGACAGGTGGACACAGAAAGGGAATAAACGAGGGACAAATCACAAAGAAATCCATGAAGAAGTAAGCTGGTCGAGGGAAAAAGGAAGATTGGGAAAATAATGATAGGATAAAATTAATGAAACTCTCAAAAATCAGGGTGAGAAGCTTCGAGAAGAAAAGCCAAAGTTAACACATTTTTATCTGGATGTGGTGCAAGCAAAGATCGTTTGCGAAGATACTGTACACAGGTGGTCCTCAAGTTACAACCGTTTTTTTAATGATTGTTTGAAATTACAATGGCATTAAAAAAAAAAACTTATGACAGGTCCTCACACTTACAACTTTCACGGTATCGCCATGGTCACAATTGGTGCCTTGGGGCAACTGGCATGTATTTTTGATGATTGAAGCATCCTGGGGTCGTGTGATCTCCATTTGCGACCTTCCATGCAACATGCAAAGCCAATGGGGGAAAGCTGGATTTACTTAATGATCATATGATTCATTTGACAATTGAAGTGATTTGTTTAACAACCACGGCAAAAAAAAAGATTCTCAAACTGGGTGTGACTCATTTAACAGTTGCCTTGCTTAGCAGTGGAAAGTCTAGTCCCAATCCTAGCCTTAAGGTGAGGACCACCTGTAAAATAAATCACGTGGTATATTGTAATATCTTTAAGTATGTTCCCTATCTTTGGTTTAACATTGCTTTCCTAATTCTGTATTCTGGATAATTTTGCTGACTTAGAAAGCAAGAATTTGATTGGCATATATGTAACACTGAATGGAGATTCTCAGTCATCCACATCATGGTTTTGCCAAAGGTGTTTTTTCAAAGGGCAACTGGACTTCCTTTTCCCTTAATATAATATAATAACAGAGTTGGAAGGGACCTTTGGAGGTCTTCTAGTCCAACCCCCTGCTTAGGCAGGAAACCCTACACCACTTCAGACAAATGGTTATCCAACATCTTCTTGAAAACCTCCAGTGTTGGAGCATTCACAACTTCTGGAGGCAAGTGGTTCCACTGATTAATTGGAAGTTTCTCCCTAGTTCTAGGCTGGTTGATTAGTTTCCACCCATTGCTTCTTGTCCTGCCCTCAGGTGATTTGGAGAATAGCTTGACCATTCTTTGTGGCAGCCCCCGAGATATTGGAACACTGCTATCATGTCTCCCCTAGTCCTTCTTTTCATTAAACTAGATATTCCCAGTTCCTGCAACCATTCTTCATATGATTTAGCCTCCAGTCCCCTAGTCATCTTTGTTGCTCTTCTCTGCACCCCTTGAAGACATTACGCTTCTCATCCAAGAAGCATCTTCAGTCAGAACTGAAGAACCTTCTTGGATGAGATGAGAAGCCAAACAACTTCAAGGAAAAAACAAAGAAAACCCAGTTGCCTTTTGAAAAATCACCTTTGGGTAATGCTAACGTCCGACTTCATTGCCTTTAGGCTTTTTCATTATAGAATCCATGGTTTCAGAACAAGAATTGGGCAAACATCTACTAGTCAGTTCTGGTCCCGGGAGCAAACCCTGACAGCATATTTCTAAGACACCAAACTAATATCAGGTTGATGTTGTTTAGTGACTGGAACTTGTGATGAAATATGTTTGGCCTTTGAAGTGGTCGACTGTGGAAACAGAAAGGAGTGGAACAATGAGGGATTTAAATCAGTGCGCTCAGCACTAGTCGCAACAGGCCCAGGCAAATCTTCTGTATGGGTGATTGGAAAGTTCAGAGCCCAAGCAAAGGCCTCTGTGCGTAAGGGTGGGGTTGGCTGGCAGTCTGTGGTGGAGGAACAGCTGTGTGTGAAGCCCTGCCATCTTTGAAGGGACTCATTGGGAGTCAGTTAAGCAGAAAATAATCACCTGAAAAGCAAACACCTTGTTTTATGTATGTGCTGGGAACTGTATATCTTCTATTGTTTCCAGCCGTTAATAGGCCCACACCTAGCGAGGACAATTGAATGACTTGGACAATTGAATGATTTCATACCAGAAAATATTTGTATTTGAGGCTCTGCGTCTGCCAGTTTATTTGGGCAGCTGAAAAACTGTGTACAAACCAACGAGGTGGAAATGTATTGTAGACCTTGATGTCTGCTACCCATTTTTGTTCTCGTTGTTGTTCTTGTTTCCTCACCAGTAAAAATGAGCAGGATTTAACACTGAGTGGAACACAGCAACCCATCTCATGTGAAACTTGGAGACAAATAAGCCCCCATCTCAGTGTTTTGTTAGTTTCTAATGGATGGAAACCAACCAAAGAGAAAAGCAACCTAAAACTAAGGACAACTTTCTTAACAGTGACAACAATCAACCATTGGAACAACTTGCCTTCAGAAGTTGTGGGAGCTCCATCATTGGAGGCTTTCAAACAGTCAGTGGACAGCTGTTTGTCTAAAATAGTATAGATTATCCTGCCCAAGCAGGGGGTTGGACTTGAAGACCCCCAACTCTTACTATTCTATTTTATGTTCTATCTGCAGGGAATTTGGGGATAGCCTGCCCTGTGGCTAATGTCACTCAATGACATCTGCTATTGCATGACTTATGACCCTCCATTACAGTCGTAAATCGAGGACTACCTGTTGTTCCACAGTGATGCATAGGCTGCCCTTTGCATTCAGCCATCTCTTAAGTGGTCTTTCTTTTGAAAGAACAATTGGGATTGTGGGTTTGTCCGATGAGTATTACTTTCCTGTGAGATCACAAAATCCATTGTCTTTGTTTAAAGGATATTTCTGTACACAGATAAGCCTGCAGACAGGCCCATCACTGTCACATCATTTGCAGTCATTTTGATACCTAATTGACCACAGTGAAGCCTTGAGCAAAAGAAAGGAAAACCAGCATCAGTGACAGTCTGTTTTTAGGCAGTTAATTAAGAGTTTTCAAAAACCATCCTCTTTTCTTGTTTTTTTCCCCCCTCCCTTGTCCAGACAAGCTGCGAAGTGGTTCAGTGTTGCCTCGTAGCTTGCCAATAAACAGGCAGCACACATGTGAATAAACAAGCATTTCTCCTGTTAAAGATGACCAACAATGTCCCTGAACTCTGTGAAATGAACATCACAAGATAAAGCAATTGACTAGAGCCTGTGTCTAAATTAACTGGGGATGACTTGGGCCATAGATCTTCAAACAATGCCGTCCTTATCTGGGGAGGAAGCCTTTTGCTCCAACGTTATCTTTTTCTCTGGGCTTTGAAAACACACACACACACAGGCACAGACTCAAGCCGGTCCTGAATGGAATAGGACTTTGGATACCAGATTATCTGTTTACAAGCTACAAATAGGATGTAGGTGAAGCAGTCCAGTAAAGGCAGGACAAGACTTTGAAAAGAAGGGCCCGTTAAAACAGTTTTGCACCTGATAATTGTCCCTGTCCCTCTTGTGACATGATATCCCTTTGATTATTCAGCATTGCCATCCTGTTAATAATTAATTGCCTCTTTTGAAATATGAGGAAGGTGTGTTCTGCTCAAGAAGGATGAAAAAGAAGCTCCCCCCCCACCCGCCTCTCTTCCCTTTCCATAACAACCTGATCTATGATTCAAATGAACAAAAGAGGCTGCAGTGAAATCAGTGTATGGGGTGCATTGAGGCAAACTATCTTCTGTAGATTAGCTATTTTATCTTTTTTCATTCGGCTGGTCTGTATTAATGCTGTGCCTTGCTGTTTCTCAGACCTCACCCTTCCTCCCTGAAAGAGGCTTCTGTTTTTCCACCTGTTTCTCTGTAAAGCTTGAGGATGTCTTTCAACGCTTCTCCTGGTAGTGATGCTGAGCTGGCATGTCCATTGAAGATAAAAGAGGAAGCTACTATCCCAAAGGTGCTTTTTTTTCAAGAGGCAACTGGACTTTCTGATTTTTCTTTGAAGACGTTTCGCTTCTCATCCAAGAAGCTTCCTCAGTTCTCAGCTTTTTTTGGATGAGAAAAGAAACATCTTCAAAGAAAAACCAGAAAGTCCAGTTACCTCTTGAAAAAAGCACTTTTGGGACAACCAAGACCTGGATGACTAAGAATCTCCATAGACTACTGCTGGGTAATTATTTTATTCTGCACACCTACCCAGCCGCTGGTATATGGCAGAAGCCACAATAGTGTCAGTCATTCCATGATGGCATTTGTGTGAGGGTAATCACAACCTCCATGATGCCTCTTTGCCCCACCTGCAGACACCCATGTTCCCATCCCATTGAAACATCTCTGGCTGCCCAGGTTTCTCAGCCTGAGAAAGATCTATCATCATCTTGGGGCAAACTGGGTATTTTATGAGTCCCTTCAATTAGGGATGTACATCTGGTGGGACCATAGAAAAGGTCCTTCTCAGTGTATGGAAAATCATTTCCTTGGTGTTCTCTGAGCTTGGTAGGTTTCTTGCAGATGTTTCATTATCTGTGTAATATCATCAGTGCTAGTCACTAGCACTGATTGATGTTACTTAGTTTGGTACCCCTCATTTCAACTTTCAGCTACAAATATTCTCCTTTATTGGTAAAATCATGGTCCAGAGCCCTTCTCTGCATCTGTCAAATTGCTGTTTCACGCAACTATCATGTCCATTCCCTGCTCCTACAACATAGCATGAAATTAGCTCATGATTCTTCTTCTGGTAAGGTAAAGGTTCCCCTCACACATATGTGCTAGTCGTTTCCGGCTCTAGAGGGTGGTGCCCATCTCTGTTTCAAAGCCAAAGAGCCAGCACTGTCCATAGATGTCTCCATGGTCATGTGGCAGGCATGACTAAACGCCAAAGGTGCATGGAACACAGTTACCTTCCCACCAAAGGTGGTCCCTATTTTTCTACTTGCATTTTTTACCTGCTTTCGAACTGCCAGGTTGGCAGAAGCTGGACAAGTCACGGGAGCTCAATCCTTTACGCGGCACTAGGGATTTGAACTGCTGAACTGCCGACCTTCCGATGGACAACCTCAGTGTCTTAGCCACTGAGCCAATGTAGTTACATTATGATTCTCTTTTTTTCTACAATCTATCCTATCTAATTATCAAAAACATAGATTGTAAATTCATTTTTTTTCTCTTTGAGTCTATATGGAATTTCCAATCAGTCGTAAATGTAGATATTATCTTTTTTGCTTATTAAACATGTAAATTGGCCATTCTATCATTTTCACAAATCATTCCTCTGGTTCCAAGGTATTGCCAAATACTGTGTGTGTGCAATAATCTCGCTGTGATTGAGATGGTGGTTTTAAGGAAACTCAGTCAATGATAGAGTAACCAAATCTTTCCTTCCTTCCTTCCTTCCTTCCTTCCTTCCTTCCTTCCTTCCTTCCTTCCTTCCTTCCTTCCTTCCTTCCTTCCTTCCCCCTCTCTTTCTCTTTTTCTTTCTTTCTCTTTCTCTCACTCTCTCTCTCTCTCTCTCTCTCTCTCTTTCTTTCTTTCTTTCTCTGCTCCCTCTCCCTCTCCCTCTCCTCCTCCTCCACCTCCTCCTCCTCGTCGTCCTCGTCCTCCTCCTCCTCCGATCTATGGTGATTTGAGGGTTGAGGGAAATGACAGGTAGGAACAGTGGTGATAACATTAAATTGCACCAATCAAATATTCAGCTTTGTTAGTCAAAGCAGGAACATACATACAGGTGAGCAGTCAAAGAATTCTATTTTAGCTTCCCAAAATACTTTTTCCTTGATTGTTATTTCTCTCTACCGAGTGTCTTGAAGAATAACTCGCTTGAATTTGCCCTTAAAAATTGTCTCTTTGGATTGCCCCGGGGTCAGTTTCTTTTCCCAGCAGAAGTGGGAAACTTAAAGTGACTTAATACCTTTCCTTCTATTGTTTCTTATTTGGAAAGAATGAAATGGCACAAAACTGAGAAAAATAAGCAATTAAAGCCGCACCTCTTCCTCAATCCCATTTGTTCTTTTTAAGGTGGTTGTGTTCTTGAATGAATTCATTTCGAGAGATGTTATATTCTGGTCCTGATGACAGTGAATGAGATTGATGCATCCCTAGGAAGCAGGGGAAATTCAGAGCTGGTCTCAGAACAGGGAAGATTTCTCAGGCCTTCGACCATCCGTTATGATGAGATGCACATGTACTCATAAGCACACGACACTCCACATAATTCATAGGGTTGGCTTTCCTCCTTGAATTTATTCCAATTTACAAATGCTATTACAACTTACAAATGCTAGAAACTCTTATGTGGAAGCAAACAACAGGTCTTGGATTATTTCATTATGACATTTATATTAAACACCACACAAGGTTATAGGATGAGACAGAACTGGCTTTCCTTCTCAATTTCATTCCATTTTATAAAGTCCACATGGAAATGCTTCTACCTGGAAGTAAACAACTACCTGGAAGCAAATAAATAAAAACAAACAAATAGTTGCATTATTTAATTGTGACACATTAAGCACACACACACACACACACACTCCACACAATTCATAACACGGGACAGAATTGGCTTTTCTTCTTGAGTTTATTTCGTCTTACAAAGTCTACCTGGAAATGCTAGAAAGACTTACATGGAAGCAAAGAAGAAGGTCTGGTACTTGATTATGACATTTATATTAAACACACACACCACAATTCATAAGATGGGATAGAATTGTGTTTCCTTTTTGAGTTTATTCCATCTTATATTTAGCTCTCATCAGCTAGCCATACCCTTACTTGGATTCGAACTTGGGCTGCTTGCATATTAGGCAGTTGCATTAACCTCTGAGCCACAAATTCTCCTCCCTTTATCAGCTTGAGCCAGGGGAGAGATTAAGTGTGTATGTATGTATGTTTGTGTGTATGTGTATACATACATACATACATACATACATACATACATACATATATATATATATATATATATATATATATAGAGAGAGAGAGAGAGAGAGAGAGAGAGAGAGAGAGAGAGAGAGAGTGTCCATTCATGTACATATCTCAATATAATGGGTGCATTCAGAATGAAGCTGTTATGCTTAAATCATGCAGGAAGTATCCTTGCTTTAATTCCAGCTTATGTCTAGATCAGTGTTTAATCCAAACATGAAAGCTGTCTGTGTGAATATCTACATCCTGTCTTTGGCCCAGCATGTTACTTCTGTATTTCATTTTTGGCATGTTGCTTAGTGGAGTTTAGCATCAGCTATGGGTTGAGTGGGGGTGGGGGAAGCAAATTTGGACTGGGGGAGGAAATGGAGAAGATATATAAATTAACTTTGTAAGTCTACTCTCACTAGAGCTGGTGTAATCAATTTTTTCAAACCAGGGACCACCAGAATAGAATAGAATAGAATAGAATAGAATAGAATAGAATAGAATAGAATAGAATAGAATAGAATAGAATAGAATAGAATAGAATAGAATTTTAATTGGCCAAGTGTGATTGGACACACAAGGAATTTGTCTTGGTGCATATGCTCTCAGTTAAGATAAGTTAAGTTAAGTTAAGTTAAGTTAAGTTAAGTTAAGTTAAGTTAAGTTAAGTTAAGTTAAGTTAAGTTAAGTTAAGACAAGACTTTTACTTCATGTTAATTTATTTTTGTTAAGCTCTGCAGAACAGGGTATGGTCAAAGAAGCAAGAATCGCTCTGAATTTTGATTTTGAAAAAGGTTATTTTCTACCTGATTCCCAGGAGTTGCTAATGCAAGTCAGGTAAATGACTTGATGTAAGCACAACAGAAATCTGAATCAGTTCACATTAGAGGAAGTGTCAGTAGGGGTGCTGACAATGGTTGGCCAATGTCAAAAAAAATGTTGCTGTTTGGTTGTCCAGTTGCCTCTTGGAAAAAAAAACACCTTTGGGACGAAGAGAGTTGTATTTAAAACAGTTGGGAAGTAAAAGTTAGCATGCTGAGCAAATGCTTAAAACACAGAGGTGCTGCTGGAACTATCTCTAAAGCAAGGAAGTTGAAAATAGGGGAAGAGAACTGTTTGCAAAATGGTGTAAAAACCTAATTTTATTACGGTACAAAACATTAACCTATTTTCTCGGTTTCCACAAGGCACTGAACTATGTCACAAGCCAAATGAGTTGGATTCACACGATACACATTAAACTGGGTGCTTGTGCGAAGGGGACACAAATCAAAATTAAAGTATAGCTATGCTCATTGTGCAAAGACAGCCACTAAATCAGGGGTGAAATCCAGCAGGTTCTGACAGGTTCTAGAGAACCGGTAGTGGAAATTTTGAGTAGTTCAGAGAACCGGCAAATACCACCTCTGGCTGGCCCCAGAGTGGGGTGGGAATGGAGATTTTGCAATATCGTTTCCCTGGAGTGGGGTGGGAATGGAGATTTTGCAATATCCTTCCCCTGGAGTGGGGAGGGAATGGGAATTTTGCAATATCCCTTCCCTGGAGTGGGGAGGGAATGGAGATTTTGCAGTATACTTCCCCTGCTATGCCCACCAAGCCACACCATGCCCACCAAGCCACGCCCACAGAACGGGTAGTAAAAAAAATTGGATTTCACCACTGCACTAAATCTTTCTGCCTTATGGAAGGGAAAGAGGATCTCACAACAGAGCTGACATTTCCTGTGGCAATCTAATGCTCTAAATAGTAATTCTGCCTTCAGAATGCTAGATTTGAAATGTTAGCATGCATAATAAATGTCAGGATTCCCATCTCATGCAAAGTCTTCTAAGACGGCCATTGCATTCTGTGAGATTTACTCTCAAGTAAAGACACCTCGTTTTGCATCGTAGAAGTGAGGATGTTTTGCTGTGTTGCTGAAATCATGAATATTTTTTTTTTCTTCCCTCTTTGGTGAACTCTCAAGATTTCTTCGGTGATTCCCTCCCTATTTATATTATTTGATACAGACAGAAAGTATCTCTCCTTGCCACATTTCCCCTATCCCCCCTGATTTCATGCTGAATAAACCTCCAAGCTGACAGTTTAAAGAAAGAAACTCTACTTTCTATCCAGCCTTACACTCTTAACATTTATAACCCTGCCTATCTCTCAAATGTCTTTACCTAAAACACGTTATGGTTTTTATTACCAGGTTTATGCCAGTAATAATATTCGCATCAGCTTTCTTAGGGATAATCTTATAGCAGAACCCTTGGAAGAAAAGCTTTTGGGAAGTGGGGGGGGGGGGGGGAAACGACCGTCAAGCGGGAAACGCACATTTCAAAACATGAAACATGGGTATAATCGCCCCTTCCGACAGCTTAACATGACAGATTGGGGGGGGGGAGAGAAAAAAATACAAGCTGATAGAGAAGCTGGATCAATGGATTATGAAAGTCGTGAAACATCTCCTCTGAAGGGGTGGTGAAGGGGACATTGTGGTTCTGTAGGCATGTGAAAGACACTAAGTTTGCGTGGCTTAGGAGAATGTCAGTCTATCTCAGTCTGATTGGCAGGGATGTTTAGATGGAGAGCTCAGGAGAGGTTTACAGCGGTGAGTTTCGGAGGCCATTCATGGCCATTGTACAAAGTGATATACAGTGCCAATTGACTTGAGCAGCTCCCTTGATAGCAGGCGGTTTACAGCCTCTTCAAGCCCAGATTATTGCTTTATCTTGTCATACTAAATTAATGTGGCAGCACTGTGTTAAACAGGGGTGACCTCTTCATCTGTGGAAATTGCTGCCTAGAAGGAAGAGAGTGTATAAGGCTGGGTGTTACCTGGTTTGTGGCATTTGGGAGCATGTTTGGATGCATTAGACTTTGTGTTTCTACCTGGAAATGGAGCACGATGGAGCTGGTCCTGCTTTGCAAGGAGGAAGAAGTGAAGGAGATGGACAAGAGGAAGATGGTTTTAACATTCAGCCGAGAAGAGCTATGTGCTAATTGAGCCTTAGTTTAATTAATGGCTATACTTGAGCAGGATATTAAGCTTTTGTTTGCTCTGCTTTATGGAGATTATCAGTCTTGTGTATCAGAAAACAAGAATCAGAAATAGGTTTAGAATAGAATAGAATTCTTTATTGGCCAAGTGTGATTGGACACACAAGAAATTTGTCTTGGTGCATACGCTCTCAGTGTACATAAAAGAAGAGATACATTCATCAAGAATCATAAGGTACAACACTTAATGACAATCATAGGGAAACAGTCAATATAAATCTTAAGGATACCAGCAACAAGTCATACAGTCATAAGTGGAAGGAGATGGGTGGTGGGAACAATGAGAAGATTAGTAGTAGGGCAGACTTAGTAAATAGTTTGACAGTGTTGTGGGAATTATTTGTTTAGCAGAATGATGGCATTGGGGAAAAACTGTTCTTCTGTCTGGTTGTTCTGGTGTGCAGTGCCCCATGGCATCATTTTGAGGGTAGGAGTTGAAACAGTTTAAACAGGTAGTCCTTGATTTACAACCACAACTGAGCCCCAAATTTCTGTTGCTAAGGGAGACATTTCTTCACTCCATTTTTCCGATCTTTCTTGCCACGGTTGTTAAGTGAATCACTGCGGTTGTTAAGTTAGTGACATGGTTGTTAAGTGAATCTGGTTTCTCCCACGGACTTTGCCCTTCAGAAGGTCGCAAAAGGTGATGGCATGGCCCCCAGGATACTGCAACCATCATAAACATTGCCAAGCCTTCAAATTTTGATCACCTGACCGTGGGGAGGCTGCAACCGTTGTAACTGCGAAGAACAGTCCTAAGTCCCATTTTTCAGTGCCCTTGTAACTTTGAATGGCCGCTAAACGAAGTGTTGTAAATCAAGGACTATCCATACATGGACCTTTCTTCCTTCCATCCATCCGTTACAACCAACCTGTTACAATTGATATGAGAATGATAGCAGTGTTCCACTATCTCAGGGGCTGCCACAAAGAAGAGGGAGTCAAGCTATTCTCCAAAGCACCTGAGGGTAGAAGAAGAAGCAATGGGTGGAAATTAATCAAGGAGAGAAGCAACTTAGAACTAAGGAGAAATTTCCTGACAGTGAGAACAATTAATCAGTGAAACAACTGGCTACAGAAGTGATGAATGCTCCAACACTGGATGTTTTTAAGAAGATCTTGGGTAACCATTTGTCTGAAGTGGTGTAGGGTTTCCTGCATAAACAGGGGGTTGGACTAGAAGACCTCCAAGGTCCCTTCCAACTCTGTTATTCTATTCTATTCAATTATGCTGAGTTTGTTCAATATTTTCTTTGGAGAACAGAGATAACTTCTTTAGGGACAACAGGATGGCAGGAAGAAAGGATCATCCAGTTGTCCCAGTAACTTCACTTCACTTACACAGATGGGTATGTTTCTCAGTTTATATGTGTATGATGGGGATTTTCTTCATCCCGACCTACATGCTAAATCAGTGATACAGATACCAAAACGTGTCTCAGGCCACGAGCCACGTATTTTTGGAGACCTTCCACAAGGATGATGCTGTCTTAATATTTAGGAAGAGGATGGTTTGCCACTTGCTAGAAGATACAAATGAAAACTTTTGGGATAATTTGGGGTAGATAAGATGTGATGGTAAACTTTCTACGAGTGGATTACAATAACAATTTGATAACAGAGAGTTTTAAAACTTTTAATTTTGTTTTTTTAAAGAATGACTATACTCCCTTTTAACTATTTCATCACTAATATAATATATAGTAGGCAGGTCAATAATTTGCAAATTGAGTTATTAATTTAATTTTTTGGGGGGGTGGCTATTTCGCAAAGGGTGGGAACCAATGTCATAGTAATGTATCAATCAGTATTCAATTACAGGGGGATAATATGTGTGTATGTATTTTTCTACTTCTTTGTTAATGTTTCTTTTCTTTTTTGTTGGTTTTTTTTTATTTTAGTTTTTTGGAGTTTTGTGTTTTCTACTTTAACTTTGTCTTGAATAAAATAAAAATAATAAAAAAGAAGATATTAATGGAGAACTGTGTCCCTCGCCTTCATGGTTTTTTAGAGATTCCAAACAAATCAAGACGCAGCTCTTCCCCAGTGGGTCACCTTGAATATAACAAAGCTTATCCTAAGGCATTCAGTGTAAACCTTTTTCCTACTGCCTAATGATTGAACAGTGTGCTAACATAGAGAAACTTGAGAAGTTCATATTCTATATATGAGTCCTTCTTTTCCTCCTAGACCAGGGGGCATCCAACCTTGACAACTTTCAGACCTGTGGACTTCAACTTCCAGAATTCCCCAGCCAGCCATGCTCCCTGAGAAATCCTGGGAGTTGAAATCCACAAGGCTTAAAGTTGCCAAGGTTGGACGCACCGGACCTAAATGGTAAAAGGGCTTTTAATCCGTAGAGTTATTTGCAATCAGGTTGGTTATTAATGTAACTGTTAATTTTGTTTTTTTTTTTTTTTGTTTTAATTTATTTTGTTTTAATTCTCAGCCAAACGTATATGTGTTTTAAAATTTTTAACTTTTATGTATTGAATTTTTACTCGGCTGTTCACCGCCCTGAGTCCGTAAGGAGAAGGGCAGTATATAAATCTAATTAATAAATAAATAATAAATAAAAGATTTCAAAGATTCTGGCAAGCAATAAACAACCAATGCATTTGAGCCACTTTGAATCTCGGGTGAAATCCAATTTTTTTCCCTACCGGTTCTGTGGGCATGGCTTGGTGTGCGTGGCAGGGGAAGGATATTGCAAAATCTCCATTTCTGCCCTGCTCCAGGAGAAGGATACTGCAAAATCCCCATTCCCACCCCACTCCTGGGGGAAGGATATTGCAAAATCTCCATTCCCACCCCACTCGGGGGCCAGCCAGAGGTGGTATTTGCCGGTTCTCCAAACCACTCAAAATTTCCGCTACCGGTTCTCCAGTACCTTTTAGAACCTGCTGGATTTAACCTCTGATCTGTCTGTAGTCAACCAAGCCACAACTGCCAAATTCCAAAATTTGATTATCCAAATTCTACCCTAATTCTGTTTTTTTCCTTTTTTTTAACGGCATGACCAACATGCACATTTGGGGGAAATAAGTCCAATCACAATGCAAACAAAGAGAGAGTGCAAAAATTATGCAAATATACATGCATATTCAGAAATAAAGCCCAGATGGATGGTGTGCAAAACTCACAGGGAGGGAGAAAATTAGCCTTATCATTCATTTCACATCCAGCTGAACCATTTGTGGGCCTGCAACTCCTGGATGGACCAGCAGCCTTGCTTCAAAGGTCCTTTCCTGATGCATTTGAGCCAACAAATCAGAGTTGGTCTGTCTCAAGGATCATCCCTGACTAATCACTTTTACATTTCACACGTGGTTGACTCTGTTGTGAAGCCACGTTTGGGGATCAGGAGCCATGGCACAATGTCCAATATGTTAATGGCCAAATCTATTACATGTCATTATAATATGCTAATCACTTGCAACTTTCCCTTTGCCTTTGGTCTCTTAAATACCTTATTTTCTACCTAATTCAAGAGAGAGAGAGAGAGAGAGATTGTAACTAAAGAGCCAAAACCCAGGACAACAGATAAATTCTACTTCATGTTGTGGAAATACTGAAATAGAGCCACATTATTGTGAAGGGCTGAAGGACCTCAGAATATTAGTAGATAAGAATATTGGATTGATATAACACAAAATGCTGGTTTATGTAAAATGACTGTGATACACTTCAGATTTCCCAAAGCAATGAGATGTCAAGAAGCTAGTCTGAACCATTTAACTTCTTTCCTAGAAAACACTTTGGAAGATTCATAAGGGTCTTCTTGGAATAAGTGTGTTTATTTATACAAGCCAGGAGTGAGCAAGGGGGAAAAAATGACTACAAATTCCAGTTGCTGCTTATCCTACTTTGTGGCTTTCATGTTATGTGGTCTTAATATTCTTCCTGCATTTGATGCAATTATTAGGAAGTGGTGTGGTTTTTGTTTTTTTTTTCCGCTGAGAAGGGGTGGGTAGATGCATGAGTTATAGCCCAAAAGATATGCATTAAATTTATGGAACAATTGGCTCATTAATTCTGTAACTAAAACGCCACCAGTACTTCAACTTGAAAAATGGGCTGAAAATATTTGGTTAGTAACTTTAACGTTGTATTATCATGCTGCCTTTGGCACTCTCTGTGGCCTCTGTTTGTGTGTGGGTGTCCTTTGCCTGAAAAACAGTTTTCTGTGCATAGTGAAAACTAATTGGATTTTATAGAAATTTTATTTCAAATCAGAGTTGCCGCATTCGTATAATTCATTTCACTGGGTTCATGAATTCATCCATTTTCTGAGTTTCATAATAAACGTATAAACTAATCATTTGGACTTTCAATACAAAATGCAACCGTAGTTAAAACTAACCAAGCTTTAACAATGATGGCTAAATCGATTGCTTTGATTAAAGACAAGAACACACCCAACTTCATTTCTTCTTGGAAACTCCTTCTGGACTTTGTGCTTGAAATGAGGGGGGGGGGGATGAAATTTTGACTTTGGGTTTTGCTGATAAGTTATTGTTACAGTGGTACCTTGGTACTCATTGCTTAGTAGTTCCAAGAGATGTGATGAGTGCCAAAATGGATGAGTACCAAATAAATTTTTCTCATGAAGAGAGTCACAAAACAGCTTACACTGGCAAATTCTAGCTCGTGCTTTGAGTACCAAACAAACGATGAGTGCTGGGACAAAGTTTTCCTGTCAAAATGCATTGAGTACCAAATCTGATGAGTTTCAAAGTAATTGGGTACGAGGTAGGGGTGAGGTCTACTTATCTTTACTACCGGTTCGCAACGGGAGCACACGCATGCTTCTGCACATGCACAGAAGCTTCTGTGCATGTGCAGATCGTCCATTATGATGAGGACAAATGGGCGGAGCTTCCCGCCGCTTTTACTACTGGTTCACAAGAACTGGACAGAACTGGGAGCAACCCACCACTGGTACAAGGTGCCACTATATAGAAATGGCTAGCACATATTAGTATGCAAATAAAAACTTGAGACTGTAATGTTGCTCTCTTACTTCACGGCACTAACAAGAGATGGAAGTAATTTATCCCACTTTTTTTTCTAAATTTGATTTATATGCCGCCCTTCTCTGGAGATTCAGGGCGGCTTACAATGCGTTAAGCAATAGCCTTCATATTTTTGTATATTTATACAAAGTCAGCTTATTGCCCCCCAAACTGCGTCCTCATTTTACCTGTCTTAGAAAGGATGGAAGGCTGAGTCAACCTTGAGCCTGGTGAGATTCGAACTTACAGTAATTGCAGACAGTTGGTGTTAATCACAATGCTTTAGTCTGCTTTGCCCTACACTTCTTTCTCTTCCCTTTTTCATCCCCTTATTTTCATTTTCTTTTATATCTTAATAAAATTATTAACCTAAAATGTAGAAATAAAACCACTAGTTGTGTAACTGACCCGGTCAAGCATATTGTGTGTCACTACAGTCAGCGAATGCTACAATACCCTACCCTCACTTCATCATTGTGCCATTGTATAAAAGCAATGCACAATGAAACAAGACAAACAGATTCCAAGTTTTACCCTTTCCTTTTCTCAGACCACAGAATGCCATTTTTCAGGGCCTGAGCAGAGATGCCAAGATATTTGAGAATGTGTTGTTGCTGTTTTTCAGTCTCTGAGTCATGTCCGACTGTTCACGACCCCATGGATCACAGCCTTCCCATTCTCCCAGAATTTGTCCAAATTCATGTTTGTTGCATCAGTGACACTGTCTAACCATCTCATTCTCTTCTGTCCTCCTTCTCCTTTTGCCTTCCATCTTTCCCAACATCATTCCGTCCCCCGTCCCCCATCCCCCACTGAGTCCTCTCTTCTCATTTGGGTTTCCAAATTATTTGAGTTTCAGTATCTTTTTTTTCCCCCAAAGGACAATCAGGGTTGATTTCCTTTAGGAACTTGAGAACTACTCCATGCTATTTAAAACATTATTGACCTTAAAGCTTTTTCTAGCATCCATCCCTAATGGAATGATAAATCCGTGATTTTTGGTTTTCTAAGGAGAATCCACATTTAACTCTGTGCATGGAAAACAATGGAATACCTCAGATGGCCACAATCGCTTCATTGCACATTAGGATATCCATTACTATCACCTGCCATTTAAAGACAGAATGTAAGAATGGGTATAAGTGTGTACAACATCCTAACTCTTATATTTTCAAGATATGGAGGCTCCAGGTACAATGTGAAGGTTACATCAAGATTGGGATCAGAGATTATTTTTTTCCCTCTCAATTAATTATCTATGAATTTGTATGGGTTTTGGGTCATCTTACCTTTACTGAGCAGGAAATGCTCAGAGTATTAGTTTTAAATGGCGGAAAATATTATTGCTGCAGATCAATGTATTTGAAGATTAGCTGTTGCTTGGGGAATGCTGCTTGCCTGGTGAATTTGGTGTTCTTTATAAACACCAAAATAAATTTGTATATTTCTACTTTCTTTCACCTTACCATTCAGCCTTATTCCTCCCTTTTTCTTTTCTCCACTTTACAGAATATTTATATCAGATTAGGGTTAACTGTAGGGGTGATGACTTACTATGAACATGTCCTATTGTTTCCTTTATATCTATTTGTATACATTTTATATTTTTGATATGGTCAAACAACGAAATCAATAAAGATTCTATTCTATTCTATTCTTGTTCTAGTTCTAGTTCTAGTTCTAGTTCTAGTTCTAGTTCTAGTTCTAGTTCTGTTCTATTCTATTCTGTTCTGTTCTGTTCTATTCTATTCTATTCTATTCTATTCTATTCTATTCTACTCTACTCTACTCTACTCTACTCTACTCTACTCTATTCCATTTAATTATTCTATTCTATTCTATTCTATTCTATTCTATTCTATTCTATTCTATTCTATTCTATTCTATTCTATTCTATTCTATTCTATTCTATTCTATTCTATTCTATTATTTTCTATTCTATTCTACTCTACTCTACTCTACTCTACTCTACTCTACTCTACTCTACTCTCTACACTACATTTTTTCCTTATTTTGATGCATACTTTCCATTGTCTTTCCTTTTCCCTTAGTCTATTTTTTTTTTAAATATGGCCTATTTAAGGATAATATGTTAAAATAAATGAGCTTAGAGTAGGGGAAACAAAAGTTGCATACTTCTGCATCTTCTGTTTTTGCCTCTTCCCCTGTCCTCCGTTAGAAAGTCTTCTTAAATTCATTCTAATCTTCCTTTTAGGTAAATGTGATACCTGAACAATAAGAGCTACACATTCAACCATACATGCATACATGCATACACACACAGGCACACATATTTTAAAGATGCACATATATATAGTATAAGAATAGAAGCACACCATCTCTATACACAACATATTGCATGTGAAGATACAGCTTGTTTAATCTTAAACTTAAAATCTAATTTTAATTATGAAAAAAAAAACCTGCAATTATATGATGTCATACAACATTTTAAATCCTCATATGATTTTTTGGGCTTCATCTCAGCATGTTCTGTGAAACTGACCCTAGGCAAGGAATAGCAACCAAAATGCCCCGGCTGTTTGATAATTATACATAATCATCAAATGACATTTTCTTACTAGGCCACTCAGTTTCTGACTTTGATCATCTTTTTCACATATATGCATAAACACATAAGTACAATTTACAGACACTAACATACACACACACTTCGAAGAAATGGGAAAATGATCTTTGGCAGAGGACTTCCAGATGGTATTTGAGAGCCTGTTTTTAAAGCCGACACTAATCTCTCTTTCGAAAATATTTTTAAAAGGAATCTGTGATACAGTGCAATGAGGCAGTTTATTTTTTAAAACTACTGTCGGTGACACTGAACTCTGCTGCAAATTAAGTAACAAATTCTTTGCATCTTGTGAAGCATAATTTCCAAAAGATAAATGACCCAACTTTATTCCCAGAGGTGATTTATTTGTTTTGTTTTTAGAGTCACAAAGGTGGAAACCGGATTGTTTTTTCTTCATTCTCTTCTGTGTTTTATAGTTGGAAGAAAGCATTAAGCCACTAAAAAGCAAAACAGAACAAGCCAACATTCACAATAGGAAGGTATAGCATATTGTAGAGATGTAACCACAATGTCTTTAACTGCTCTGCTCTCAGATCTGCAATCTCTGGTTACAGATACCTATACTCTATATCAAGGGTGTCAAACTTAATTTCATTGAGGGCTGCATCAGAGCTGTGGTTGACCACGGGAGGCTGGGGCCAACTGAATGGGTGTGGCCAACTGGGTGAGTATGGCCAGATTGACGCCACTCACTTGCTGTGGCCGACTGGGTGGGTGTGGCCAGATTGACACCACTCCCCAAACTGCTGGCATATTTCCTCTTTGCACTGGCTAGACCGAGCCGAAGCCACGCTGTCCGGCCCCTTACATTTTCCAGGACGGCCTCGTGGGCCGGATCCGACCACATTGCAGGCTGGATTGGCCCGTGGGCCTTGTATTTGACACCCCTGGTCTATAGGTATCAAGTTAGCTTACAGTACTTGGGGAAAAGGACTTTCCATAAGTGAGGTGTCAGCTTTGGAAGCTTCAATGCTGCCACCTTCTCATGTGTGGGAAAGTAGGAGGGGGGATTAAGGAGGGGGGTTGTTAGTAGACATAATATCATTCTTCCTATCAGTCAAGGTCAGGGTGATCCAACATCTGGAGAAGGAGTGGTCAGGGGGCTGGGTCGAGATGGAAAGGACATTGATTGGAGCATGTGATCGATTGGGGAGAAAAGGGATGGTTTTGGGAGCTTTGACTTACTGAAGGAAAACCTGGGCTTTTTAGATTCGGGTTTTCCCAGATGTGCCAGTTAGCCTATTATAGTAAAGAGAGCTTTGGAAAAATGCTTGCTTCCGCGTCTTTACTTGGAGTTGGGATTTTTCTGGAATGCTGACATGAGGATTAATAACTGGAAAGACCCTTTTATGTGATGTCTCCTGCCTGGAAAAGGAAGTATTCTATGAATATACATGGATGGAGCCATGGATATTTTCATCCTGTTGACCTAAAACATGCAGGATTTTAGAGACTATTGACAAATAATTACTGTCATCAGATGATTATGCCCACATGCTGGTAGCTACCTAGCAATATACTATTTTGAACTAACTTCCCAAGTGAAGATGTTGTGGTGGAATAGAGTTTGGAGTAGCAGGAGGGAGGGGCTCCTTCCCAGACCGCATCATGGTGGAGAGCTTGAAATGTCTGGTAGACAGGAAGAGTACTCTAGCAGTTATCCGATAGTTGCTTTATTTTGGCGAGATTCTGTCGGTAGGTGAACAACAATAAAGAAATTACATGTTCTTTGCTCTTTGACAGATGCCCACTGAATCATAAAATTGTGGCGTTGGAAGCAACCATGAGGATCATTAGTTCAACTTTGTGGAAAACTCAAGAAAGCCAACTCAAGCATCTTTGAGAGATGGCTGTCCAATCACTTCTTGAAAACCTCCAGAAGTGGAGAAGCCATAACTGCCTTAAGTTGTGGGATTTCTGACTTCCTGCTGACTTCCCCACTGACTTAGCTTGTGGGAAGCAGGTAGGGAGAATCATAAATTACAATGAGGTGAGCAGGGTACGCTGTATCAAGCACAACTTTGCAAATAAACTGGTTTGAACATCATAGAAATGAGGGGTCCTTGGGGGTCTCTGAGCTTGGATGTTTTCTTGCAGTTGTTTCATTACTAGATTTTATAAGGCCTTGGTAAGGCCACACTTGGAATACTGCATTCAGTTTTGGTCGCCATGATGTAAAAAGGATGTGGAGAGTCTAGAAAGAGTGCAGAGAAGAGCAGCAAAGATGATGAGGGGACTAGAGGCTAAAACATATGAAGAATGGATGCAGGAACTGGGTATGTCTAGTTTAATGAAAAGAAAGACTAGGGGTGACATGATAGCAGTGTTCCAATATCTCAGGGGCTGCCACAAAGAAGAGGGAGTCAAACTATTCTCCAAAGCACCTGAAGGCAGGGCAAGAAGCAACGGGTGGAAACAAACCATGATGAGGGGCCTGGTGGCTCAGCAGACTAATGCATTGTGATTAACTCCAGCTGTCTGCAATTACTGTAAGTTCGAATCTCACCAGGCTCAAGGTTGACTCAGCCTTCCATCCTTTCTAAGGTAAATTGAGGACCCAGTTTGTGGGGGCAATAAGCTGACTTTGTAAAAAATATACAAAAGCATGAAGGCTGTTGCTTACCGCATTGTAAACCGCCCTGAGTCTCCGGAGAAGGGCGGCATATAAATCAATTTTTTTTAAAAAAAACAACAACAACCAAGGAGAGAAGCAACTTTGAACTAAGGAGAAATTTCCTGACAGTTAGAACAATTCATCAGCGGAACAACTTGCCTCCAGAAACTGTGAATGCTCAAACACTGGAAGTTTTTAAGATGATGTTGGATAACCATTTCTCTGAAGTGGTGTAGGGTTTCCTGCCTAAGCAGGGGGTTGGACTAGAAGACCTCCAAGGTCCCTTCAGACTATATATTATAGACTAGCAGCAATGATATTACCTACTTTGGGTAATGAAACATCTGCCAGAAAGCAGCCAAGCTCAGAGAGCACCACGGACCCCTCATTTCTACCCTGAGCTACAAACATTCTCCTTTATTGGCATTTTGGAAACTTCCGTTTTATAAGAGTCATGGGTTTCAAATATTTTATTTGTTAAGGTAGTGGAATTTAGGTATCTTGATTCAAAACTTGTTGCATAATGCTAATATGTTGATTCAAACAAACCAACCAATCCCTAAACGTAAAGTTAGATTAGTACATAGAAAGATATGCAGATGTGCATTGGTGGAAACACACCCTGGAAGAAAGCAATAACCAGAGTTCTTAGTAATAGATGCTTATATGTGTGTACTCATTCTTTTATAAGGAAGGAACAAGATATGTATGCATGGGCACTTGTTAAAATTAAGCCCCAGTCCTTAGTTTATTGCACAATATAAATGGTTTGGAGAGGCTTCATGCAAACGAGATTTCTTGTGCAAGTGGGAAGAGGGTGTATACACACACTTCAAATTAGCAGTGAGGGCTGTAAAGGAAAAACACTGGCATTATAACCATTTTCGGTAATGTACTGTCCCTAGCTTCCAAATGCGTTAAGATTGCAAGAACCAGAAATATTGTCAGCTGAGCTATGAGCTGGACTTTATGGGAATTGTTGTACCAACACACCTGAGTTTGGAAAGACACCTAAACCAGCCCTCTGATAGGACTTGATTCTATTACACTTAACCCCTTTCTCATTCAAGAGTTCTGCCACTGTCTGAGAGGGGATTCATTTTATGTTTTGATAAATAACTGTTATCACAAAGGTTAATGGACTGTCTCATCCTTTTATTTACTGTCATGTCAGAAACATGGAGCTCATTCCTCATGACCAATTGACCTCAGCGCTAAATGGGTGGATATTACCAGAATAATTACAGCAAAGATGCCATTAAAGAGCCATATGGATGGTGTTTCGACCACATATGTGGCTGTTCGCTGAGGTTCACGTACATGCATGTACCCAGTTACCTTTGTGTGAAACTTCAGTTCGCAATCTGACAAAGGATATGCAATTATTATTTTTTTTAAAAAAAATGCTAGAGGATTTCAATGGGCTTCATCACCAGACTGAAATGTGAAATGTGAATTTCTGAGGTCAGATTAAAACTTGGGCCCTGTTTCTTGCTTTTCCCATATGGTTGGCTATTGAGGTCTCTTTGGTCTGTTTGGCTATTGAGACTCAGATCAGAGTATCAGTGCAGAAATCCCACAGGTAAATCTGGCTTGTAATAATCCAGTCGCTTCAACAAATGATCAGTACTAAGGGTACTTGTGATTTGCTGATTAAAAGTGAGGGCGTACAGTAACTTCCTAGGGTTGTGTGTGTGTGTGTGTGTGTGTGTGTGTGTGTGTGTGAACTTGACATGGATAGCCATGTCACATATTCCAGTGGTGGGTTTCAATTTTTTTTACTACCGGTTCTGTGGGTGTGGCTTGGTGGGCGTGGCATGGCATGGCTTGGTGGGAGTGGCAGGGGAAGGATACTGTAAAATCTCCATTCCCTCCCCACTCCAGGGGAAGGATACTGCAAAATCCCCATTCCCTCCCCACTCCTGGGGGAAGGATATTGCAACATCTCCATTCCTATCCCACTCTGGGGTCAGCCAGAGGTGGCATTTGCCGGTTCTCCGAACTACTCAAAATTTCCGCTACCGGTTCTCCAGAACTTGTCAGAACCTGCTGAAACCCACCTCTGACATATTCCTATATTCACATATAAACGTTATCTGAAAGTTGACTACTTCGGTATATAGTTTTTCTTCTGTCAATTGAAGATTGCTTGTTTGAGATCCAAGTTTGCCAGTGCAGGAACTTTCAAACGTTTCATTGGTCAGAGAGAAGAGAGGGAAACCAATCAATCAATCAATCAATCAATCAGAATAGAGCTGAAAGGGACCTTGGAGGTCCTCTAGTCCAGCCTCCTGCTCAAGCAGGAGACCCAATACCATTTCAGACAAGGGACTGTCCAGTCTCCTTTTTTAAAAAAACCCAGTGGTGAAGTACCCACAACATCGGAAGTCAAGTTCCACTGGTTAATTGTCCTCACTGTTAGAAAGTTTCTCCTTAATTCCAGGTTCCTTTGGCTCCTTGATTAGTTTCCATCCATTGTTTCTTCTCCTGCCTCCAGGTGCTTTGGAGAATTGGTTGACCCCCCCTCCTCTTTGTGGCAGCCTTTCAATAACATGTCCCCCCTATTCCTTTTTTCTCTACACTGGCCATACCCAAATCTCTCTTGATTTCTCCTAACTGTTAGAAAATTAGAAATTGTGGCTTTTTTTCTGCTGTATCATCATATTTCGGTAATATTGTAATGTGCTGGGTTTTTTAAATGCATTGTATTTTTTAAAATACCCAGAAAAAAATGATAACTATTTCTATTTTTAATTTTCCTTAACCCGTATAGCTTCTCTACTTTCATTAGCATGGCAATTAATAGGAATGGTTTGTGAGCTCTTTTAAAACATGCAGGTGTTCTTTGACTTACAACCACAGTTGAGCGCAAAATTTCTACTGCTAAGTGAGACATTTGCTAAGTGAGTACTGCCCCATGTCAAGAACGTCCTTGCCACCGTTGTTAAGTGAATCACTGCATTTGGAAAGTTAATAGCATGGTTATTAAGTGAATCTGGTGTCCTCTGCCTGTCAGAAGTTCGCAAAAGGTGATCACATGACCCAGGGACATTGCAACCGTCATAAATATGAGTCAGTTGCCAAGTGCCTGAATTTTAATCATGTGATCATGGGGATGCTGCAATGATCATAAATGTGAAAAATGCTTTTTAACATTTTTTCAATGTGAGTCACTTTTTTCAATGCAGTTGTATAACTTCAAACCGTCACTAAATGAACTATGAACAAAGTCGAGGATTATCTGTATTTCTTTTACTTCATGGTTTCTTATGGTAATTTTTCTGATGATGGCTTCAAAAAAGATTTCCTAAATGTAGGCTCTTTATAAAACATACTGTGTTTCCCCGAAAATAAGCCCTCCCCCGAAAATAAATCCTCCCCTGAAAATAAACCCTCCCCAAAAATATTTAAACGCATGCGCAGCCAGTCCCCTCCATTTCCTCTGGTTAGAGTTAGGGAGACAAAGCTGGAAATCAGGTAAGACGGCAAGAGGAGCCCTCCCGTCTTGCTCCACACACCCCAAAATAATAAGACTTCCCTGAAAATAAGGCCAAGTGCTTATTTCAGGGTTCAAAAAAAATATAAGACAGGGGCTTAATTTTGGGAAAACACACATGGTCTATGACTGTCTATACAGAATTTTCATGGTGTACTTCATTTTCTGACACAAACTTTTTCCTTCTTGCCTTTTAATATGGAGAAAGGCAAACACATTACTTTGATAAGAGTCGTGATGATTTGAAATCTATTGGAAGGTGAATACATATTATTTCTAGTGCCCTTGGTACTGCTTTGCTTTTCTCACTTCCCTACAGAACCCTAAATATGTGGACTCTCATCCATCATCTACCTTCCCTGATGTTCAAGTAGTTCTCCTAGAAAATGCTGGAATCTCAACAGGTCACAGAATTAATTGTCTAGGGCAGTGTTGGTGAATCTTTTCGGCACCGAGTGCCGGAAACCAAAAGAACAGCTGCCTGGTGTGCGTGCCGGGAAGATGATCTTCCGGGTTCTGGCATGCACATGCGCACTGGCCACCTGGTCTTCCGGGTTCTGGTGGGCATGCATGCGTGAACACCAGGTGGCCAGTGCACATGCACATGCCAGAAACCGGAAGAGCAGCCACCCCTGGTGCGCGTGCGTGCATCAGGAAGATGATCTTCTGCATGCACGCATGCACATCGGCCAGCTGGTCTTCCATTTTATGGCATGCATGTGCATGCGAAGACCAGCTGGCCAGTTCTCATGTGCGTGCTGGAAACTGGAAGATTATCTTCCCGGCACACGCATGTGCACTGGGTGGCTACTCTTTCGGTTTCCAGTGCTCCCACACACGTGAGCACTAGCTGGCTGGCACGCCGGACCCCGGAAGAGCAACAGGTGACAGCTTGTGTGCCCGGAGAGATGGCTCTACGTGCCACTTCCGGCACATGTGCCATAGGTTCGCCATTACGGGTCTATGTGGATTCTCAATCCATCTTCATCATGGTTGTCCCAAAGGTTTTTTTTGAAAAAGGGAACTGGACTTTTATTTTCTTTTTTTCCACGTGAAAACATTTTGCTTCTCATCCAAGAAGCTTCTGTGTTGTTATTGTTGTTTTTTTTTGGGGGGGGGGGGGGGCGGGCATCACAGAATTGTGCTACTTCAGTGATATTATTGCTGTGTGCTCTTCATAGCCCAAACTCTTTTGGGCACCGCTTGTCAAGTTTTTGTGATTTGCAACTGAATTTGGATCCTGCTGAGAGAGGGACTATTGTCTAATAATACTATTAATGCATAACTTGAACAGAATCTAATTATAATGCAGTTTGCATCTGATTTCTACCATTTCCCCCACATGATTTAAATGATTCAGGAAATTATCATCTTGCTTAATATATAAACATCACCAAATGGACATATTTTAGAAACGGTTATGGGTTGGTTGGTTAGTTAGTTTGCTTGTCAGTCCACCTGTGGTGATCTTCCCTTGTACCTGTGCCTGATGCCTATTCTCGGCCTAGTTACTTAAAAGGAAAGATAAGGAAAGGTTATATCCTGATAGACTACCAAACCCACCATAAAAATAATTAAAAAGATGAAGCATGGCTTTTGTAACCAGATATCCTGCTTTGTGGTGACCCCCCATCTGGGCTCAAGGTCTCTCGATACTCAATAGGAGCTTTTTAATTATTTTTCTCTGTTTGATGTTGCTAAGTATAACGAATGAATTTCAGAGGGACTGTTGTAGAATCCTTGATGCGTATCAGATCAGTGCTGTTAGGCACAGCAATTGCTAGCAGGATCCTACCCTGAGATTTGTTCACACAGATCTGAAGTCCAGAAACATCAGGTTGTTAAAAGGCCAAGTCTCTGTCAGACAAATTACACCTCCCTAACACAGTGATATATTCCTCTGGCAGCAATGAAACCTAAGAATCCTTGTGCTGTCTTTTTGCATTGGCCTTGCACAAAATTCTTAAATTTAAATGTAAAGGTTCTCCTCGCACATATGTGCTAGTTGTTCCCGACTCTAAGGGGCAGTGCTCATCTCAGTTTCAAAGCCAAAGAGCCAGCACTGTCCGAAAACATCTCCGTGGTCATGTGGCCAGCATGACTAAAGTTAAAAGGTGCATGGAACACTTACCTTCCCATCAAAGGTGGTCCCTATTTTTCTGCTTGCATTTTTTACGTGCTTTCAAACTGCTAGATTGGCAGAAGCTGGGACAAGTAACGGGCGCTCACTCCGTTACGCGGCACTAGGGATTCAAACCACTGAACTGCCGATCTTTCGATCAACAAACTCAGTGTCTTAGCCACTGATCCACCGAGTCCCTTTCTTAAACTTTAGGCCATCTTATTGCTGTAATCTGATAATAAATTCAGGGGCATTCGGCATAGATCTGAGCACCGTTGTCTTCTTTTAGTCAGCTAGCCTTATCAGTTTTGAGGATTTTGCGCTCCACATCTGTAAAGACTGAAAAAGATGCCCTTGACGGAGAAATGCAAAAAGGGGTGAAACATTTTTTTTAAAAGTCCAGAACAATGAGATAATATTTGGAAGTCGCTCAGGGTGAGGCCTCCTTAATTTACTAGAGCATAAGAAGGAAGTGGAAAACTAACACAATCAGGCTTACAAGATTCTAATATTTTAGCCAATCTTAATACAAGTAATGTTAGCTCTCTAACGGAGTCGATTCTTGGTCTGGTCTAGGTAGTGGAGCAGTGGTGAATTTTTTTTTTTACTACTGGTTTGGTGGGTGTGGCTTGGTGGGCCTGGCAGGGGGAGGATGCTGCAAAATCTCCATTACCACCCCACTCTGGGGCCAGGCAGAGGTGGTATTTGCAGGTTCTCAGAACTGCTCAAAATTTCCGTTACCGGTTCTCCAGAACCTGTCAGAACCTGCTGGATTTCATCCCTGTAGTAGAATAACAGTGCCCCAGGGTGCAGATCCACGGGTGATGGTATAGTTCTACCTCTATAGCTGAAGTTGATGAAATTGATAGACCCCCCCTCCCCCATAGAAGGAGTTGGTTGCTATGCTCTGTAGTTTTCATCACAAGGAAGAGGAAGATCTCAAGTGCTTTGCTACTCTCCAAAGCACCTGAAGGCAGGACAAGAAGCAACGAATGGAAACTAATCAAGGGGAGAAGCAACCTAGAACTAAGGAGGAATTTCCTGACAGTGAGAACAATTTTTTTAAAAATTTGATTTATATGCCACCCTTCTCCGGAGACTCAAGGTGGCTTACAATGCGTTAAGCAATAGCCTTCATACTTTTGTATATTTATACAAAGTCAGCTTATTGCCCCCATAAACTGGATCCTCATTTTACCCACCTTAGAAAGGATGGAAGGCTGAGTCGACCTTGAGCCTGGCTAGGATTGAACTCGCAGAAATTGCAGGCAGCTGGATCTTAATTGCTGCCTTTAGTAGGAGGCATTAGCCCCCTACGCTACTCAGGCTCTGTTGATCAACTTGATCAATGGAACAAGTTGCCTCCAGAAACTGTGGGTACTCCAACACTGGAGGTATTTAAGAAGAAAATTGTTCAGACTTTGTCTGAAATAGTATAAGGTTTCCTGCCTCAGCACAGGGTTGGACTAGAGGACCTCCGAGGTCCCATCCAACTCTGTTATTCTATTCTGTTCAGCATTAGTAGGAAAAAAGTCCATACAGGTAATCCTCTACTTAAAACCACAATTGGGACTCAAGTAACCATTACTAAGCAAGATGAGTCTGATCTTATGACCTTTCTTCCACCGTTGGTAAGTGAATCACTGCAGTTGTTCATTGAGTCATGTCATCCATAAGCACATCTGGCTTCCCACATTGACTTTGCTGGTTGGAAGCCAGCTGGGAAGATTGTAAATGGCAATCCCATGACCTCAAGGCATAGTAACCATGATTAAATGCAGGTAGTCCTTGACTTACAACAGTCCATTTAGTGACTGCTCGAAGTTTCAACGGCACTGGAAAAAAGTGACTTATGACCATTTTTCACAGTTGTGGCATCCCCATGATCATGTGATTTGCATGCAGATGGTTGACAACTGACTCACACTTATGACGCTTATGGTGTCCTGGGGTCGTGTGATTACCTTTTGTGATCTTCTGACAAGGAAAGTCAACGTGGAAACCGGTTTCACTTAACAACGGTGTTACTAATTTAACAACTGCAGTGATTCACTTAACAAATGTGGCAAGAAAAATTGTAAAATGGGGAAAAATCACTTTAACAAATTTCTCACTTAGCAACATAAATTTTGGGCTCCGTTATGGTCATGAGTTGAGGACTACTTGTACGTGTCGCTTGCCGAATGCCTGAACTTCGATCACATTACCACGGGGATGCTGTGACTGTCATAAATGCGAGGACCAGTTGTAAGTTTTCAGTGCTATTGTAACTTCAAACAGTCGCTAAATCAATGGCTGCAATTTGTTTTGACAGGATTAAGTCACATTTGTGTGGGTAATATTCTTTTTTCTAACTAGGAATTAAACCATGCCATGAAGGTTAGACAGAAACAATTCTGTGTGCAATGGAGTGTTTATAGGTAGTTAAAAAATTCCAGATCTCCCCTAATATTTGATTAGCAATTTCTGTTCAAACAGGAAGCTTTAGAAGCTTGCCAGATTATATAGGAGAAGGCCAGGACCTTTAGAGGTGGGGCCTCATCAGTGGTGAAATTCAATTTTTTTTACTACTGGTTCTGTGGGCATGGCTTGGTAGGTGTAGTATGCCTTGGTGGATGTGGCAGGGGAAGGATACTGCAAAATCTCCATTTCCACCCCGCTCCAGGGGAAGGATATTGCAAAATCTTCATTCCCACCCCACTTTGGGACCAGCCAAAGGTGGTATTTGCCGGTTCTCTGAACTACTCAAAATTTCTGTTGCCGGTTCTCCGAACTCAAAATTTCTGTTACCGGTTCTCCGGAACCTGCTGGATTTCACCCCTGGGCTGAGGGGTGCGTTCTACTTACCTTTACTACCAGTTCGCAATGGGAAGCTTCTGTGCATGCACAGATCGTCAATGACGACATCCGGGGTAGTGGACGGGGCCTCCCCCCCCCCCCCCCGGTTTTACTACCAATTCTTGCGAACCGGTCTGAACCGGGGGCAACCCACCACTGCCTGGACCTCATTATAACAGATGTTGTGGTGGGAAGGAAATGATCAAGGATTTACTTTTCCCAATGCAAGTGATTGCAGGAGGGGCCAAAAGAAGGCAAGATGGTGGCAGAAATTCATGAACAAAAAAATGACTTTTTTTTTTAGTTGTGCAAGTAAATACACTTGGGTTTTTGAAGGTTTTTTTTTTTTTACTACACACCATGAATGCCCTTTTTCTCCAACATTCATAGGAAATGGATGGATTGCAGAGGATAATATGGAACACTTCGGTAAAGAATGTGTATCAAATTCATTTTCACCTCAGATGTATGTTAAATTAATTTTGAGTCTTGGCAGATTCCTTCATACCAACTCCTTCGTTTGAACAAACTAAGATGGAGTAGAATTCTTACAGTGAATTGTCTGCTTAGTGATCTAGTTGATCCTTCACCTCCTGACATATAGAGTGAAATTTAGAAAATCTAGACCCAAAATTGGATTCTCTGTTTCATAACTGATGCCTTTGGAATATGGCCATAGTTTTTATTTTTTATTTTATCATCTTGATTGCCTCATTCATAACAGGTATCAACCCAAGGTAATATAATTATAGGAACATTTGGACAAATTATTCTCCATGAATTATATTATGAGATGATTTCAACATTTGCATTTTAAATGTTCAAAAAAAAATATCATTAAGACACAATATCTTTAGAAGTGTTTATTTTGAGAGAAGGGACTGCTAAAACACATAGATCTATATTTAAGTACGATTTTCATCCTTTTAATTTAAAAAGTACAGATGAACGCACAAAAGGAAAAAAAAAAAACAACCCGAGTTACGAGAGAACATATAAATGTGAAATGAAGTGGAAACAGATTGTCCATCTCTATGGTGATGTAAACGTTCTATAAGATTTCAGCACCGAACTATAATTTCATTAAGATGCAACCCGCTTTGTTAAAAATTGGGGAAAGGAGTAGCATTTTCTACTCCTTTAAAAGGAGTGGAGTTTTTTTTTAAAAAAAAATTACAATGGGTATTTCACTCATTGTGTAGGAGACTGCGGTTGTTCTCTTAGAGGGGGGGAAATAGTTTTTTTTTTTTTTAAAGGTTACTTATATTTCAAATTCATCACCAGTCAGGAGATAGAAATAATAAGAAGAGAGGTTAAAGCTATGTTTATCATTGGAATTATGAAATGAGACTGTGCTGGTAAAATTACACTTTGATGCAGATAAGGGACCAAAAAAATAATAATAATAATGCAAAGCCTAGATAATCAGAGGGGAGAAATCGTTTGGAAAAAAAAAAAGAGTAATGGTGAAAAAGGCTTAGGTATGACAGAACAAATTAGATGCAAACTTCTTCTGAGGCATAGATAAAGGAGAAAAAGAGGTAATTGTCATCCTCTTCATCGCTTCTGGTCAGATTGGATGTAAAATACTGTGTTTGGCCTAGACTTCTCAAAAGATGTCAACAAATTGGAGGGATTTCAGATGCAAAGCAGGGGAATTACGAATGGGTCTTCAGGAAATCATTAGCAGGAAAAAAAGATTGAGGGAGCTAAAATGTGACAAGATAACTTTCTTAAAAAAAATCACGCGCACACACACACACACACACAAATATTAAAACATACCGAGCGAGGAAGGGAGAAGAGGGGGATTTTGTGTTATGAAAGAGAATGAACAGCATCACATTGAGATGGGGAGGGGGGGACTTCAGCACAGACAGGAGAGAAGGACAGATGTCTCATCATTTTGTTTAGTCTATCCCACCCGGATGGAATGATCTAGAATTTGCCAAACTCCCAATACTTTCAACCAGCAGGTAAGAGATACCAGCAGCTGTACCCAGGGGTGGGCTTCAAAAAATTTAGCAAGGGGTTCTCTGCTTGGTTGCTGGGTGGGTGTGACCATAGTGGGTGTGGCCTAGTCAGCCTCCTGCACCATATGGGGGGGGCCAGCATTTTTGCCCTCCCTGGGCTCCGGAGACTTTTTTTGAGCCTCCGAGAGGGTGAAAATGGCCTCCCCAGGCTCTGGAGGCCTTCTGGGGCCCGGAAATGGGCCCATTTCCAGCCTTCCCAAACTTCTGGTAGGCCCATTTTTCACCCTCCCTGAGCCTCCGTGTGTGCCTGCACTTACCTGATCCAGGCCGCGTGGGAAATCCTGGGAGGGGCGGGGTGGGCGGGGCAGGGCCAGTCAGGAGTTGAATTTGGGAGTTCTCCAAACTGCACAGAACCTTAGCTAGAGGTTCTCCCGAACCCCTGTGAGCCCCCAGCAGCCCACCTTGGCTGTACCTCAACAATTAAAAGACATGTTTCCCAACTCAGGCACTTACTCTGCCTTTTTTTCCCCCCGAAACCCTCTGTAGACCAGAAGGGGGATCTTCTCTTGATTTACTATCTCCAGAGTGATTGGGGCCCAAGGCTGGCTGGCAGAACCAGGCCTTCAGGCTATTATGGAACGTCAATATGTTTGATGCAGATCTATCTCGGGGGCAGGGATGGGTTCTACTTACCTTTACTACCGAGTCGCAGCGGGAGTGTGCGTGATGATGATGTCGTGGCAGGTGGGTGGAGCCTCCCACCGGTTTTACTACCGGTTCTATAGAACCGGACAGAACCAGGAGCAACCCACCACTGCTCGGGGCAGATATGATATTCCAAAGGGTGGGAGCCATGGCAGAGAAGGCTCTTCTCCTGGATCTCACCCCCACCCCCCGAATTATTTGGCTGATGAAGTCCATAGAATGCCCCCTCTGACCTGGCCTGATCCCAAAATAATCATTGGATGTAGGCAGGAACACATGGAAAGATATTCCTTCAGACCCCATGCTCTCCAGTCATGAAGGCAAATACCAGAACCTTAAGGTGGAATCAAAAGCAGACCAGAATCCTGTGACAACCCTAAAAAACTTAATGTGATTTCTTCATATTCTAGTCAATCAGCTCTCTTGTGATATTTTATACCAAACTGTCTTCAAGGGCAGTCCTATGTATTACACGGTGCAGTAATCTAAGCAATAGCAATAGCACTTACACTTATATACCGCTTCATAGTGCTTTACAGCCCTCTCTAAGCAGTTTACAGAATCGGCCTATTGCCCCCAACAATCTGGGTCCTCATTTTTATCCACCTCAGAAGGATGGAAGGCAGAGTCAACCTTGAGCCTGGTGAGATTTGAACTGCCAAGCTGCTCTCAGTCGGTGATTAGCAGAAGTAGCCTGCAGTACTGCACTCTAGCCACTGCGCCACCGCGGCTCTTTGAAACCTCTTGTGAAAAGCAAGAGGTTACCGGACCATAGTTTATTCTATTAAGGCTATCATTTTCCTGATAGTACCATTGCTGGTCCACCTGCCTGAGCTTGTGAAAAGTGTCTATATTTCATAAAGAATCTCTCGATTTAATATGAGCTGGCCACTCATTCCCTCATTCTGTTTGTTTGTTTGTGTGTGTGTGAATATTACTTTTCTTCCTGGTAAATTGCATTCAGAACCCTAGCCTTCGTCCCAGTTGTGATCTTAGGTCCTGTTGTGGGAAAAATCTAGAATACAATAGGATGTTACAATACTAGGTGGCCTGGAATTGCCATTAAGTGGCCCGATTGTTGTGTATCGAAAGGATGAAAAGGCTGACCTTCTGAGCGGCATGCATTTGCCTTGGTCCAAAAAAGGGAACACATGCATCTGTGTTTATTAGAATGCATTAAAATAGAAAGAAAGAAAAGAAATTGGCAAAAGTTTAAAAGAGAAAGAGAAACAGTAGTGTTGGACACAGGGGTGGGTTATATTTACTTTTACTACCAGTTCGCAACGGGACTGCATATGCAGATTGCCAATGAAGACATCCGGGGCGGTGGGAGGGGCCTCCCGCCGGTTTTACTACTTGCGAACCGGTCTGACCCACCATTGGTTGGACAGCATCATTAATGGAAGCCATTTATTCATATTACGACTCACTTATGGTTCCAATTCACCAATATGCTAAACAGCACAAAGGTAGTCCTTGACTTACAGCCATTCTCTTAGTGACCGTTCAAAGTTACAACAGCACTGAAAAAAAGTGACTTACGACCGGGTTTTCACACTTATGACCATTGCAGCTTCTCCATGGTCACGTGATCAGAATTCAGGCTTTTTGCAGTCGGCATCGATTTAGGATGGTTGCAGAGTCTTGAGGTCATGCGGTCACCATTTGTGACTTTCTCAACTGGCTTCAAACAAGCAAAACCAGTGGGAGAAGTCGGATTCGCTTAACAACGGCATGATTCATGTAACAACTGCACCAGTCACATAACGGCTGCATGATTCACTTTATAATTGTGGCAAAAAAAAGGTTGTAAAATGGAATGCAACTTACTCAACAACTACCTTGCTTAGCAATGGAAAATTTTTCACTCAGTTGCGGTCGTAAAGTGAGGACTACCTGTAATAATCTTAGTGTCCAAATAATGACGATGTTGACTCTCCCATCATTTAAGAACCATTTAAGAAATGCTTAGTTTTCCTGCAGAGAAGAAACACATGGGTTTTTCTTTACTGTAAAAAGGTAAAGGTAAAGGTTCCCCTCGCACATGTGTGCTAGTCCGTTCCCGACTCTAGGGGGCGGTGCTCATCTCCGTTTCAAAACCGAAGAGCCAGCACTGTCCGAAGACGTCTCCGTGGTCATGTGGGTCGGCATGACTAAACGACAAAGGCGCACGGAACACTGTTCCTTTCCCACCAAAGGGGGTCCCTATTTTTCTACTTGCATTTTTATGTGCTTTCGAACTGCTAGGTTGGCAGAAGCTGAGGCAAGTCACGCTAGCTCACCCCGTTACGCGGCACTAGGGATTCGAACTGCTGAACTGCCGACCTGTCGATCGAGAAGCTCAGCGTCTTAGCCACTGAGTCATCGTGTCCCTATATTCTTTACTGTAGGATGCGACAGTGTTGCGGGTTGCTCTGTACACAGAAGTTCTCCTACAACGGACCTCTGACTGTTAACCATGTGCAGCTTTAGAGACCTGGACACTGTTGCTTGATTATTTATGAATGAACTAAACAATTTATACTAACTAAACAATGGCTCGGGTTTGAAAAAAACAGAACCAATTGTTTGTACTTTTTCTAAATGGAAAACCCATCCTACGTTTCCTCTCCTCTCCCCACCCGACATGAAGACCTCCAAGACTGTTCCCCCCAAACCTGCTTATCCATTCATTATGGTCCTCAGACAGGCAGTAACATTTTAGCTTTCTGGCTTATAATTACACAAATACAGGAGGCTGAATTAGCTCAGCAGGTCAACAGAACAATTCGGAGCTCAGTCTGTTGGTGGGTGAGTAGTAGAGAGGACAGTTAGGGAAGAGAAAGCTTTTCCTAAATTCATTGGTGGCTCCGAAGCTATAATTTGCGGTTTCAACGTGTTTGCTGGTGGTCTTCAGAGAAGAAGGAGTAACCTCTATTCCTTGCTTTGAGTTCGCATGTAAAGTTGCAGAGCCGGATGCTGAAAGGCGATGCCGATATTGAATTTCAGAGTTTTCCTGCAATTTTTGCATTTTTTTACAAAGTCGCTTTAATGCCCAGTGAGAATACTAAGTGGCAGAAATCTTTAGAGCTCTATCTTAGAACGAAAGAGGTTATGAGAGTCCTTTACATATTTTGGACTTCCAACTTTCAGATTGACTGAGTTTAGGGATTTGATATCTTGCGTATCTTAAAGCCATACATGTGAGGGATGCCAGTGGCCTACATCTGCTCATCACTTTTATCCCCTTATTATTTCACATCAAGAATATATTTTTTTTAAGATGAAGTACAACTCTACAAATCCAGCTGCAGTAATAGAACAGATCAATAAGGCAACTGTGGCGCAGGAGTTGGATAGAAAGGTAGAAAGCCAATTTGGTCTAGTGGCTAAGGCCAGAGCTGTCACCGCTGGTTCGCCCAGCACTGGAAATGTGAGTGTGCACCAGGGGTGAAATCCAGCAGGTTCTGACAGGTTCTAGCGAATCAGTAATGGAAATTATGAGCAGTTTGGAGAACCGGTAGCGGAAATTTTGAATAGTTCAGAGAACCGGCAAATACCACCTCTGGCTGGCCCCAGAGTGGGGTGGGAATGGAGATTTTGCAATATCCTTCCTCCAGGAGTGGGGAGGGAATGGGCATTTTGAAGTATCCTTCCCCTGGAGTGGGGTGGGAATGGAGATTTTGCAGTATCCATCCCCTACCACGCCCACCACGCCACACCATGCCCACCAAGCTATGCCCACAGAACCAGTAATAATAAAATTTGGATTTCACCACTGGCATGCGTGCACCATCCATGGATGTATACGGCATCAAACAACACGGGAATTCACTCGCACACACCGTCCACACATGTGCGCGGCATCAAAACCATAGTAATATAGGACAGGATTGTGCCCAGGCAGGCAGGTCACTACTGAACCTCTCTGAACCGGTTGAATACCACCTCTGGCTAAGGCACCAGGTTAAAAAAGGGGATAGTGTAGAACGCTGTGGTATCCAATGTGTCTTATTTATTTGACTATAAGCTGCTTAAAGTCATGTAAAAGTGAGATGGGCAGCTATATAAATCAAATAAATAAAAATGACATTTTAATGAAAGAGTTATGCTGATATTTACATTCAAAGCTTGATTAAGTGTTTGCACAGGGACACTTGTAGCTCCTGTGGGGATCATCTTAAAAGCAGCTGCTTTTTCTCCCACTGGAATATACGGCTGCTATCTTCAGCTAATGTTTGATCCAGGGAAAAGGGATACTTGTTTTAAGGTATTCCCAAATGTTATTAGCTAAATACGGCATCCTTTTAAACCAGTTTGGCTTTCAAAAATGTAAAGCTCTTTTTAATACTGCTTCCAGAACTGGCTCTTCTTTCAACAAAATCAAAACAATTGATAAAATCAAATGGATACATTGGATTTTTAAAGAGATGCTTATTCTAGAAAAGTGAGTTTCGATGATCCCAAAGGTGCTTTTCCAAAAGGTAACGACACTTTTTTTTTGGTTTTTTTTTTCCTTGAAAATGTTTCGCTTCTCATCCAAGAAGCTTCACTTCTGTTCAGAACTGAAAAAGTTCCTGCATGAGAAGTGAAACATTTTTAAAGAAAAAAAAAACCCCAAGAAAAGTCCAGTTGCGCCGTTGGGACAATTATGATTTGGATGACTGAGGATCTCGATTACTATTAGTTTAAAATAAGCATCTCTTTAAAAATCCCTTTAGATAGGAAGTAGGAGCAGTGTGGGCAGAAGCTTTCCCTGCTGATGCATGCACACCACTGAAATAATTACAAATTTCTGAAAAATCACTTTTCGGGGAAAAAATATGAATGTTGTGGCTGGGGAGCCAAGAAGGAAAGAAAGAAAACTTCCACGGCAAGTAAAACTTCATTATTGAATGACATGAGTTTAGAAAGATGACAGGTGTCTGTGTGTGGAGAGAGGATAGATTAAGCAAAGCTTCATCAAGATTAACAAAGGAAGATTATTGACTTTAGCAGGAAAGAACAGAAACCTGTTTTATCTTTAACCTTAGAAGAGGGATGTTCTGTAGTTGGTGGGAAATCTCTCCCAGAAGAAGAATAGCAACTTCCTGTTGGATTATTTCCTGATGGACCTTTCTTGAGAGGGGCTCTGGTTATGAAAAGTATTATGGCCATTCCAATGAAAATCCTTTTCTCCTTTGAATTGAGAATGTAAAGATCCATGTCTGGAATGGTGGTAAGTACAGGATTTTCCAAAAAAAAAAAAGGGGGGGGATACTAAATTGTCTCCCTCCATTTGGCTTTTAAAGAAATCATGATTGGATGCATGTTGGAGTAGCATTCATTAGCATGGGATTCACAATATCAAAAAGTAAATGATCCCAACAGTTGATAAGTTTAAGTATGCTATATGTATGTGTACAGCTATATGTATAAACATATGTATATGTACGTTAACCTCATAAATCTGTGGGTAGAAACATGAAGCTACGAAGGTTGAAATGCCAGTAGCATGAGCACAGAACATAGAGTATAGAACACAGAATAATTAAAACATGGGAATGCTTTAATTAATTAATGTTTTAATTAATAGAGAATAATTAAAACATGGGAATAATTAAAACATGGGAATGTTTTAATTAAAGCATGAGAATAAATGTCTTCAGGGGGGAAAATTAGGAGTGAGGGAAAAGAAAGAAAGATAGAGACTGAAGCCCTGATAAAATTTGTGATTTATTTCTGATTTTCACTTTCATTTATTAATGGTATTCCTTCTATTACTGATAATTTTGAATTTTTTAAAACTAATACCCTGTTTCCCTGAAAATAAGACATCCCCTGATAATAAGCCCAATTGGGCTTTTGAGCGCATGTGCTAAAATAAGCCTCCCCCTGAAAATAAGCCCTCCCCAAAAATATTTAAAAGCAGAGCTGGAAATCAAGTAAGATGGCAAGAGGAGCCCCATCTCGCTCCCCATGCCACAAAATAATAAGACCTCCCTGAAAATAAGGCCAAGCGCTTATTTTGGGGTTCAAAAAAATATAAGACAGTGTCTTATTTTCAGGGAAACATGTTAGTTCTTTTTAAAATAATGAAATGTAAGTAATACAGCAGCAGCCACAATACAGTAATGTATTGCAGCAGACCCCTCCCTCTCCTAATGGTAGTGACTAAAATAAACTATAGTCAAAACAATCCTTCTTCCTTCTTAAGGAAGGAACAAATCTATGAATACTTAAAACTTACTATTTTTTTATTAATAATAAATAATGAGTTCTAAAAAATTATAACTGAATTCTAATAAATAATAAATCCTAATAAATTCTTCTTCCTTCTTAATAAATGGGACCATCTAGTCCAGCTGATCTCAGATGTTCTCAGAAGCTGAGCAGGGTAGGCTTTGGTTAATATTTGGATGGGGGACTTTCAGGATTGTGGGCTATATTGAATCCTCAAGAACCATCTCGGAAAGAAGATGATTGAAAATTATTTCCATGATTGCCACCAAAAATATTAAACAAGAATCAAGCTTAACTCAAAGGCATTGCTGTTTTGGTATGTCAAGGGAATTGTGCTTTTTTGTCATTTGCTCTCTTAGAAAACTTAGATTAATGTTAGAAAGTTAATATTAAATGTTAATGGGAGAAACTTGAGAATGAAGTGTCAATGAATTGGTTGCTCTTACTTTGAATACTTAATTTAGATTAATCATGTTTGTAGTTCCCAGAAACAAAAGGAAGCCAGGATTAAAATCTTAGTTTAGAGGATAGGCGAGCATAAGATAGTTGAGCCTATTGTACCTTGAGATCCCCAAAACCTGTGAATTTTGTCAAGGAAGAGCCAAATGTTTAAAGGAATATTGTATGTGCTCAAAGACAAACGGGGAAGGACGCCTTTATTCTTTTTTGGCATAATTAAAGTTATGGAGGGAATTACTGTATTTTTCAGACGCTCCGGACTATAAGACGTACCTTTTGGAGGAAGGAAACAAGAAAAAAAATCTGCCTCTGCCTCCCAGCAATTTGAGTCGTTGCAGCAAAGAGCAAACAGCCTGCTTTAGTTCCGTTTTCATTTTCAGCACAGCCTGATTAACAGAAGAAAAAAAAAAAATCAGCCTCCCAGCAATTTGCCTCCTTGCAGCAAACAGCGGAGGCCCGAGCGGCGATAGGCAATGGCAATCCCTGCAGCCTGAAACAGCTGAGAGTCGGGAGGCCGATCCAACTGACAATCAGCTGCTTGTTCTCATCAGGCTGTGCTGAAGCTGAAATGGGCTGTTTGCTGCTTGCTGCTTGCTGCAAGGAGGCAAATTGCTGGGAGGCAGAGGCCAAAGGGTGGAAGCCAGTGGGTTGGCGGGGTTACATCTGGTGTATAAGACACACTTTTTCTCCCCTAAAAGGGGGTGAAAATTTGAGTGCGTCTTATACTCCAAAAATATAGTAGGTATATCTAGTCTAATGAAGAGAAGGGCTAGCAGTGATATAATAGTGGTCTTTCAGTAACTGAGGGGTTGTCATAGAGAAGAGGGGGTCCACCTCTTCTCCAAAGCACCTCAGGGCAGGACAAGAGGTAACAAGTAGAAGATAATTAAGGAGAGATCCAATCTAGAACTAAGGAGAAATTTCCCAACAGTGAGAACAATTAATCAATGGAACGGCTTGCCTCCAGAAGTTATGGGTGCTCCAAAACTGGAAGTATTCAACAAGATTGGAGAGGCATTTCTCAGGAATGGTATAGGGCCATGACGGCGAACCTCTGGTACGTGTGCCACAGGTGGCACACGGAGCCATATCGGTGGGCACGCAAGCATTTTCCTAGGTCAGCAAATGGGCTATTTCCAGCCTCCGGAGGGCCTCGGTGGGGTGGTGGTGGGGAAGGCTGTGTTTGCCCTCCCAAGGCTCCTAGAAAGGCTCTGGAGCCTGGGGAGAGTGAAAAATGGGCCTTCCTGTCCCACCGGAAGTTGGCAAATGAACTGTTTCCAGCCTCCGGAGGGCCTCCAGGGGGGTGGGGAAGGCAGTTTTCGCCCTCTCCAGGCTCCAAGAAAGCCTCTGGAGCCTGGGGAGGGCGAAAAACGGGCCTACCGGGCCCACCGTGCCATCGCGTGCCAATAGCAGTGGGAGCGCGGAGGGTCAAGTGTACATGCACGGGGGGGGGGAAGGGCACATTGAATTATGGGTGTGGGAACACGCATGCACGACACCCCTGCGCTCCCCCTGCTTTTGGCACGTGATGGCACAAAGATTAGCCATCACTGGTATAGGACCTCCAGCCATGGGCAGGTGCTGGATTAGAAGATCTCCAAGAACTTTTTATTATAGAGATGTGAGCTCCCAAAAGCTTACAGATTTCTGTATGAAGTTATGTTTTTTAATAAATTGCAAATTAAAGCAGAAATGGGATAAAAGTGTCCTGAAGCTGGAAAAATATGAAACCCAACCCTAGTTGAGCCATTAAAACAAGGATTCTTACAGGAACTTTAAGATTTAATATATGTTGTGCTGCAGTTTTTTTTAAGGAAAAGAATTTCACCTCAGTTATGCATAAAGTACCATAAGAAGACAATTATAGTCCACCAACAAAACAGGCAGTTTAAGAGAGGCTAACAGCAAGAAACTAAAAGAAAATTTGCAAAGAAAAAGAGTAAGGGAGCAATGTAGATCCAAAAGGAAAGGACGGCACAGAGGGAGGGAAGCAACGTTTGAAATATCAGAAGGTGTGAAGAATTATGGTTTCATCATGACAAACCAGAATGTGGCTATTAAGAGTCAAATCTATTAAAATAGGTGAGAATATGCTTGGTGACTTTAATGAGAGTCAGATCTCACCTTTATTGTAGGGAAGGATGCTTTTCATTTGGCCTGGCATTTACAAGCATCATTATGATCATCGACGTATCAGAAACTTTGTGTTTAAAAGAATTATTTGAAAAAAAATACCGAAGAGCAATATGGGACTGAGGCAAGGAAGAGAATAAATTAGAAACATCTAAATGAGCTGATTATGCTGGTGGAATTGTCAGGGGGGTCTGCAGGAAATGAAAATCAGAAAATCAGGGTGGTAGCTGCAAAGGTTCAATCAAAGTGTGACACAGATTTTAAAAAAGTAGATCTGATGTAGGAGAGGAGCACAAAGATCCGGGTGGTAGAGTTAAGTGAGTCATCAGCCTAGAATTGATACATTGCCACAAACAGTCTTCAGTTGAACAACTCTTGAATTCGGTTAACCTTTACCTGGTGCCAATTTAGTATTGGACCTTAGTTGACTAGATTCTGGTGTACAGGCTTGCTCAATTAAGCTTCTTAACTGCCACTTAATGTATGGCCGCAATTCTTTGCGCTGGACAGTTTCAGTCACACCAGCATAACTACCATCTTAACACTATTTTTAATCATACCCTGTAGCCATCCATGTGTGAATCAGTGGTGGATTCCTTCCAGTTTGGCCCGGTTCGGCTGAGCCGGTAGCGGTGATGATATGACATCACCAAACTGGTTCTCTTTGTTCGGGAGCTGGGCCCTCCCCCCTCTCCCCTCCCCCCGTGTTATTCTTACTTTTTATTTGGCCCTGCCCCCAATTTTTCGCTGCCTCCCAAGTCCCAGCTGATCAGCTAGAAGGAAAAAACCTGTTTAAACTCTTGCTGCGGGGCTTCAAAGGGCCGCCCTACAGCTGATCAGTGTGGTGGTAGACCAGTGCGCTCGAAAAACAAATGGGTAGACCGGGACGCTCGAAAAACAAATGGGTAGACCAGTACAGCTCTGCAAGCAGTTAAAAGCTTGGTAGACCAGTATCTCTGCTAAATCCTAAAGAATTGTCACATGACCATCAAACCACGCCCACAAAATAAGCCACGCCCACAGAACCAGTAGTAAAAAAATTTAGAACCCACCCCTGGTGTGTATGTGTGTGAATGTTTGTACGTGTGCACATGGCCTGGGTATGTTGAGATGGGAAAACTTTTGAAGACGCCAAAACAGAACTGGGCATTTAGAATCTGAGTGTTTCATTTTCAAGAACCTTTATCCTGATACTAAGCTCTACATAAAAGAAAACAAACCAAACTGGATATAGATTATTATTCAGCAAAAGGAAGAAAAAAAATCTGTTAAAGTTGACCATTAAACACTGTAGGAAAGCAAACAATTAAAGGTAATCTATAACCTTATTATTGGAAAACTAGTGAACATCAATAGAATAGAATAGAATTCTTTATTGGCCAAGTGTGATTGGACACACAAGGAATTTGTCTTGGTGCATATGCTCTCAGTGTACATAAAAGAAAAGATACAACCATCAAGAATCCTAGGTACAACACTTAATGATAGTCATAGGTACAAATAAGCAATCAAATCATATTAGGAAACAGTCAATATAATCGTAAGGATTACAAGCAACAAAGTTACAGTCATACAGTCATAAGTGGAAAGAAATGGATGATGGGAACAATGAGAAGATTAATGGTAGTGCAGATTTAGTAAACAGTTTGACAGTGTTGAGGGAATTAGTTGTTAAGCAGAGTGCTGGCATTCAGGAAAAAACTGTCCTTGTGCCTAGTTGTTCTGGTGTGCAGTGCTCTATAGTGTTGTTTTGAGGGTAGGAGTTGAAACAGTTTATGTCCAGGATGTGAGAGGTCTGTAAATATTTTCGCAGCCCTCTTTTTGACTCGTGCAGTATACAGGTCCTCAATGGAAGGCAGGTTGGTAGCCATTTTTTTTTCTGCAGTTCTAATTATTCTCTGAAGTCTGTGTCTGTCTGGTTGGGTTACAGAACCAAACCAGACACTTATGGAGGTGCAGATGACAAACTCAATAATTCCTCTGTAGAAATCAAAAGTTATCATTTGGAGAAACTAATTTCTCTTTGTGTTTGTGTCTATAAAAAAACACACACACATATATATATACACACAGACACCCACATGCTATACATATAAATGTTTCTTTTCCCAATTTTTTTTCCTCATTTAATCCTGTAATCTTATTTTATCTTTGATTTCTGTATTTTTTTCCCACTTCAACCACCTCATCATCACAACTGGTTATTGGAGTAAATGTTCATTTATATACAAATAATAATTAACCAAGCCCTCCCTCAAGGACTGGCCTTTCTTATATTTTTTGCCAGTGTACCAGTGGTGGGTTTCAAAATTTTTTACTACCGGTTCTGTGGATGTGGCTTGGTGGGTGCGACATGGCTGGTGGTTGTGGCTTAGTGGGCATAACAGGAGAAAGATACTGTAAAATCTCCATTCCCTCCCCAATCTAGGGGAAGGTTACTGCAAAATCCCCATTTTCTCCCAATCAGCTGGGACTTGAAGGCAGAAAATAGATGGGGGCGGGGCCACTCAGAATTTTTACTATCGGTTCTCCGAACTACTCAAAATTTCCGCTACCGGTTCTCCAGAACTGGTCAGAACCTGCTGAAACCCACCTCTGCAGTGTACATGCAATGTGTTTGCATGTTTCTAAGTTGCTACTACATATGACCTTCTTTTCCTTTCCAGGAAGTTGATGGCAATAAAGTGATGTCTTCATTTGCCCCACACAACTCATCTACCTCCCCCTCGAAGGCTGACGAAGGTGGGCGTCAGAGCGGAGAATCATTTTCCAGCACGGCTCTGGGAACTCCTGAACGGCGTAAAGGAAGCCTAGCAGATGTGGTAGACACTCTCAAACAGAGGAAGATGGAGGAGATGATCAAGAATGAGCCTGAAGGTAAGGAGAGATGTTGACTTTGCTACTCTGATCAACTGTACTCCCTACATTCAGGAAGATGAGTCTACATATGTCTGTGGTTTTTCCCTTCATATATTACGGATAAAGAGGACACCGTGATTGATAATATACAGCCGTCCAGGGTGTGGTTGGACCAAAATGTGCTGTTTTTCCTACAGTATGTGCCAGGCATTCTGTAGTTGGCATCTTTCTTCTACTGATTGTGGAGATCAGGCTACAAATGGTTCTGAAATTGTTTCCTGTGTAAGGAGATATTTTCTTCCAGAATTCCGGGCCTGCTTAGCTTTTGAGAACACTTGTGCCTATCAGATTCTGCCAAGGTTCCCTTAATTTTGGGCAGAAGTCCATCTTTCCCTTCTCTCTTTCTTTCTTTTTATCTCCCACAATCTCAAGTCCTCTTGAAATATGACCAGAATGCTCATGGCCAGCATCTTCCTTCGCTATAGGCCACATAAATGATGGAAATTCAATAATATCTGGATTGTTGAACATATTGTGTATGTTACGATGACAAATATAAGTTGTTGTGAGTCCTAGGAGTATGTTTCTCCTGCATAGTCGTAGAAAGATAGCTAAGCTTCAATTTTCCATTATTGATTATCTGAGGCAGAATGAGTCCTCCAAACCATACATTATAATGACTGTTGGCTGAATTAAGCCCACATAATTTCTGTGGTTTAAATCTGATGTGCTTCAGTGAAAGCATGAAAAGTGACCATAATTGATCCATGTTTTGATATCATGATAGACTGGGATTTAATCTAAACTTTTCAAATTTTTCTTCTTGTCTGAGCCAGAAGTAGAGATGGAAAGTTTCCTGCAACTCATTCTTATAACGCTAAACCATTATATAATTTGATATGCAAATTAGTCCATAATCTGAAACAGAGGGAGATAACAGGATGCCTTCTAAAGCTTTGGGAAATCTGCTTCCATCAACCACAGCCAACATGGTCAGAAGTAAGAATTTGTAAGCACTGTCAACCCAAACATTTGGAAGACACTAAATTGCCTTTAAAATTTGCCTTTCAAATCCTGCATCAAAACAAATCTATCTGTAGTCTTTGTACGTTACTCCCATCATTTCTTAGGATATTAAAAAATACTCTTTTATACTTATGTTTATTATGTAAGATGAAGCATCAATGTTCTTCTTTCAGTAGGTAAATGATATAAAAGATTAGCCAAAACATGCTTCTGAGGATAGGTTGCATTGACATTAGCCAAGCAGCTTCATTGGGAAGTGAACTGTACCCTTAATGCTGGCCATCCCCATGCATGTCTTTGAGTAGATTAGCAATTTAAGACTATCCTAAATTAATAGATATTATTTGCCCTTTTGCCAAAGCAAAATGTAATGGAGGTCTCTGTCTCCATCAAAGAATTGCCTGAAGCAACTGGAGATATTCCTTAGAATGAAATGCAATGATGTTGAATCCAGAAGAAGGGTGACCTAGTAGGAAGCTTTAAATGGTAATCAGGTTTGGAAATTTGTAGTGTTCTTTCCCCATTATTTCCAAGTTTTGATTCTGGGAACTTCACATCCTTTTCCTCTAAGAACTATAAAATGCTTCCCCTTGAGGAGATCCAAAACGTTGAAATGCTAGAATGGAGCTGGATATTATTTTGATGGGTGGAACTGCATTTAACATTTGGGGTGGTAGGAGCCAGGCTGGAGAAGATGCAGTGTGGATGAACCTGGTCTCCCATATAAATATTCAGGTCTTTGATTATTGTGTTTCCTGTCCTAAAATAAGATCCAGTGTGGTGCAATACTTAAAGTGGTAGACTAAGATTGAGGAGATCCGAGAAAGCTCGTTGGGTGACTTTGGGCTGGTCACCCTCCTACTAAACCTCAACCTAGTTCACAGGATTAGTTCAAATTAGTTCATTTAGTTTGAAGTTATAATGACACTGAAAAAAGTGACATGGCTGTTTTTCATATTTATGACCATTGTGGCATCCCCAGAGTGTGATGGAGGGGGCCTCGATGGACCGTAACCTTATCTCTTTTACAATCTACTAGAACAAATGAGCCTCGTGAGCAGTTTACACTAAACTGTTTTTATTTACATAAAATAAAACAAGGTCTATTCAAAAAGAATATTAGATGCCATTATCTTTCTTAAGAGTCCCGTCAGCTCTCTGGTGCAATTGCTCTATGCGATTGGACTTCGGGCTTTTCTTCCTCAGAAGGAAGAGGCTTTAGTGACTTCAGCTCTGCCTCTGATCCCAAAGAGCCTAAACGTCTGCTGGCAAGCATCTCCTTTTATACTGTCACAGTGGCAGTTAGGGGAGGGCATAGAAAAACACGGGAGATTCAAAGCCAGGAGCTGCTCTCTGATTGGCTTATTTAATTATTATTTAATAATAATTAAATAATTATTTAATTAATAGGCACAGCAACTGTGAGGGAACTTTCTCTCACACAGGGTCACCTCATTTACATTCAGAGGGTTGACAACTGACTCACATTTATGACATTATTTGCAATGGCCCGGAGTCATGCGACTTCCTTTTGCAACCTTCTGACCATCAAAGTCGATGGGAAAACCAGATTCACTTAACCACCACGTTTCTAGTTTAAGAACTTCAGTGATTCACTTAACAAACGAGGACCCAGTTTGTAGGGGCAATAAGCTGACTTTGTATAAAATATACAAAAAGTATGAAGGCTATTGCTTAATGCATTGTAAGCTGCCCTGAGTCTCCGGAGAAGGGCAGCATATAAATCAAATTTATAAAAAAAAAGTGCTGAGAAAAGTAGCAAAATGAGGCAAAATTCACTTAACAAATTTCTCACTTAAGCAACATAAATTTTGAGCTCAATTGCAGTCGTAAGTTGAGGACAACCTGTACACTTTACAAGGGGGAGGGGGTGCTTGGTTCAATGGACAGTGTTTGGCTTGGTTTTGCATTGAACAATCCTTGTTTTCCCTTGCAATTTTTTTTTCCTTCTCTACCTCCGTACATTGGAATAGAAAATGGTCGCAGCGATTCATCGTTCCCTTCCTTCATTTTCTAGACATTGGCACAAAAGGTAGGAGTTTTCAGAGAAGCCAGCATTTTAGGGCACAGCAGTGGTAAAAGAGACACCGTTGTGCCATTACAATAAGTGATGGATGGTGAATTAACTAAGAATAGACCTTGAAATACTTCAGAATTCTTCACACCATTGCTAACACCAGTCCAGCTTCATCCCTTGTAGGATTTGGCCAGCATCCAATCGTAGCTGTCAGCTGTGTGGACCATCTAAATTTGTTCAGTGAAAACTAATCACCATGGTGATTGGAGCGCTGGAGATTCCTTCCTGCCCACATCCTGTTGGTTGTTAACGTTGTTCAGATGGACAAGGAAAGAAAGCTTGCTCTTAATAATGGAACTTGTTTCAAAGAGAGGAGGGTTCAAACCAGTGGTGAAATCCAAATTTTTTTTACTACCGGTTCTGTGGGCGTGGCTTGGTGGGCATAGTTGGCTTGGTGGGCATGGTGTGGCTTGTTGGGCATGGCTTGGTGGGTGTGGCAGGGGAAAGATACTGCAAAATCTCCATTCCCACCCCACTCCAGGGGAAAGATACTGCAAGGAGCCTGGATAGCTCTGCAGACTAAGCACCCTAATTAACATCCAGCTGTCTGCAATTACTCCATGTTCGAATCTCACCAGGCTCAAGGTTGACTCAGCCTTCCATCCTTTCTAAGGTAGGTAAATTGAGGATCCAGTTTGTGGGGGCAATAAACTGACTTTGCATAAAATATACAAAAGTATGAAGGCTATTGCTTAACACATTGTAAGCCGCCCTGAGTCTTCGGAGAAGGGTGGCATGTAAATCAAATCCAATATGCTACCAGTTCTCCAGAACCTGTCAGAACCTGCTGGATTTCACCCCTGGTTCAAACGAATTATGTTTGAAGTTTAGCTGGCTCCATGGATTAGATTTTGATGAGGGAATAGATGGGGAACTCATCTAATTTGCAGCTGGCAGGAATAGCCAACACTCCAGAAGATAGGCTTAAGATCCAGATGGCTCTTGACAGACTTGAACACTGGGCCCTCTCTATCAAAATGAAATTCAACGTAGAGAAAATGCTTAGGCAGGAAAAACCAGAAGGAGGACTAGGGATGACACAATAGCAGTGTTCCAATATCTAAGGGTCTGCCACAAAGAAAAGGGGATCAACCAGGGGTGGGCTTCAAAAAATTTAGCAAGGGGTTCTCTTCCCAGTTGCTAGGTGGGCGTGGCCATGGTGGGCGTGTCCTAGTCGGCCTCCTGCACCATGGCAGGGTTGGGCATTTTTGTCCTCCCCAGGCTCCGGAGGCTTTCCTTGAGCCTCCGGGAGGCTGAAAACAGCTTCCGGTAGGCCCGTTTTCTGCCATCCCTGAGCCTTCGTGTGCGCCCTGCACTTACCTGCACCCAAAACAGGCCGCATGGGGACTTCTGGGAGGGGTGGGGTGCGTGGGCGGGACCAGCCAGAAGTGGGATTTGGAGGTTCTCTGAACTGCACAGATTCTTAGCTAGAGGTTCTCCCAAACCCTTGCGAACCCCCAGCAGCCCACCCCTGGGATCAATCTATTCTCCAAAGCACCTGAGGGCAGGACAAGAAACAATGGCTGGAAACTAACTAACTAAACACCTAGAAATAAGGAGAAATCTTACAGTAAGAACAACCAAGCAGTGGAGCGGCTTCCCTTTAGAAGATGTGGATGCTCCATCACTGGCGGCTTTTAAGAAAAGACTGGACAGCCATTTGTCTGAAAAGATATAGGGTCTCCTGCTTTGAGCAGGGGGTTGGACTAGAAGACCTCCAAGGTCCTTTCCAATTCTATTATTCTGTTCAGTTGCATTCTGACCGCCACCATTTCTCCATCACAGCCTATTCATAAATATTTTTTTTTAAATGAAAATCTGAACCTTTGTTCTTATGCAAGCAAAGATGGGTAGCATTTGAAGAAGGATGCTTGCTTGTCTTCCAAAGGGATGGAAAGAGATCTCAAACTGTGCTTAGCTTTCATAATGTCTCCTGCGATGTATCTGGCTAGGCAGCTTCTTAGTATCATAGGGGTCTTCTTTTAACTACAGGTTAATAAAAGGAAACACATGCAAGAGAGATTTCCTGTACATGTTCCAATTCAACTTGGCCAGAGCTTTGATATACAGCCATTAAATGCCAGGCTGAAAATAATGATTTGGGGCATAGAAGAGTAGAAATATTTTGTGGGGGAGGGGAATACCTTATGTTAATATTCACTTTCTTTCAATCTTGTTCAGTTCATCATCCGGTGTTCCTTTGGAGACAGTTACTCCTCATGCTTAGGGACACGTGGCTCAGTGGTTAAGACGCTGAGCTTGTCAATTGAAAGGTTGGCAGTTTGGCAGTTCGAATCCCTAGTGCCGCGTAATGGGGTGAGCTCCTGTTACTTGTCCCAGCTTCTGCCAACCTAGCAGTTCAAAAGCAAGGAAAAAATGCAAGTAGAAAAATAGGGACCACCTTTGGTGGGAAGGGAACAGCGTTCCGTGCGCCTTTGGCATTCAGTCATGCTGGCCACATGACCACGGAGACATCTTTGGGCAGCACTGGATCTTCGGCTTTGAAACGGAGATGAGCACTGCCCCCTAGAGTCAGGAACGACTAGCATATATGTGCGAGGGGAACCTTTACCCCTTATGCTACTACAAGGATTTATGACGGCCGTGTTCACACAATATTATTAACTAGGGTTAAGACTTAATGTACAACATGTTGTTTGATTGTGGTTGCCGTCTTTATCCTAAACTGGCTTGGTTGTGTATGTGTGGCTGTGTGTACTATATGAACTTACATGTTTTGGTTAGCTTAGGATCCAGCGTATTGTATGAATGTAAAAAGTGGGTTAAGATAGTCACCAAAGTTTGGATATTGGGCAAATGCAACCATGATCACATTTTGGTTGTTTGGCAACTGACTCACCTGGCTGACCTCATTGTAACTGCAGTTTGTAGTGTTTTTGCCAATTTGTGGCATTTACTTCTGGTTTCTGGAAAAAAAAGCCTATTGGGGAAAAAAGGATTCACTTAACCACCATGGTGTTTTCTTAACAACTATTGTAAAAAAAAAAATGGTAACTAAAAAATCCAGTCATTTGATGCCTTGACTGGCGACTGCCATAACCTATGGCCTAAATAGCACTAGCAATAGTAGTTAGACTTATATACCACTTCACAGTGCTTTACAGCCCTCTCTAAGCGGTTTACAGAGTCAGCATATTTGCCCCCCAACAATCTAGGTCCTTATTTATCTATTTATTTATTTCAATTTATATACCGCCCTTCTCCCCGGGAGGGGGACTCAGGGTGGTGAACAGCCAAATTAAAACACATATAATACAAATATTAAAAAATTTAAAATTAGATTAAATCGTTGGCATTCCAAAATAAAAGTCTCAAACCCAGTTAAAATACCCAATTTAAAACCCCAGAAATTAATAATACCAACAATTTTAAAACCCCATTAAAAACAATCAAGCAAGGCCGGCTTGTTGGAATAAATAAGTCTTAAGGGCCTTTCGGAAAGCTCAGAGGTCCAGGATCAAACGAATTTCAGGAGGCAGCTCGTTCCATAGGGCGGGTGCCCCCACAGAGAAGGCTCTCCCCCTGGGGGCCGCCAGCCGACATTGCTTGGCTGATGGCACCCTGAGGAGGCCCTCTCTGTGTGAGCGTACTGGCCGGTGGGAGGTTATCGGTAGCAGCAGGCGGTCCCGCAAATACCCCGGTCCTATGCCATGGAGCGCTTTAAAGGTCAAAACTAACACCTTGAAGCGCACCTGGAAGACCACCGGAAGCCAGTGCAACTCCCGGAGGAGAGGTGTCACGTGGGAGCGCCCTGTCGCTCCCATAATCACCCGCGCGGCCGCATTCTGGACCAGCTGGAGCCTCCAGGTGCACCCCAAGGGGAGCCCCATGTAGAGAGCATTACAGTAGTCCAGGCGAGACGTGACGAGTGCATGAGTGACCGTGCACATGGAGTCCCGATCCAGAAAGGGGCGCAACTGGCGCATCAGGCGAACCTGATAAAAGGCCCCCTTGGCCACGGCCGCCATATACCCTTCCAAGGACAGCCATGAATCCAGGAGGACACCCAAGTTGACTCAACCTTGGAAGGATGGAAGGCTGAGTCAACCTTGAGCCTGTTGAGATTCGATCTGCCAAACTGTTGGCAGCCGGTGAACAGCAGAAGTAGCCTGCAGTACTGCACTCTAACCACTGCAATACTGCAGCTCTCATATTCTGGGCTCAATTATGTTTGTACGTGAAGGGTTACTCGTACCCCATTTTAGTTGTGTAATTCGGAAGCTTGAGCAAGCCCCTCCCTATAGCCCACTCGTTCCTTCAGAGGGATTATTTTTGAATGGAATATAGACTCTACGCTTGGAAGTCATTAAATAGTTCCCATTTCTTTTCATTCCCAGGTGCAAATCAGTGGGAAATTGTGCCCCCATAACTCAGTGGTTTGCTGCTGAATTGTAGCAAAACAGTGGAAGAGTTCAGGAGCTACAATACGACACATTTGGGCCTGCAGGCATTTTAAGAGCTTACAGGTTGCCTGTAATCTCTATCTCTGCTAGAGTGAGTCTTGTGTATTGTGTCCAGGGGTGGGTTCTACTTACTTTACTACTGGTTTGCATCACACCTGCCCATGCACACTTGCTTTGTTCATGCAGAAGCTTCTGCACATGTGCAGATCACCTATGATGACGTCCGGGTTAGTGGGCGGAGCCTCCCGCCGGTTTTACTACCGGTTCTTGTGAACCGGTCTGAACCGGGGACAACCCACCCCTGATTGTGTCATAAAAGAGATGCTCTTTTAAAAGAGATGCTCTGATAATACTAATTGTTGGGTTTAATCTTTTTTTTTTTTAATGTTAAATATGTGTTCTCATTATACCAATTTCTTCTTCCCTACAATGTGCTTCTCCTCTACTTTTTAAGACTCTGAACGCAGGGAGATGCGCATGTTGTTTATCCAGAGCTCATGTGAGCATATATAAAAATAAATAATAATATGTATAATATGTTATACTGTATACGAATGATAATAAATAGAATGATGAGCAAAAATAGCTGAGCTGGGCCAGATGAAAACCATCTCTTAATTATTGATATAGTGTAGATGTTCTAGATCAGCGGCCCACAACTTTTTGGGGCACCAGGGACCGGTTCCGTGGAGAGAGGTTTTTTGGCAGACCAGGGGGAACATGATTTTGCATGCTGCCTGCATCCCATCGATGGGGCTTCCTTTGTTTGCACGGCCTGGTTTCTGGCATGCCGTGGCCCGGTACTGATCCACAGACCGGGGGTTGGGGACCCCTGTTCTAGATTGAGAGTGGTATGAAATTTCCTCTGGTTAGAGATTTTAAGGATTTGTGTATGTCTCAGACACCCAGGAGATATGGGGTTTTATGTCTTGATAATGTTACCTCTTAAGGTAAATGAAACCCAAGTCTCAGCATCCTATATTTCATGTGGTCATTTGCGAAATCATTGGGTGTGTAAAATTTCATTTTCTTATTTTCTGTAGAAGTTTTAATGGTCAGACCTGCAAATTCAGTCTTCCCATTCATATATCCAAACACATCGATGCTATGATTGCAAATGACTTCCCACCCCCCTTTTAATCAGGAGTCGGTGGGACCAAAGTTTTGTCCTCCACTTTCTCCATCTCTCTTCCCCCTTTTCCCCCTCCCCCGAAAAGGACACATTAAGAAGATGGAAACCTTCTTGTTTGTATTTATCCAAAGATACCAATCTGGCCACGAAAAAGTTTCCTAATTTCGATGACAAAGATGCGTCTGAAGATGAATCCCAAATTCTACAGTTTATGGAGGAGCAGACAACGGGGAAGAAATATTGGCATGGATGAGGGCATGGCAATATGTTGTAAATACAGTGTTGAGTGGGATGCCATTCACACACCAGCAACTCCATTAAGCAAAGGTTTCAGTTAGCTCTAAGAATGGTAACAGGGCTTATGCATTATCTCAGCTTCACTAAAATGAAAACAAATACAAGGGCGCAAACAAAAGACTTCCAGCTTTGTGAAAAGATGGGGGGGAAGAGGTGTGCGTTCATATGTACAGTTGGGGAAGGGAGGGAGAAAGTCAGAGAACGAACATTGGGACTTTTAAACAAATGCGTGCGGTTGAAAATCTTCCCTTCCCTCCAGCCATTGTTCTATTGTCTTTCAAAGGCCATTAAAATGAACAGCAGGTTGCGATGAAAATTTCATTAAGCTCGAGTTAAATCATTACGAGGGTGCCATATTCATACATTGGCTCTTTCCCCACTGAGGGAAAAAAAAAAAAGTAAGAAAGAGAGAATAGAAAATGAAGAGGGGGATTGTATCCCATCTCCTCCCACCTCTTCACAGTTCAATAATAAAGGAAGTTGAAAAAGTAAAGAAAAAAGAGAAAATATTGCACCCAAAAAGACACAAGTGGTACACCTGCTTTTGGGGTAAAGAAGAACTAAATATATATATATATATATATATATATATATATATATATATATATATATATATATATATATATATATATATATATATATATATATTAATGGTACGGGTGCTATCGACATTGTAAGATGTTTTGGCCTCTTTTCCCCCCCTCCCTCCACACTGTGGAAAATGACTAATTAAAAATTCACCCTCCTTTGGGAAGGAAGACGGAAACAATTGCTACTTTGAAAGGGTGTTCTGGAAAGGAGAAAGGCTGGGGGCTTTGTGGCACTAAATTGATTATGAGGGCTTCTCAACCCACCTGAGAGGAACGAAAGAAACGGATTCAGAAAAGCGACAACCAAATGGCAGCCAAAATTCATCTACAGATAGTCCTCAATTTACAACTGGTTCAGTGGTGAGTTGCCCCCCGGTTCGCACCGGTTCTATAGAACCGGTACTAAAACCGACGGGAGGCTCCGCCCACCGATCCCAACATCATCAAAATGCTTCTGCGCTTGCACAGAAGAGCGTGCGTGTGGCCCCGCTGCGAACCCGTAGTAAAGGTAAGTAGAACCCACGCCTGAACCGGTTGGCTTACTAATGGGTTTGCTGAATGATTGCAGCATTTGCTTAATGACTGCCAGAGAAAAAGTTGTAAAATGGGTCTGGTTCATGTGACCGACCAGTTTACTCTACTAGTTAAGGCACCAGATTAGAAACCAGGAGACCAGGAGACTGTGAATTCTAGTTTCGCCTTAGATATGAAAATTAGTTGAGTGTCTTTGGGCCAATCTCCAGGAGCTATGAATTCTAGGTATTCTGCTTTAGGCGTGAAAGCTGACTGGGTAACTTTGGGCCAATCACCATAATATAGTAGTACAGGAAAGGAGAGGAAGAGTATAGTATAAATTTTATATAAAACTATATTTTATGGCTTCATTACATTGGTGGGAAATCCGGCTATATATGGTGAAGCACTTTCCTGAAAGAGACAAAATCAATACCAGAGCTTTGATATTTATTTCGGCAGAGGAAATGAACGTGATTCTTTACTACATCTATAATTATACATTTGGTTGTCTTTTTAAGATCCCCAGAAATTCTGTTCTTCCTTGCTGGGAAAGAGCAACGCTTATCTCTTCAGAAACTTTTCTTCCCTTCATTTGCAAATCTAGCATGAAGCACAAAATGCCAGTTTACAACTGCAGCCTTTGAAACAGTGGTTCAGAGAGAAATGAATATGGATTCCAGAACATTTGTTCGTAATTTGTTTCTCTTTAATGCCTACCTGTGGATATATAATTATTTTATGATGGGAGAGAGAAAAATAACAGCGAAGGCCCTGAGTGAACAATCTTTGGCTTATATGCATCTTTCTTGTGTATTTCAACTTAGAATCAGAATACCTAAAATTCTTGTTCCGTAGAAATTCTCCCCCCCCCACCCCACCCCCGAGGGTGAAAAAAAGTCATACATTAAAAGAATTGTGTTCGATAAGAACACATGTCCATTGAAATGGGAACTGTATGTAACCCCAAATGCCATCAAACTTTTTAATCACTTTTTTTTTGGGGGGGGGGGGGGTTAGGGAATCAAGAGGTCTATTTCCCCCATAAGCTATCAGCCTTCTGAAGGAGATCATTAATGGACACGACAAGAGAACAGCCTTTGAAATAGCTCTTCTCTGTCTTTCTTTTTTCTTTTCTTTTCTTCTTTTTGTTTCTAAAGCTCATCTGATGTACGGGAGATGAAGAGGAAAAAGGAGGAAGGGGAAAAAATAAGCCATCAGAACCGGAGGAAAAGCCTTAGGGTAGTCTAATTGGCTAAGATTTGAGTCCTGTTTGTTTGCTTCCTCACCGGAGTCTTTGACAACATCTACACTAGAAAGCCTTTTTAATGTGTTTTGACTGAAGGGCAGGCAAGGGTACTTTGCAGTTAAGAGCTTTTAAAGTTTTATTGTCCCCACAATCCACTGTTGGAAAGATGCATTCAGTTCTTTATGGAAACATGCTCTTCAGTGCATTTTATCTCAGGTGTGTGTGTGTGTGTGTATTCCACACTAAGATGCATCACATCTTGTAATCTAAGCCACTGTGCCATATCTGGGGACCTGTCAGGCAGGAAAGACCAGGATCACAAATGAAGGTCCAATTAAAGTGATTGATTAGTAGTAACTGTGAGAGGGATCTTGGAGTCCTAGTGGACAACCATTCAAATACGAGCCAGCAGTGTGCAGCAACTGCCAAAAAAGCCAACACAATTCTAGGCTGCATAAACAGGGATAGAATCAAGATCACGTGAAGTATTAATACCACTTTATAATGCCTTGGTAAGGCCACACTTGGAATACTACATTCAGTTTTGGTCTCCACAATGTAAAAAGGATTTGGAGATTCTAAAAAGAGTGCAGAGAAGAGCAACGAATGGGGGGACTGGAGGCTAAAGCATATGAAGAACGGTTGCAGGAACTGGGTATGTCTAGTTTAATGAAAAGAAGGACTAGGGGAGATATGATAGCAGTGTTCCAATATCTCAGGGGCTGTCACAAACAAGAGGGAGCAAAGCTATTTTCCAAAGCACCCGAGGGCAAGACAAGAAGCAATGGATGGAAACTAATTAAGGAGAGAAGCAACTTAGAACTAAGGAGAAATGTCCTGACAGTGAGAACAATGAATCAGTGGAACAACTTGCCTCCAGAAGCTGTGAATGCTCCAACACTGGAAGTTTTTAAGAAAATGGTGGATAACCATTTCTCTGAAGTGGTGTGGGGTTTCCTGCCTAAGCAGGGGTTGGACTAGAAGACCTCCAAGATCCCTTCCAGCTCTGTTAGTCTATTCTATTTACGATTACTAAACAACCTATGCACGGGAATCTTCTCAACTAATGGTTATCACCTGCTAGGTAAAGGTCCATGCAATTTAAGGGAGATGGGACTTAGTTCACTTGTGGCTACGTAGGGATTCTAGGCTGCTTGCTCTTTTAACTCCACCCCCAGGCTCTGCCACTCTTTCTGCCATTCCCATAGCACGTCTTTCAAAAACCCTGCCATACTGAATTATTTGCACAAACATGCAACTCTACAGAAGAACTGGAGCAGGGGAGATTTTTTTTTTTTTAAAGGAGAATGCAATTTGTGAAACAGGGTTGTGTGAAAGGGAGCTGTGGAGGCAGAAATTGTTGTCAAGAATGCTAATGTTATATAGCAGGTAGCGTATATTTTAACATTTTGCCCGCTTCACCTTCCAACAAAATATGGAGTTTCTTGACACTTTCAAGGATTCTCTCCACAAATAGCACCTGCTCCTAATTTAATAGTGATTGTAAAAAAAATTATTCCTATGAGTGAGTCCCCCTACTTTTTGTGACATTATTTAGAAGGCTGCCCAAATCTGTCTTGATGTCTACGAGTGTTACATAATCTTTGAGCATTGTATACAAAACTGTTTTTCAAACTTTATGTGTGGACTTCAACTCCCAGAGTTCCACAGTACTCAAAGGATCATTTGTAGGCTCTGCTTTAGGATGGGGTGTGTATGTGTATGTGTTTCTAACCCTGGCAAATTTAAGGCCTGTCATTGAAACAATTGTCCATGAAAATTATGGTCCCAATTGTGATTGTAAATCACGGATTACCTGTAATCCATATATTTATTTCTTTAGAGAAGAACTAATTATCTCTTTGATACTTCTGAATGAGAGACAGATTCCCATCAATTCAGATCTTCTTTTGATACCCTGATAAATGGAAGATCAAAATCATGAAACAGAGGCAGCAGTATTCTGCTTGTCTTCTTCCAGGCAACCCAGGTTTCACATCCCAAGATATATCCTTGATGTCATTCAGAAGTAGATGCCAGGCAAGTAGACTATTAGTTTTATCTTAGCATGCCCCTGGTGGTACAGTGACTAGAATGCAGTATTGCAGGCAAACTCTGCCCGCTGCCAGCAGTTCGATCCTGACCAGCTCAAGGTTGATTCAGCCTTCCATCCTTCCGACGTCAGTAAAATGAGGACCCAGATTGTTGGGGGGCAATTTGGAAATAATGCTGACATTGTACAATGTCCAGAGAGTGCTGTAAAGCACAGGAGTGTCAAACTCAAATTTCATTGACGGCCGCATCAGGATTGAGTTTGACCTCAGGGGGCCGGAGTGGGTGTGGCCAGGGTGGCCGTGGCCAGTTCAACGTCACTTGTATCAGGGGTGCCTGTGGTGGCCTGAGTGCTCTGCCAGCGAAAACAAGCTCCCGAGCTCTGTTTCTGGCTGCAACAGCCTCCTGCAACCCTCTGCCAGCGAAAATGGAGCTCAGGAGGGCAGTGCAAGCTCTGTTTTCACTGGCAGAGGCACTGCGAGCTGGTCCCTCACTATTTCCAGGGTGGCCCCATGGACCAGATCTAAGCAACTCGCAGGCTGGATCCAGCCCGTGGGCCTTGATTTTGACATCCCTGCTATTAGCATTTATCACTGTATATTTGCTCATTTGCATATTTGCTCACTTGTCACTGCATATTTGGACGCGGTGGATCAGTGTCTAAGATGCTGAACTTTTCGATCGAAAGGTGGGCAGTTCAGCAGTTCAAATCCCTAGTGCCACATAAAGGGGTGAGCTCCCGTTCCTTGTCCCAGATTCTGCCAAACTAGCAGTTTGAAAGCCCGTAAAAAATGCAAGTAGAAAAATAGGCACCACCTTTGGTGGGAAGGTAACAGCGTTCTGTGCATCTTTGGCATTTAGTCATGCCAGCCACATGACCACGGAGATGTCTTCGGACAGCGCTGGCTCTTCGGCTTTGAAACGGAGATGAGCACTCCCCGTAGAGTCGGGAATGACTAGCACATATGTGCGAGGGGAACCTTTACCTTTTTATTTGCTCAAAGCATTTGGCATGCTATTCTTCAGTGGGAGAACCAGTTTGCTTAATATATCAGGTTAGAACCAAGAGATTACGAGTTCTAAGTCTTAGATGCAAAGCCAGCTAGATGACTTTGGCCAGTCTCTTTCTCAGCCCTAGGAAGCAGACAATGGCAAACTGTTTCCATAATCTTGCCAAGAAAACTACAGGGACATGTCTAAGCAGTTGCCAGGAATCAAAGGCTGACTCGAAGGCACACCCTTCAGCCCACCTATTGTAGGAGAGGGAGAACATTTTTCCCACCTTCCCTTGGAAATTATGTTGGTAATAGATGGGGCTTCTCTGTCACTAGATGGGACCATGAGCAACACTGAGTAGAGCTACTTGTTCAGAAAAACTTTTCTCCATCTCCATATATATAAATCCAGGCTAATGTGCTCTTGTTAGATATCTGAATTGTTTGCAGAGGAATTTTGAAATTCCTTGAGTATTGTATGATCTGTAACAAAGGTGAACACTCTTTGTAGACTGTTGTGGTCTAAATTACATGGCTTAGCCGGGAGGGGATTCTGTTGATACATAGAAGTTCCCATTCAAGGTCATAGAATCAGGATTAATTCTCCAGTTCTATTGGAAATATCCAGGGGTGGGCTGCTGGGGGTTTGCAGGGGTTTGGGAGAACCTCTAGGTAAGATTCTGTGCAATTCAGAGAACCTCCAAATCCCACTCCTGGCTGGCCCTGCCCAGCCTGCCCCTCCCTTCCCAGGAGTCCCCACACGGCTCATTTTGGATGCAGGTAAGAGCAGGGCACATGCAGAGGCTCGGGGAGGGTAAAAAATGGGCCTACCGGCAGTTCAGGAAAGGCCTCCTGAGCCTGGGGAGGCTGGTTTAGTTTAGTTTAGTTTAGTTTAGTTTAGTTTAGTTTAGTTTAGTTTAGTTTAGTTTAGTTTAGTTTAGTTTAGTTTAGTTTAGTTTAGTTTAGTTTAGTTGATTTATATACCGCCCTAACTCCCGAAGGACTCAGGGCGGTGAACAGCCACAAAATAAAACACATAAATACAAAATTTAAAAACAGTATAAAACCAAATTAAACAATTTGGCCCAAGACAGATTTAAAACACCCTAGTAATTTAAAAACAGATTAAAATTTACATTTTAAAAGGGAAAAAGGAAAAGATTAGGTCAGGCCAGCCTGGTAGAATAAAAAGGTTTTGAGAGCGCGGCAGAAGGTGTGCAGATCCGGGATCCTCCGTATCTCCGGGGGGAGCTCATTCCAGATAGTAGGTGCCCCCACAGAGAAGGCTCTCCCCCTAGGGGCCGCCAGTCGACATTGTTTGGCCGACGGCACCCAGAGGAGCCCCTTTCTATGAGAGTGTACCGGCCGGTGGGAGGCTATTGGTGGTAGTAGGTGGTCCTGTAGGTAATCAGATCCTAAGCCATGGAGCGCTCTAAAGGTGGTAACCAAAACCTTGAAGCGCACCCGGAAGACCACCAGGAGCCAGGGCAGCTCGCACAGGAGAGGTGTTACATGGGAACACCATGTCACTCCCATAACCACCCGCGTGGCCACACTCTCCGCCAGTTGGAGCCTCCGGGTGCTCCTCAAGGGAGCCCCATGTAGAGAGGAGGAAAGCCTCCGGAGCCCAGGGAGGGCAAACACACTCCCCCCCCCCGCCATGGTGCAGGAGGCCGACTAGGCCATGCCCACCATGGCCATACCCACCCAGCAACCAAGCAGAGAACCCCTTGCTAAAATTTTTGAACCCCACCCCTGGAAATATCTAAAAAGTATCCCTTCCTTAGCCTTTTCCACTTTCCGCAGAAGATACAGAACAATTAAACAGAACAATTAAAACTCGGACCACACGTTTTCTGAATAGTTTTTATGCTAGAGCTATAATTGCACCAAACAATGAACTAAAGGGCCACCATCAGTGAGCTGTTGGACAGATTACTTGGTCTGTTGTATGGATGTTTGGGTGGTTTAGGGGTGGGGAATTTGTGGTGAGTGGTGGGTGTGTTTGGGGATTGTTATGTGTGTTGGACCTGGTCTTTGGGCGTTAAGTGAATTTCGTTGTATGGGTATACTGTGTATACAAGTACAATGACAATAAAGTTATGAAGTGATTATTATAAAGGTCTTTGCCTTTTCTAAAATCCCAGCCTTTAAGGCAGGGTCCGTAGGCCCATTTTGTGTTGAGTGTCTTACAAGGTTGCTTTCCTGCGAGCATGTTGACCCAGCATATTAATGCACAAATGTAGACCGCAGATGGTACCCATCCCTCTTCTCCTCTCTGCAGCGTTTAGAGGATGGTGTTTATGCAGGAATCAAGAGCCAGCCACCTGATTCCCCAGCATCTTGTCCTCCCTGTTTAAAGATTGAGAAGCCCGGTGAATAGGGACTCTCTAATCTGGCTGATGTTCATCCGAGGTCTCTCTCTTGGCACTCGCCTGCAGACGCAGCCTCTCCTCCTTCCCTCTTCCCACCCCAGGCAGTTGTCATGACTGTGCATATTAAAATTAATCAGACCTCCTAGGCCTGTGCAGCTGTGTAGCTTCGACATGACAAAGTGGATATCATGCGCTTGCCCTAATTAAGAAGGCCTAGCTGGCTAAGCTGCGGTGGGTGCTTGGACTCTTCTGCTCTTAATAGGAGAGGCGGATGGAGGCAGCACGGACAGCACTCCAGCGAGCAGAGGGTGCCCTTCAAAGTTTTCCGTGCCACCTGTGCCCCGAATGCTTGGGCTGGAGAGCTCCTCGGGTTCTCTCCAAGCTGCCCTGTTTGAGGAAGGAACAGACGTCAGGAAATTAAGAGTCCAACAAGTGCGAGTGGTGAGAAGTCAAGGCCAAGAGCTCCAATGAGTCTTTGGCTCGGCTTATTGGAAATTGATTAAGCCACGGGGCCATCCAATGCAAATGGCTCCGGAGATGGGTCAGATCCAGTTAGGCTTTCTCTAGGCTGCTGTGCTCCTTTATCTGAAGTGCCTAACTACTTTTAACCTAAGCAAAGTGCAAATTATTTATATATCCTGTAGGGATTTTTTTTTTAAATGAGCAACAAAGGTGGCTTCCCACAGGTGCACACATGCACACACACACAAACTACGGAGCTCGTGCTTAGCTTCAAGGCATTTGCTTACTCAGGGCCTAATAACTATCTGAGGATGGTTTGAGAACAAGGAGCTCACACTCTGATTTCTTTTCCCTTCCATTTTTAAAGGTTGGTTGACATTTCTTGTTCTGTTCTTACTAAGTAGAACTATTTCTTCGTTGCTTTTGCACCCTGAGCACCAATTTGGTCTAGTGGCTAAGGCATCAGGTTACAAAGTAGGAGATTGTGAGTTCTAGTCCCGCCTTAGGCATGAAAGCCAGCTGGGCAACTTTGGGGAAATCACTAGGAGATAGTGAGTTCTAGTCCTGCCTTGTTGTTGTTAGTTGCAAAGTCGGGTCCGACCCATCGCGACCCCATGGACAACGTTCCACCAGGCCTTCCTGTCCTCTACCATCCTCTGGAGTCCATTTATGCTCTCGCTGACTGCTTCAGTGACTCCATCCAGCCACCTCGTTTTCTGTTGTCCCCTTCTTCTTTTGCCCTCAATCTTTCCCAGCATTAGGCTCTTCTCCAGTAAGTCCTTCCTTCTCATTAGGTGGCCAAAGTATTTGAGTTTCCTCTTCAGGACCTGGCCTTCTAAAGAGCAGTCAGGGTTGATCTCCTCTAGGACTGACCAGTTGGATCACCTTGCAGTCCAAGGAAGTCTTCTCCAGCACGGTCCTCAATTCTTTGGCGCTCAGCCTTCCTTATGGTACAACTTTCAAAGCCATACATTACAACTGGGAAAACCATAGCCTTGACTATACTCAAGGGAGGAAAGAAGAAAGGGAGGAAGGGAGGGAGGAAGGGAGGGAGGGAGGGAGGGAGGGAGGAAGGAAGGAAGGAAGTCAACCTTGTCGTCAGAAAGGGAAAGATGATCATCAGAAAATAACTCCCTGAATATTTCAGTGATCTTTCCTCAGATTATAAGCAATATAATTATAAGGGAATGTCTTTGGATGTAAGAACAAAAATGGGAGTAGACTTCATTTTTCTTCTGTTGGGATTTCTTGAGCTCTTCTATTCATTACTTGAAAGGGGGAAGGAGCCAAAGCTTTATAACATCATCATCAGACAAATCTAAGTGGTTTGTGGTCAGTGGGTGAGGTTCTCTTAAACCTCTCTGTTTGATTTGACCCCCTTGGGAAGCACTGAGTTTGTGGTAACTAGGAACTGATACGCATAATGTTTTGTCTTTGATGACATATTCACACATTCCAGTTACCTGAGATTAAATCTCTGTGGTGAATCAATTACCAGGTCGTCCTTGACTTACGACCACATTTGAACCCAAACTTTCTGTTGCTCAATGAGATATTTGTTAAGTGAGCTTTGCCCCACTTTACAACTTTTCTTGCCATAGTTGCTAAGTGAATCACTGCACTTTCTAAACTAGTAACGTGGCTGTTAAGTGAATCCGATTCCCCCATTGGCTTTGCTCGTCAGAAGGTCACAAAAGAGGATCACATAACCCCGGGACACCATCATATATATGAGTCAGTTGCCAAGCATCTGAATTTTGATCACATAACCACATGTATGCTGCAATGGCCGTAAGTATGAAAAATGGCCATAAGTCACTTTTTTCAGTGTCGTATCTTCAAACGGTCACTAAACGAACTGTTGTAGGCCAAGGACTACCTGTATTCAGTGATCTGGTGTGGAAAGAAGGCGTCTACAGTCTCAAAGGTGCTTTTTCAAAAGGCAACTGGACTTTTTTTTCCCCTTGAGAAAGAAGCGTCATATAATATATGCAGGTATATGCATCATTTTGTATTTATTTATTTATTTTGCCATATTTATTTAGTGAATATTGGAGGTTGAGACCCTTTGAGAGCTGTATGCAACAAAACTTCATTGTCATGTATGCTGATTAATGTACATTCAAAGTAACAATGAAGTTAGTCTAAGTCTTTGGTGGGATGTGGTGGCTCAGTGGCTAAGACGCTGAGCTTGTCGATCGAAAGATCGGCAGTTCAGCGGTTCGAATCCCTAATGCCGTGTAACGGGGTGAGCTCCCGTGACTTGTCCTGGTTTCTGACAACTTAGCAGTTCGAAAGCACGTAAAAAATGCAAGTAGAAAAATAGGGACCACCTTTGGTGGGAAGGGAACAGCGTTCCGTGAGCCTTTGGCGTTTAGTCATGCCGGCCACATGACCACGGAGACGTCTTCAGACAGTGCTGGCTCTTCGGCTTTGAAACGGAGATGGGCACCACCCCCTAGTGTCGGGAACGACTAGCATAGATGTGCTGGGGGAATCTTTATCTTTTTAAGTCTAAGAACAAAACATTTTGCTTCTCATCCAAAAGATTTCATCGGTTGTGAGGGCGGGGTATGTGTGTTTGTGTGTGCATTTCTTCATCATAACTAATGAATTCTCCTGGGTGAGAAGCAAAACAGTTTGTTCTTTTTCCCCAAGGGAAAAAAAAAAGTCCAATTGCCTTTTGAAAAAACACCTCTGAGACAACTATGACCAGGATGGCTTCCACAGGTGAACAATTCCCTCTTGCTTTCCAATTCTCCCTGTTCAACTGAACGGAGCAGTCAACTGCCTGACTGTAGTTTCTTCCCCAAACCCCCAAAACTTTAACCTTAAAATGTCTACTGTTGACCTCACCCCATTCCTAAGAGGTCTGTAAGGGGTGTGCATAAGTGCACCTGCGTGCCTACCGTCCCTGTCCTAATATTCCTTTTTACTTACCCTTTTCATGTATTCAAATTATGTTTGTACGTTTTACCTGTAATCTTATATATGCTTGACAAATAAATAAACTTAAACTTAACTTAAACTTCATCTCAACAACTTTATCTTCAAAACTCATGGAGGACGACTCTTGTTTCATTGGAGGGGATAAATGAGCATATATATATATATTTATGCGTGGAAGCCTAGAAATGTGCAGACAAGGTAATTTTTTCTAAGAGCACCAACTTCCTTCAGATTAACATAATTTCTTCTTTGGATTTTGGATAGCTCAGTACAACGTGTGTCCCCTTCACCCAATAGCTCAAAGCATCTTTTAAGATTATCCAGCATTAATTCAAAATTAATGGATGCATTATAAGAATCTGGCAGGGACGTCTTCATCTAGTCTTGTACTGTCTACCTGACTGGCTGCAACTCCAGGATTTCTGACAAGCAGCCTTTTTCCATCCATTTAACATGAACTCCTCTGACAGGAGATCTAAGGAATCAAATGTATAACTAGTATGCAAAGCATGTGCTCTTACATTAAGCCAGGGGATCATCCGGAGTCCTCTGAATGTGTTGTTCAGAGATGTCTTTTCCTTCTGTAAAACCAATCAGATTTTCTTCAGTGTAGTCATTGTCTCTTAAGAGCAGCCACCTCTGCCATTTTTGCATCTCTGAATTTTTGCACTGATTCAGAATAATGCTCTGAGTTGGTATCCAAAGTCAAATATTTCCTATAACAATTTTCCATCACCACAAATTCCCATCCCCTGAATGACTGCAGAATAAAGGAGAATATTTATAGCTCAGGGCTGAAATGTGAGGTCCTTGCTGTTCTCTGAGCCTGATTATTTTCTGGCAGACGTTTCATTACCCAACTATGTAACATCATCAGTTTTGCACTAGAATGTAGATTATATGAATATGAAAGCTAGATAGGATCAAAGGGCTGTACTACATCGGAGAAGGCAGATCTATTGATTTGTCTTTCCATTGACATTATACAAATACTGTATAATAAATCCTACCCATTTATCTTTCTGGCTTCAGTTTAGCGAGACAAATACAACATCTGGAGAATCCCAGATTGCATATTTTGGCAACTCCTTCTAGCACTACAGTCTGCTGGATCATGAAATCCATAAAAAGCAAAAATACAGATGTTGTTGTTTCGATTTCATTTGCACTAAAATATCTTCTTCTGAATTTTCTTTTCTTTCTTTTCTTTCTTTGTTTTTTCTTCCTTCCTTCCTTTTTTTCTTTCTCTCTTTCTTTCTCTTCCTCCCTCCCTCCCTCTCCTTCCTTCTTTTCTTCTTCCTTCCTTCCTTTCTTTTTCTTTCTTCTTTCTCTGTCTCTCTCTTTCTCTCTCTCTTTCCTTCCCTTCCTCCGTCCCCCTCTCTCCTTCCTTCCTTCTTTTTTCTTTCTCTTTCTTTCCTTCCTTCTTTCCTTCCTTTCTTTTCCTTTCTTCTTTCTTCTTTCTCTGTCTCTGTCTCTTTCTCTCTCTCTCTCTTTCTCTCTCTTTCCCTTCCTCCCTCCCCCTCTCTCCTTCCTTCCTTCTTTCTCTCTTTCTCTCTTTCTTTCTCTTTCTCTTTCTTTCTCTCTTTCTTTCTCTTCCTCCCTCCCTCTCCTTCCTTCTTTTCTTCTTCCTTCCTTCCTTTCTTTTTCTTTCTTCTTTCTCTGTCTCTGTCTCTTTCTCTCTCTCTTTCCTTCCCTCCCTCCCTCCCTCCCTCCCCCTCTCTCCTTCCTTCCTTCCTTCCTTCCTTCCTTCCTTCCTTCCTTCCTTCCTTCCTTCCTTCCTTCCTTCCTTCCTTTTTGAATTTTTAAAGATCTGTAGGAGTTTCTTCTTGCTGCAAAAAGCAAACAAGGAATTAGAGAGAACAAGGAGAGGATGGAATAATGGCTGGCTATCATTTTTAGCATGTTCCCATTGGCTGGGTGCAATCAGTATTAATTAGTTTGTGGGAAAGAAATTGAGGATGCTTGTTGGGTGCTGCGCAGGGGCACCAACATGGGGCAAACCGACCAACAACCACTTGAAAGAGACTTCAGTCTGCAGTCTCCAGCTTAAAACTAGATCTAACTATTAGCCAAATTCTGTACAGTTGTCCTCAACTTACGACCACAGCTGCACCCCAAATTTCCATCGTTAAACAAGGCAGTTGTTTTGCCCCGTTTTATGACCCTTTTTTGCCACAGTTATTAAGCGAATCATTGCGGTTGTTAAGTGAATCATGCAGTCAATGTGAATCTGGCTTCCCACCCTGACTTTGCTTGTCAGGAACCGGCTGGGGAGATTACAAGTGGAGATCACACGATCCCCGGATGGAGCAACCATTGTAAATACATTCCAGTTGCCAAGCGCCCAAATTTTCATCGTGCGAACCTGGGAATGCTGCAGCAATCATAAGTATAAAAACCAATCGTAGGTCACTTTTTTTCGGGGCACGTTGTCACTTCGAATGGTCACTAAACAAATGGTTGTAAGTTGAGGACTAGCTGACCTTGAGAGGTGTTCCTCTTTCCCTACTTTCTGTGCCATCCAGCCTGATGGAAACTCCCACAGAACTCAGCAGCTTCTTTATGGCTGCAGTTGGTCGTAGCTGAAGGATATTGCCTGCAGAAGGTGTGAATGCCCCAACACTGGAAATTTTTAAGGGGATGTTGGATAACCATTGGTCTGAAGTGGTGTAGGGTTTCCTGCCTGGGCAGGGGGTTGGACTAGAAGACCTCCAAGGTCCCTTCTAACTCTGTTCTATTCTATAACCCATCTATGAGCATCGTAGCTTTAGTCCAGTACTCCCAAAAGTGCTTCTTGAAGGTGCTCAGAGCTCAAGAAGCTTCTTTCATGAGAAGTAAAATTTGTTAAAAACCAGAAAGTCTCTTGAAAAACCTCTTGAAAAAAACACTTTCGGGACAACCATGACCTGGATGACTAAGAATCTCCCTAGACTTTACTCCAGTAGTTAGTTCCCCTCTTCATTTTCCTAGCTGATCATCCATTCGTTGACAACTCGGTGCGTTTGAGCCAAGGACTTGCATAAAACATGCGCTGTCTGGATCAAAGCAGAACCGGCCCCTTCCATTTCAGGCAAGAAACTGTTGTTTTAGTATCTCAGGACAAAAACCATCAAGTGGGGATTCCCCCTTTCCCTCCCCCACTTTTTTTAAAGAGAAAGAGACGGTGGGCGAAACAAGGAAAAAGTCACTCTTCTTCGCGTTAGCTTTTCATCCTGCCCATTATTCGGCTTGTTTGCAAGGCCCTATTCAATATTTGGTTCAGAGAAATCCTTTGCATGCTTCTTAGAGCCAGAGGCTCCTTTTCCTCAACCGACATCCTCTTGCATTTTGTTTGGGAGTGATAATAAGAAGAAGAAGAAGAAAAAGAAGAACCCTGTAATACAAACAAAAGTTTTCTCTCTGCGTTCATTTTCCTTTTGCTTTTTCCATCCCGGTTCTTTTCCCGTCGTTGTGATCCGTCTCTTCATCAGGCTTGATTTGTCACATGTACATATTTATGACATGCTAACGACAATTCTCCCCTTTGTCACGTAAAATAGAATCGGAGGGATCTAATGGAGAAAGGTTAACTGTGCAATGTGGCTGGGGCAGAGTTGCACGGCTGCAGAGAATTTTTCTTTCTCTCTCTCTCTCTCTCTCTCTCTCTCTCTCTCTCTCTCTCTCTCTCTCTCTCTCTCTCTTTTACATTTTCATTATGTTTGCATACTAGTTTCTCCCCCACCCTCCTCCAGTTTGTTCTATTTAATCAGAGAGGGAAAAGCAGCGGCTGCTAGAAGGAAAAAACGGAGGTGCTGTGGTGTGTGTGTGTGTGTGTGTGTGTGTGTAGGAGAACCCTCTCTGCCTCCTTCTAAATAATGTGTTGTTAGCACTTGTGTGGCAGGCATGGAGCACGGCTTCCTGAAATGTTTAGCCTTGATTTAATTCGTATTTAAAGTCTCCCCTCCCAGTGCATTAATATAATGTCAGTGTAGAATGCATCGCGCGCCATAATTACTGAAGAGAGCAATAGTTGGGGAAAAGAGACGGTAATTGAACACATGGTTGTTTATTACAACAGGACAGTGCTCCTACCCTTGTATTTAGGGCATTAATAGGGAAGAATTGATTTGTTGTTTTAAGATGAATTCAATCGCGGTTACTTAGGCCTTTGTTTGCTGTGGCCAAGTTCTGCTTTGTTTGTATAATGTGCCAGAGAGGTTTTATCCACCACAATGCAATATTAGTCATGTAGAGGACTTGAGTGCAGAAAGCCTTTTATGTGAACAAAAGAGATTTTTCATTGGGTGGGGTTCTATTTATCTTCCTTTCCACTTTTGTTATCCTCTAATCTGATGCATACCTTTCTTTCTTTCTTTTTTTCTTCTCCCCCCCACCCCCGCTGCCACAGCTCACCTTTCCCAACCATTTTTAAATCTATTTTTTTTTAAAAAAACCCGCCAACTCTGCAAAGGTTCAAATCTTGCTGCTTTCACCCAACTCCACTCCTATAACCCCTCCACCCCTCTATTTTTTTTTTCCTACCTGCAGAATGAAAAATTTGAGTGACGTGGAGCAAGGTGGAGTAAACACAAGTCACTTAGGCACTCTGCATGAGAAAGGAAGTGAAGGGGAATCAAACCCAACCCTGTTTCAAACCAGACAAGAAAGGCAGCTGGGGTGGGGTGTGTAGGGGATGTGTGATTAAGTCTATAGAAAACAAAGCCAGGCATGATTCTGACAATTCAGGTCTCCAAGCAACCAACTTTTGCCATTCTTAAGAAAGTGTGATGTGATGTGATGTAGGAGAAAAGCAGGCGGAGCTGGGGCGGGTGGAGTTAAGTTCACCATCAGTTTAGAGTCCTTGCTTTGCCACAAGAAATCCAAGTCCAGACCTCCTTGAATTCCATTGGCCCTTACCTAGCGCCAATTTATTGTTGAACTTTAGTTGACCAAATTCTTCTGTACAGAAGAATAGTCTGCAGTAGCTACTTCAAAGAGATCTTATCCAGCACTGTGAAGTGATGTAAGATTCGGAATCATAAACTAACCAATCGATCTTAGTTCATACGGCGTGCTAAATCAGGATCAGAACGACGAAGTTGATAGTATGTCATACCAATGCATCCCTGAGGTCTGTATTGGACTGGGTTAAGCCAATTATGGCAATACAGTTTCTATGACAAGAATATGACCAGGAGTAAAATGCACTTACCTTCGCTACTGGATTGGAAATGTGAACGCGTGCCTCTTCTGCGCATGCACAGAGCCTTCTGCACATGCACGGAGAGTTAAAAACAGAATATGATGACATCCCAGTGTGTGGGCGGAGCCTCCTGCCGCCAGACCTACCGGATCTCATGAACCGGATAGATCCACCTGGATTTCACCACCGAATATGACATACTTTTTAAGACATTTGCTGGCGCAGTGGTTAGAATGCAGTATTTCCGGCTAACTCTGCCTGCTGCCAAGAGTTCAATCCTGACCGGTTCAAGCTTGATTCAGCACTCCATCCTTCCAAGGTCGGTAAAATGAGGATCCTGATCGTTGGGTGCAATGGGCTGAATCTGTAAACTTCTTAGAGAGGGCTGGAAAGCCCTGTGAAGCGGTAAGTCTAAGTGCTATTGCTGTTACATCTCTTGGATTCCTTCTATTTTCTTCTTCCTCTCTCTTCAAAGGAGCCAAATATTGAAGGATTTATGTTTGCTAGCAATCCCCAAACACTAACAGTTATGAAATAATGCCACAAACAAACAAACAAACCCCTTGTGCTACGTAAAGGAAGATTTCTTTTTTTTTTTTTTTTTAAAAAGAAAGATGCTTAATTGATTCCTACTGCAGATGGTACCCAAAAAAAAAAAAAAACAACTTCTTGGTTGTCTCAGTTAACAGGTGGAGAGGATATCAGAAACCCTTTTCAAAGGGGGGGAGAGAGAGAGAGAGAGAAAGACTTTTGTCATTGCAAAAGAAAACTCTCATTATGCAGTGGAAGACTATATGCCTCAATCTGTCTCTTCTCTAATACTCCACCTTGCTCACCCAAATTGTACCCAAGACAAGAAAGAAAGAAAAAAAGATTTAGGGTTTCTTTTAGATCTGTCAGAGAAAGGGGGAAAAAAATATTTTCCCATCTTGCCTGTCTCCCCAGTAAACTGAGTGGACCTTATATAGCACAAGGATCCTTTTGGCTAAGATGAAATGAGTGTGTGCATGGATGTTGATTACAGATGAGAGATGACCTTTGTGCAGAGGAGGTATTCAGCTGGTTCGGACCCGTTCAGGCGAATCGGTAGCGGCCCGGATGTAATGCTGCCCTCTTTAGCCACATTTTTGAGGCTGGGCATATGAGTGGAAGGTGCACGCACAAGCAAAGCGCATGCACGGAAGACTGGGCGTATGTGCAGGAGATTTCACACAGTGAGCATGTGTAAGGCAGGATGCATGCGCGGAAGGCAAGTATACGCTCGCAAGGTGAACCGGTGGTAGGAATATTGGAAACCCACCGCTGCCCCTGTGCCAGCTTTAGTTGCTTTCAGACGACATATTGCATTAGGCCTACTAAAGATTTAATGTCTGCTTGAGTGCCATTAGCTAAGATTGGTTAGTTTTTTTACATTGGAGAGTTTTATATACTGTAGCTTTGCAGGTTGTTCAATATAAGATCCAGACTTTAGATAGGATTAATTCAATAAACATGGAATAACAGAATAACGGAGTTGAAAGGAACCTTGGAGGCCTTCTAGTCCAACCCCTTCTCAGGCAGGAAACCCTATGTCAGTGATGGTAAACCTTTTCGGCGCTGAGTGACCAAACGAGAACGCGTGTGTGTGCGTGTGCCAGAGCCCCAGAAACTCAAATTCTGGTTGCCTGGTGTGCATGCACACACCGGCCACCGGTCTTTGAGTTTCCAGCGCATGCATGCACGCTGGCCAGCTGATCTTCATGCCCAGAATATCATCAAACTCCAGCTACCAGCCCTGGACGACATCTTTGAATCTCGCTGTTTGTTAAAGTTGCATAGCATTCTCAGAGACTCTTCCCATCCTGCTTACAATCGTTTTGGACTGTTGCCTTCTGGCAGACGATACAGAACAATTAGAACTCGGACCACACGTCTTCCGAATAGTTTTTATCCCAGAGCTATAATTGCACTCAACCATGAACTAAAGGGCCACCATCAGTGAGCTGTTGGACAGCATTACTTGGTCTGTTGTGTGGATGTTTGGGTGGTTTAGGGGTGGGGAATTGCGGTGGGTGGGAGTGTGTTTTGGGATTGTTATGTGTGTTGGACCTGGTCTTTGGGTGTTAAGTGAATTTCGTTGTATGGTTATACAATGCATACACATACACCGACAATAAAGTTGTTGTTGTTGTTCTTCTTCTTCCTCCTCCTCTTCTTCTTCTTCTTCTTCTTCTTCTTCTTCTTCTTCTTCTTCTTCTTCTTCTTCTTCTTCTTCTTCTTCTTCTTCTTCTTCTTCTTCTTCTTCTTCTTCTTCTCCTCCTCCTCCTCCTCCTCCTCCTCCTCCTCCTCCTCCTCCTCCTCCTCCTCCTCCTCCTCTCCTCCTCCTCCTCCTCCTTCTTCTTCTTCTTATTTAATTTTCTGGGTCTCTGGCATGCGCAAAGATCAGCTGGCTGGCATGCATGTGTGCACTGGAAACCACAAGAGCAGCTGGCGATGGCGCGCATGCCCACAGAGGGGGCGCTGTGTGCCACCTCTGGCCTGCATGCCATAGGTTCGCCGTCACGGCGCTATGCCATTCAGGACAAGTGGTTGTCCAATCTCTTCTTAAAAAAACCTCCAGTAATGGAGCATCCACAACTTCTGAAGTCAAGCCATTCCACTGATGAATTGTCCTCACTGTCAGGAAATTTCTTTTTATTTCTAGGTTGCTTCTCTTCTTGATTAGTTTCCATCCTTCGATTCTTGTTCTGCTTTTGCGTGTTTTGGAGACCAGGCTGATGAGCCCTTCTTCTTTGCGGCAGCCCCTTAACGTTGCGTCGTTATGTGATGAAAATGTTGGGTTGTTCTATGCCTAAGTAGGTTGTGTGAATACTTGCTATGAATTTCAAGACTAAGTCCAAGCGTTGAGCCCAGCCTGTTCTGCTGGGTCCAATACAATGTGCTAGATGGGCAAGTGGATTTTATAGTGATCAAAATAATATCTGGAGATAGAGTCCACAATGCTAATAGCAATGGAATTTATTTGGATGATGTGTTGGGCTTTACTGCGTGCTGTGATAATGCCATAAGATTGATTGCTCTGCTGTCAGGATCTGAAGCTGCAGCTGGACTGGCTCTGGTTGCCTGAAAGATTCCAGGCAGGGAAGAAATTAGCCTGCTTTGCATTTTAAGGCTAACCATCCAAATTCTCACTTCCAGAGCTAATAAGCAAAACCAACTGCCATTATTCTTCAGTTTTCACACTTCTCAAATTTTTGCAATACAGTTCCCGTATTACTTTAATGCATATGCAGAGACATATGTTAGGGGCAAATTGCATGCCAAAATTACATATATTAGGGGAAAATTGCTTGCAAAAGGGTGTAGAGTAGAAGATGTGTGTCTGCAAGTAAGCAGTTCTTTCTTTATCAATCCAAAAATTTGCAGGGTGATGGGGAAGCAAAAGGGAACAAAGTTTTGTCTCAGAAAGGAGGAGGAGGAAGAGGAGGGTATAAATAGTTGAGTTGAGTTAAGTTTATTACATTTCTATACCGCCCTTCTCCCGAAGGATTTAGGGCAGTTCACAGCCATATTAAAACAGTCCAACACAAAAATTAAAACTACTAAAATAATTTAAAACTATTTGGCCGTAGTTTAAAACTCCTTACTAAAACCTCTTTAAAACCAATGTAAAACCCATTTAAAATTTATCTATTCAGTCAGGCCGGCTTGGTGAAACAACAGAGTCTTTAGAGCCCGACGGAAGGCGCGGAGGTCGGGAATCTTTCTTATATCCGGGGCAGTTCATTCCATAGGGCAGGAGCCCCCACAGAGAAGGCTCTCCCCCTGGGGGCCGCCCGCTGACATTGTCCGGCCGACGGCACCCTGAGGAGTCCCTCTCTGTGAGAGCGTATTGGACGGTGGGAGATATTCGGTGGCAGAAGGCGGTCCTGTAAATAGGGAAGGAGATTAGCAGAGCTCTGAAAACTTATAGAAATAGTTGTGAACCTGTTACGATAAAAGAGGTTCTATACTGGTGGTCTTCGATTTATGACCACAATTGAGGCCAAAATTGCTGTTGCTAAGTGAGACAATTGTTAAGTGAATTTTCTCCATTTTAAGACCGTTCTTGCCACAGTTGTTAAGTGAGTGACTGCAATTATTAAAAGTTAGTAACATGGTTGTTAAGTGAATCTATCTTCCCCATTGACTTGGCTTGTCAGAAGGTTGCAAAGGGCGATCATATGATCCCAGGACACTGCAACCATCATAAATATGAGTCACCTGCCAAGCATTTGAATTTTGATCGCATAACCATGGGGATGTTGCAATGGTCGTAAGTGTGAAAAATGGTCATGTAAGTCACTTTTTGCAGAGCCATTGTAACTTAAAACGGTCATTGAAAGAACTGTCGTAAGTCGAGACTGCCTAGATCTCAACAGATGCTACAGTAGCTGAACCTTTATTTGAAAGAGGAGGAGGTTAGCTAGTTGTAGGAACTAGGAGGCAAGATGAGACAATTTCTTACCAGTAGGAAATCAACCCATTTATGGACACCACAGAGCTGTAGCATTTCAAACAGGAAGTCTCCAAAACTAAATCAGGACGGTTGCTGAACAAAGACAATGCTGAGAGATCACACAGGACCAGAGTTGATTCTGGATTGGTGGAAACTCCTGATACTGGACTGGAGGCTAAAACATATAAAGAACAGTTGGGTATGTTTAGTTAATATGTTTAGTTCAGGAGTCGGCAACCTTAAGCACTCAAAGAGCCATTGGGACCCATTTCCCAAAGAAAAGAAAACACCGGGAGCCATAAAACCCTTCCTGTGCCTGACTATTTCCTGAGCGGCCACAAAACTAGCCTATGTAGTTGAGTTAAACGTTCTGTTTTCTTCTGAAACTTTTCTTTTCTTGGATTTATCCATGATTGGCCTATTGGGAGTCGAAAAGCTCAATAATTCGCGTGTTGGCAGGTGTCGCACATTGGCAGTTGTGACACATATTTTGAGTGACAGGGAGCTGCAGCAGAGGAGTGAAAGAGCCACATGCGGTTCCATGACCAGGGGCCAGCTTGCTGACCCCTGATTTAGTTTAATGAAAAGAAGGACTAGGGGAGACATGATAGCCATCTTCCAATATCTGAGGGGCTGCCCCAAAGAAGAGGGAGTCAAGCTATTCTCCAAAGTGCCTGAAGGCAGGACAAGAAGCAATGGGTGGAAACTAATCAAGGAGAGAAGCAACCTAGAACTAAGGAGAAATTTCCTGACAGTGAGAACAATGAATCAGTGGAACAGCTTGCCTCTAGAGCAGTGTTTCTCAACCTTGGTAGCTTGAAGATGGGTGGACTTCAACTCCCAGAATCCCCCAGCCAGCAGCGCTGAAATGGTATAGGGCTTCCTGCCTGAGATGGGTTACTAGAAGACCCCCAAAGTCCCTTCCAACTCTGTTATTCTGTTAAAGTGCTCATTGATTGCTTCAGCATTGTTTTATAATGCTAATTCTAAAACGGTTGACCTCCATAAAAGGTAAAGGAGTCCCTGCAGATTTTACGCTAGTCGTTGCCCATTTCAGGGAGTGATGCTAATCTCCGTTTCAAGGCCTTTGAGCCAGCCCTGTCCAAAGACATTTCCACAGTCTTGTGGCCAGCATGACATCATAGAGCGCTGTTACTTTCCCACTGAAGGGGTACCTATTTATCTATTTGCATTTGCATGTTTTTGAACTGCTAAGATGGCAGGAGCTGGAGCAAGGATGGGAACTTACCCTGTCACATGACGCTTGAGTCTCAAACCTGGCCCTCCAGCTTTCCAGCTGACAAGCCCAGGCCTTAACCGCTGAGCCACCACACCGCCCTTGTTGATCTCAATAGGTTCATAATTAGGTATCACACGAGATCTTCAAAACTGCTGCAATCTAAATGAGCTCGAAGGGCGCTTAGAATGAATGATTTTTTCCCCCTTCTGTTTCATTTTTTTTTTAAACAAGACAAGGCAGGGAGGATCTTCAAGCAATTCCAAACAGAGTTCCCTGCCAAGCTGGTTGCATCCAATAAAGCTGCCAGTTCTCTAGCTTAATACTGAATCTTAGTGAATTAATTCAAGACTCGGAGTGATCTAGGACATGACATATGCCAGAAGTAGGAACTAAAATTAGAGGCAGGCTTTTGGCTGAGCAACCTGCTTCAGGCAAGGGAAGAGAGGAAGTGGGAAGCGAGCTGTAGGCTGGGAGATGAGTAGACTGTCTCTTCAAGTTGGCCTTTCGGGATGGTTAAAATGATCTATCACCCTTCTTTTTATATCAACACCCCTCCCGAGGAAAAGCAGCACGAGCCAATTGTTTCTCTGTGGTTAAAGCAGTTACGTTCTTGATAGAATAAGAATAGCGGCACTTCCTAAGAGCAACTTTATTGTTATAGTGTAGAGAAAAGGAACATTAAATTAGTGCTTTATCTGGCCAAGGCAGGCATCCACTCCTACTCAGATAGTGGGACACATATACAGGAAAAAAGTCAAATATAAACTAAACTACATGTAGTCCTCGATTTAGGACCACAACTGGGCCCAAAAGAAAGGCCAATCTTCCTTGCTACAGTTGTTTAAGTGAATCACTGCAGCTGGTAAATTAGTAATACGGTTGTTTAGTGACTCTAGCTTCCCCATTGACTTTGCTTGTCAGAAGGTCAGGAAAGGGTGATCACATGACCCTGGGATACAGCAAGCGTCATAAATGTGAGTCAGTTGCCAAACGTCTGAATTTTGTTCATGTGACTGTGGGGATGTTGCAATGGTTGTAAGTTTGAAAAACGGTCGTAAGTCACTTTTTTTCAGTGCTTTGTTGTAACTTTGAACAATCGCTAAATGGACTGTTGTAAGTCAAGGACTACCTGTGTTCTGATTTTTTTTTCCAGGTTCAGTATTTCAAGTATTTTGTTCTTTAAAGATGAGCATCTTTATCCTGGGCTTAGGGTGACAAGTTAGCTCCATTGCATAGCCAATATTCAGGCGAACTCATTTAATGCAGAAATTTGAGAATGGATACCTGACCCACCTTAAAAATATAAAGATTTATGGATACCCAATCTAAATATTTTCCCCTTAACTGCAACGTCTTGTGTGAGGATCACCTCACAGCATAAAATAACAGGGCTGGAAGGGATCTTGAAGGTCTTCTAATCCAACCCCCTTCCTTAAGGAAGGAAACCTTATACCATCCTGGACAAATGGTTGCCCAATTTTTTCACCAGAACCTCCAGAAACTAGTGTCTACATGGGACCACCTTTGAATATGACCTGGAAACTTCAGTTGATCCAAAGTGTGGTGGCCCACTTGCTAATCGAGGTAGTGGATAGATGTGAGGTACAACAAATTTATTACGGTAGCCATACTGATGATCAGTTGGGTTGATCAATTGGTCCAGAGTTTGGTGGCCCATCTGTCAATCAAGGTAGTGGATTTAGCCATACAACCCATGTATTATATTATATAGGAACACGATGGCTAAGACACTGATCTTGTCGATCGAAAGGTTGGCAGTTCAGCGGTTCGAATCCCTAGTGCCATATAGCGGGGTGAGCTCCCGTGACTTGTCCCAGCTTCTGCCAAACTAGCAGTTCGAAAGCACGCAAAAAAATGCAAGTAGAAAAATAGGGACCACGTTTGGTGGGAAACTAACAGCGTTCCGTGCGCCTTTGGCGTTTAGCCCTGCCAGCCACATGACCACGGAGACGTCTTCGAATAGCTCTTCGGCTTTGAAACGGAGATGAGCACTGCCCCCTAGAGTTGAGAACGACTAGCACATACGTGCACGGGAAACCTTTAGCTTTACTGATGACCTGTTGGGTTGATCAATTGCTTCAAAGTGTAATATCCCATCTGCCAATCAAGGTAGTGGATTTAGCAATACAACCCATGCATTTTGTAGCCATATTGATGAACCATTTGATTCCATGCCAAATTTCAAATGCTGGTTCCCAATTACCTACAAGACTGCCAAAACCTGTTCTGCCCTGCCCTGCCCTGTGTGTTCTTGCTGGGAGGATATCTTAAGTGTTCCCATCCCACATCTAAATAAGGGGACGGAAACCTGATAATGAAACTTGTCTGAGGCTGCTCCCAGGATGGAGAGCACCTCAACCTCCTGAGATATGGAACAGCCTGGACTTCCTTGTCTTTCATGAATCATGGAAGTCCATGCTGTTCTGCCAAACATATGGGGACTATGCGGGTTGCCTTGTAAGTTGATTGTTAGTTATTGCCTGCTCCTATTTTAATTGTAGCATCCTCTTGTTTTGTAAATCTTGAAGGTCTAGGGAAAAAAGGGATATATGAAACCATGTGATACATAAAATTGGCTGAGAAAAAAAAGATAAACAGACTGATGGTTTAGGGAAATGAAATCAGCCAGCTTTTTATAGTTACTACATCTTTTGGGATCTTTTGCAATTGACTGATGGAGAAAAAGCACAAAATACAAAAACTTGCAAGTAGAGGTAGAATGACTGTGGCAAAAGGAAACAAAGACACTGTACCAGTAGGGATAGGTGCCCTGGATGCAATCCAGTGGTGGATTTCAAATTTTTTTACTACCAGTTCTGTGGGTGTGGCTTGGTGGGCGTGGCATGGCTTGGCGGGCCATGTAAAATGTAAAATCTCCATTCCCCACTCCAGGGGAAGGTTATTGCAAAATCTCCATTTCCTCCCGATCAGCTGGGACTTGGGAGACAGAGAATAGATGGGGGCGGGGCCTGTCAGAGGTGATATTTACTGGTTCTCCGAACTACTCAGAATTTCCACTACCGGTTCTCCAGAACTGATCAGAACCTGCTGAAACCCACCTCTGATGCAGTCCCAAAACATCTGGAACACTAGTTGAACACCATCGGCACTGACAAAATCACCAACAGCCAATTGCAAAAGGCAGCTTTGCTTGCATTAGCTTATATCCTGTGATTATACCTTTAACATTATCAAACGACAACATCAACCTATCCCAGTCTGGCTGACTGTGTGAGCAGCCAACCGCCTAGACCAGGGTTTTCCAACCTTGGCAAGTTTAAGTTATTTGGACTTCAACTCCCAGAATTCTGCTGAGTGGGGAATTTGGAGAGTTGAATACAAAACATCTTAGAGTTGCCAAGGTTTGGAAACACTGATCTAAATATTTGGATTGTATTTATTATAAGAAGTTAACGTATGTACATCCTTAAATTCCAGTGATGGAGGATTTTTAGATATAGGAGTTTATCTTCCTTGAATAAATGCATTGCTACATATAGCAAATGAACTTGGGTCAGCCTTTGAAAATCTGAAAGAGTCTGTAGCTACATGATCTCAAGGAAGGCTCAGTTCTTCTCTTAAAACAGAAGGAGCTCTATCTTTCATGTGTTACTGGTGGACATTTTTTGATGACTGTCCAAGTTTTCATCAAAGGGGGAGAAGACAGCATAGAACAAAGAATCGTTAAGGCTGATAGGGACTTCGGAGATCTTTTAGTCTACTCAAGGCAGGAGACTTTATAATATTGGAATCAAGCCTTCATGGAAGGAAGGTGTGTTATCTCTTCCTAGCACAGGGGTCGGCAACCTTAAATACTCAAAGAGCCACAAAGGTCCTAACCGGAAGTCCAGTTCCCCCATCATAGTCTCCTCCTAGCCCGGTGTCCTCTTTCCTCTTGTGACCGGAAGTCTGGTTCCCCCATCATAGAGTCTCCTCCTAGCACGGCATCCTTTTTCCTCTACCTGTCCTAACCGAAGGCCCTATCAATTGTGGAGCTGACCAGCAACAGGGAGCCGCAGCAGAGGGATGAAAGGGCCACATGTGGCTCCAAAGCCATGGGTTGCTGATCCCTGTCCTAGTGGAAAAGGTCACTGGAGAATAATTAGCCTTTCAAAAATCAAGTCTTTCACTTGGAGAAACCTAATAAAAGGTGTGTGGATTATATTTTTGTCTTTGAAAGCAAACAATAATTCTACTAACTTAGAGGTCTTTACCAAACACAGGGAAAAACATGTGTTTATATGACTTCCATCTTCTTTTTCTGACAAAGCTCCTGTGCTTTAGCCTGGAGCTGACCTCAATGGGATTAAGGAATCAAAGCTTTTATTCCCATGAATGATAGGAAAGCTTTAGCTGATTAATACATGTTTATCTGGTTGTTGTTAAAGATGCAGCGGCAGGGACATTAGGGGGAAATGCTGCTGTTCACGATAGCAGGATGGCCACTTTAGAATCTAGCCAACTGCTAGAAATGATTTAAAAAAAAATAAATTAGATTTTAATTCAAGGTAAAAATTGCAGGGATAATCAGAATTACGTTACAATGAAAATACAATGTGAAGCATGCAACAATGATCAGAGAAAAATAGCCATTTTAAATGCCCTGCTTAGGCCATGTAGAACACCCCTTCTCGCTTCAGTCCTGTCACCATCCTTCTCCTTCACCTGTTTTGGACAAAAAGGGTTTTAGGAAAGAGGAATTGTGTAATTACTATCGTGAAAATAGTGAATAGGAATAGGGGGACACAAAGGTAAGTTTCACACTTCACTATGCACTCACTTAATTTGTGTTTCCCCAGCATCTACCTCTCCATAGATTTTTGCAATAGTTTGCAATATTACAATACTCCAATCAAAAATAAATGCAAAATGTTATATATCAGAGTGCTGTAGCATCTCGATTCCAAAGGAAGAAATTGGCTTGGAAATTGGTACATGGGCATATACATTAAATGAATAATAACAATAGCACTTAGAGTTATATACCGCTTCGCCGAGCTTTTACAGCCCTCTCTATGTGGTTGACGGAGTCAGCATATTGCCCCCAACAATGAACAGAGTCAGCATATTGCCCCCAACAATGAACAATCCTCATTTTACTGACCTCAGAAGGATGGAAGGCTGAGTCAACCTTAAACCTGGTGAGATTCGAACTGCCAAATTGCAGGCAGCCAGCAATCAACAAGGTAGCCTGCAGTACTGCATTCTAACCACTGCGCCACCTCGGCTCCTGAAAATCTCCTACCGAGAGAATGATCTTGTTATTTCCAGGTGTTAGTGGGATTAAACAGACATATATACAAATATTCCTCTCTGGCTGATTGTATGAGTGTGTGTGTGTTTGTGTATACACACACACACAGAGAGAGAGAGAGAGACAGACATTTGTGACAGAAGACAAAAACTTCAACATCCAATTTCAACCTTGATTGTCAGCGAATACTCTGAAATTGAGACAGATGGCTGTTGATTTAGATCTGTGCGTGGGAGAGAGGCACTTCCACATGTGATTTTTATTTTTTTTTTAATATATTTTTTAACATTTGGTCGTAATTAATTTGTTGTACAAATTAACATTAACTGATCCATTCTTCAGGCATTGTTTGTAATTATCTTCTTTGAGCTCCGAGTTCTCTAAAGATTTTTTTTCCCTTTAAAAAAAAAATTGCGGAGAACAAACTGCCTCTTATTTTACCCGAAGAGAGGGAATCTATCATTAGACAAAACAGAGCAACAATTATAGAGGCGAGCACGACGGAATAAGAACTTTGAAGTAGCGGCTTTTATTTTTTATTTTTTTTTTAATGATAAATAAAGCAAAGATAATTTGTCACAGGAAGAGATGGTTTAAAAATGCGGGGAGAAGCATTCAGACCTTTGAACTCAATGCAGAAACCTATAGGAATGCAGCTAGGAGAGTATGAAAGTAAGGTAGTTGAAGTGGTCTAAAGATGTGTTGAGATATGACAATTCTGTCGAAGTTCAAGCTTCAAGACTGTCTTCATTCTGAATCACATTAGTTGGCTGGTTACTTCCTTTCTGAACGAAGACTCTTCAAGATGATCTGGGTGTATTTTTACACATTGACTTTGTTGAGCCATAATCTGTCAGTTTCAACCTAATTTTGGAAGCTTTCTTTTCAGAATTCACAGATTCACAACCCGTTCTCTACATGGAAACAAATACGCACATACGCAAACACATATTCTATGACACTGGCTCTGTACAGTGCATCAAGTTAAGGGGAAACCTGATTCACGCCTTGTGTTAAGACAAAAGTTGATGGCCTGCCACTGTATGAAAAGTCGACCTTTTGTCAGTTGAGATCAATTGTTTGTGATTTTTATGTTTTCCTTCTATTATTCTATGGGCGGTGATGTGGTTCAGCTGTTAAGGTGCTGGGCTTCTCAGCTGGAAAGCCGGCAGCCCAGGTATGAAACCTGAGCTCCATGAGATGGGGTGAGCTCCCATCCTCGCTCCAGCTCCTGCCAACCCAGCAGTTCGAAAGCATGCAAAAAATGTTTTTTGGTCTTTTAATGACCCCCAATCCCTTACATTGGAGTCGGGGCAACTGAATAGAGCTGACCGGATGCCCTTCTTGTCGCCAATGCAGAGTTTGCAGCAGATAATTACTCATTGTGCCCAGAGAGAGAAATATCTGCCACTACCTAGGATTGAACTCACAGTCTCCTGATTGTGAGGCGAGAGCTCCATCTCTAGGCCACTGCATCACTCTTCGAAAGCATGCAAATGCGAGTAGATAAATAGGTACCGCTTTGGTGGGAAAGTAATAGCACTTCATGATGCCATGCTGGCCACGTGACCATAGAAATGTCTTTGGACAGCGCTAGCTCAACGGCCTTGAAATGGAGATGAACAGCGCCCTCTATAATCAGCAATGGCTAGCGGAATAAAATCCACAGGGACTCTTTTATCTTACCTTCCTGGGCTTAAGGTTCAATGTGGTTGTGGAGTATAACACCACTATGACAATTCTCAAGAGCAGCACTTCAAATCAGATATGAGAAGATATTCTCTCTAGAAGTGGGAAGGTCCATCAGTAAGAGCAGGAAATGCCCTTCTAAATCTTAATCTGTTCCCACAAAGCCCATCAGGTCATCTTAAAGTTAAAAAGCATTTTAAAAAAAAACAAATCATTGATAATAATTTTATTTAAATTCGGGACTGACAGTAGGAAGAGCCACTAAAAACAGCATTCCGTCTGCACCAATTCAGGATTATATAGGTAGTCCTCGATTATATGGGTAGACCAAATGTCACTAAACAAAGTGATATTCAAAGTTACAGCTAGGGCCAGCGATGGATAAAAAGCCTAAAAAATCAAAACAACTTAATACTATACTTGCAATAAAAGAAAAGAAAAATGATTTCAAAAAAACCTCTCTATATGCCAGTAATTTTAAATTCTTTTATACAGTATTTGAAAGCAAGTGCAGAACTGGGAAAAAAAATGTGGTGGGTTTTTTTTTTCTACTTTGAATGGTACAGTTGCTTGCTTTCCACTGAAATAAACAAGGCTGCCGCTACTACACTGTGCATATTTCCCTATTGTGAACATTTTCATTTTTTTTAACTTTGGCTGGATCATGCCCTCAGTTAGCAACAATTGTGTTTTTCTCTGTGCAAATACTAAGACATTTATTGTTCAATGGAGGGAATGGTTTTTCTACCATACAGGAGCCATCTGCTCGTGCCTTATAGGCAGGTTTTACATTCTGGGCTGCGAATGCTTGATGGGGCCTACTCAGAAATCTATGCCAGTCAGATTGCTGTTAAAAATCAGATTTTAGGGTTTTGTATGAGAGTGAGGGTCCTTTTGCCCCCTCTCCTTCTCTTCATAGCTTCAAAAAAGAATCACATGACAATTAACAAGACAGAAAGTCAACAACTATATATAAAGTCCATATTAGCATCTAGATCAGGGGTGGGTTCTATTTATCTTTAACACTGGTTTGCCCCCCTCACGCACGCTTTGCAGCGCCTTCCATGCATGCAGGCCCACCCGTGATCGCCGCTACCGATTTGTGCAAACCAGCTGAATACCACCTCTGATCCAGGAGTGAAATGCTCCCGGTTCGGACTGGATCGCCCGATCCGGTAGCAATGGCAGTGGGTGGTTCGGAGAACCGGTAGCAAAAATCCCTGCACCCTCCCACCATGCCCAGCTAAGCCGCAGGATCATCAGAGGCTTTTTTTTCAACTTTTAAAAGCATTTTTTCTACAACCTCTTCCGACGAAAAAATGCTTTTAAAAGTTGGAAAAAAAGCCTCTGATGATCGCGCGGCTCAGCTAGGATCGACAGAGGCTTTTCAAAACATTTTTTTCTGCAACCTCTTTGGGCGAAGAGGTGGTAACAAAAATGCTTTGAAAAGTCTCTGACGATCCCAGCTGTGTTGCCTGATCGGCAGAGAGGCTTTTCAAAGCATTTTTTCTGCAACCTCTTCGGGCGAAAATCCCCATTCCCTCCCCACTCCTGGGGCCAGCCAGAGGTGGTATTTGCCGGTTCTCTGAAAAAACTCAAAATTTTTGCTACCGGTTCTCCAGAACCTGTCAGAACCTGCTGAATTTCACCCCTGCTTTAGCCTCCAAAAACAATCATTTGCGGTACTCATAACAATCCAGCTCCAGCTAAGTTTTCCCCAAATTTCTAAAATCCGGGAAAATAAATGCTGTTTGAATATTTGGGGTAGGATATTTTTCTGGAGGAGAAGAGTGTGACTGAAAAGCAAGCATCCATGGCCACCTAAAAATGGCAATCTGTAATTGAGGGGACAGCATGATGTTTTATGAGCTGTGGTGGCGCAGTAGTCAGAATGCAGCATTGCAAGCAAATTCTGCCAACTTCCAGCAGTTCGATTCTCACCGGCTCAAGGTTGACTCAGTCTTCCATCCTTCCAAGGTCAGTAAAACAAGGACCCAGATTGTTGGGGGCAATATGGTGACCCTGTAAACTGTTTTGAGTGGTCTGTAAAGCACTATGAAGCAGTATATAAGTCTAAATGCTATTGCTATTGCTGTTATGATGCTCTTCCAAGGCATCATAACTTCAAACTATCATTAAATACCCAGTTGTTAGGCAAGATTACTTGTATTGTGACCTTATAATAAAGGTACTACCTCAAAGGCTTTCTCCTTTCTTTCTTTCTTTCTTTCTTTCTTTCTTTCTTTCTTTCTTTCTTTCTTTCTTTCTTTCTTTCTTTCTTTCTTTCTTTCTTTCTTCTGTATAATTCCCCCTATGCCTGGCATATTTCATTTCATGTGTAATTATTTCTCAGGAGCACCTCTATCACCAGCCAACTTACAAAATACCTGCTGAATATCTATTATTACGAACAATTCAAGGGACTTAAGTATGAGGTAGGCATGCCAAATCTCCTTGGTTAAGAAACATTAAAAAGGTGACTGGATTTCCATTGATAGCATTGCCGCCATTATCAAGAATTAATAACAAAAGGCTATTAAAACAGGTACGCTCATTTCACTGGACTTTTTTTTCCCCTAGTCTAAATTACATCTCAATATCCTCTATAACCATATTCAAAACAGTTTTTGAATTTTGCTCCGAATGTTCATCTCCATGGTAGAATATATCTAGCCATCAGAGAACTGTGTTACATTTTCAACCCTCCTTAATGAGTAAAGAACTCATACGATATATAACTGTACCACCCTTCTACCTAAAGCCACTTATTAGTAGTATTTAATTTCATAAGCCATTTTTATGCTCCCCCAAAAAAGAAACCTCAGATAAAAAAATTGGCTGGCTTTAATTTTTAACGAACAAGTTTAACTCGAGTTCTCTTCAATGTCTAATCTGGGGAGGGGTGCGCTTCTCTTTTCTTAATGATGGGAAGATTTTAAAAGACAGCATCCCAACAACCGGTGACTTACGGTGTTTATTTTTAATACAGGCTAAAGGTGGCAGGCTGATTCTCTATTTTGGCATCCCTCAGCTTTTTGGGTGAGTGGGGGAAGAGAGAAGAGAAGAGATAAGCAAAAGGAAGGCGGAAGCGCGAAGGCAGAAAAGCTCAAAGAGAATGGATTAATTAACCCAGGAGGATTGCTGAGATGCTCGACTGAGAAAGCCAGGCTTTGAAATCCATTGATCTCTAGCCATTTGTGGGTTTGGGTCAAAGACCTTGGACAAGGTGGAAAGCAGAAAAGGGGAGGACCCCAATGGGAACCAGATGTTCAAAGACAACGGAGGTGGGTGGCTTTGTTAGTTTGCCATATCCCTCCCCAGCTTTTTTCCTCTTCAGGAACCCCTGGCATTCTTTTTTTATTTAATCCCCCAGTCTTTCAAAGGTGAGTGTGTGTATGTGTGTACGAGCACGTGCACCGGGCTGCATTTGCAAACACACAGACACAAACTCCTGGAATATTCTGGCTCCAGGAATGTCCCTCGTTTCCCCCCTCCCCTCTGGCCTACCTTCTCGATGGCCCTGGAAGACTAAACAGGTGTTACCTACTTTTGATTTCAGTGCATTTAAATTAATCCTGTCAGCTCAGCTGTTAAAACAACTGTCACCTCCAGCTGTTAGTAATTTTCGACTGGGCATTTTTGGCGGCTGCCAAGTTTTCTGAGGCTGGATTGCGGATCTCTTTGCAAGCAGGAGCGTGTGAGCACACGGGTAGGTTTAAAGGGGAAGGCACATAGCGTAAGCTGGTTTACAGTTCCTTGGGTATTTGCTGTTCTCCGGTCAGTATCAGTAGTCTAGGGTTTTGAAGAAAGGATTTGTATTTAGACAACTGATGGTCAGCTTTCTTTCATAGTTTGTAGTATGTATTAGATAGATAGATAGATAGATAGATAGATAGATAGATAGATAGATAGATAGATAGATAGATAGATAGATAGGCAGATGGGCAGATGGGCAGATAGACAGACAATCTAAGTAGAGGTAGAAATAGATACATGAATAGATAGATAGATAGATAGATAGATAGATAGATAGATAGATAGATAGATAGATAGATAGATAGATAGACAGACAGACAGACAGACAGACAGACAGACAGACAGACAATCTAAGTAGAGGTAGAAATAGATACATGAATAGATAGATAGATAGATAGATAGATAGATAGATAGATAGATAGATAGATAGATAGATAGATAGATAGATGATAGATAGATGATGGACAGATAGGTAGAGATGGATGGATGGATGGATGGATGGATGGATGGATGGATGGATGGATAGATAGATAGATAGATAGATAGATAGATAGATAGATAGATGATGATGGATGGACAGACAGGTAGAAATAGATGATAGATAGATAGATGATAGATAGATAGATAGATAGATAGATAGATAGATAGATAGATAGATAGATAGATAGATAATGGATAGACAGACAGGTAGAAATAGATACATGAATAAATAGATAGATGATGATAGATAGATAGATAGATAGATAGATAGATAGATAGATAGATAGACAGACAGACAGACAGACAGACAGACAGACAGACAGACAGACAGACAGACAATCTAAGTAGAGGTAGAAATAGATACATGAATAGATAGATAGATGATAGATAGATAGATAGATAGATAGATAGATAGATAGATAGATAGATAGATAGATAGATAGGCAGATAGATGGGCAGATAGATGGGCAGATAGACAGACAATCTAAGTAGAGGTAGAAATAGATACATGAATAGATAGATAGATAGATAGATAGATAGATAGATAGATAGATGATAGATAGATAGATAGATAGATAGATAGATAGATAGATAGATAGATAGATAGATGATGGACAGATAGGTAGAGATGATGGATGGATGGATGGATGGATGGATGGATAGATGATAGATAGATAGATAGATAGATAGATGATGGATGGACAGACAGGTAGAAATAGATGATAGATAGATAGATAGATAGATGATAGATAGATAGATAGATAGATAGATAGATAGATAGATAGATAGATAGATAGATAATGGATAGACAGACAGGTAGAAATAGATACATGAATAAATAGATAGATGATGATAGATAGATAGATAGATAGATAGATAGATAGATAGACAGACAGACAGACAGACAGACAGACAGACAGACAGACAGACAATCTAAGTAGAGGTAGAAATAGATACATGAATAGATAGATGATAGATAGATAGATAGATAGATAGATAGATAGACAGACAGACAGACAGACAGACAGACAGACAGACAGACAGATAGATGGGCAGATAGATGGGCAGATAGACAGACAATCTAAGTAGAGGTAGAAATAGATACATGAATAGAGAGATAGATAGATAGATAGATAGATAGATAGATAGATAGATAGATAGATAGATAGATAGATAGATAGATAGATAGATAGATAGATAGATGATGGACAGATAAGTAGAGATAGATACATGGATGGATGGATGGATAGACAGACAGACAGACAGACAGACAGACAGACAGACAGACAGATAGATAGATAGATAGATAATGGATAGACAGACAGGTAGAAATAGATACATGAATAAATAGATAGATGATGATAGATAGATAGATAGATAGATAGATAGATAGATAGATAGATAGATAATGGATGGACAGACAGGTAGAAATAGATACATGAATAAATAGATAGATGATGATAGATAGATAGATAGATAGATAGATAGATAGATAGATAGATAGATAGATAGATAGATAGATAGATAGATAGCTGGATAATAACCTCAGAGTTTTTGCCTCATCTGCTCTGAGAACCCCAAAGATATTTCCTGGATCTTGCTTTCAGTATCCCTGTTTACGGGGATCTGCTTAGTATTCATAGTTGGCCTATATTCTTTTCTCAGAAAAATCCTGCAAAAGAAGAGAGGAAGGATGTGCAACAAATACATTAGGTTTTTAAAGCTAAGATTCACAGTTTTATGCAACGATGTGATTTGTGTACATGCTGCAGCACAGTTATGTAACAGCAGCATTTTTTCAGATGTTATTATGGGATTTACCACGTAGACAATATGAGCAACAAATGTCTAAAAAGTTAATGTCCCCTTCAAATCAAGTTCCACACTTAGGGACTATATGAACATAAGTAGGTTTTGTGGCAAACGTAGGTGATCCTCACTTAGCAACCACACTAAGGACCAGCAATTCTTCATGAAGCAGTGCAGCCATAAAGCTGCTTTACTACATGACCACAGCCAACCTTATGAGATCAATTCCAGCTGTGGTCATGAATCAAATCACCTGTCATTTTTAAGAGTAAAGTCACGTGATTGCAACTTCTAACTTCCTACCAGCTTCCCCATTGACTTGGCTTGTCAGAAGCCAGCTGTGAAGGTTGCAGATTTGATCACCTGACTGAAAGATGCTGTATCCATCATAAATGAACACCCAATAAATACCAAGTCCCCAAATCATGATCACATAACCAGGGAATGCTGTAATTTCATGGTCATAAATCTCCTTTTTCATTTGGTTGCTGAATGAGCAGTCAGGGAAGGCTCCCTGCATACAGAAAAAACTTGCCTTTTTCCTGGAAGCCTAGAAATCTGGAATTTCTTAATGGTCTCCCATCCAAGGACTAACTATGTTCCACCCTTCGCTTAGTCTTTCACCCAAAATAAATTTGGTTTAAAAAGGTAAAGGTTCCCCTCGCACATATGTGCTAGTCGTTCCCAACTCTAGGGGGCGGTGTTCATCTCCGTTTCAAAGCCAAAGAGCCAGTGCTGTCTGGAGACGTCTCCGTGGTCATGTGGCTGGCATGACTGTCCTCAAAAACCGTTGTTTCCCAGTTACATCTACCTGACTCACCAGAACCAGGAGGCAGAGTACATTAGGGGGTTCCCCAGTGGTGGGATTCAATTTATTTTACTACTGGTTCTGTGGATGTGGCTTGGTGGGTGTGGCTGGGGAAATATACTGCAAAATCCCCATTCCCTCCCCACTCCTGAAGGAAAGATACTTTAAAATCTCCATTTCCACTCCACTCCTAGAGGAAGGATACTGCAAAATCCCCATTTCCACCCCACTCCTGGGGGAAGAATACTGTAAAATCCCCATTTCCTCCCCACCCCACTAACCTGCTTTCCACTCCATTCTCCTGTGCAAGACAAAAAAAGAAGACCCAGCCGATCAGCTGGGACTTGGGAAGCAGTGAATAGATGGGGCGGGGCCAGTCAGAGGTAGTTCTCCGAACTACTCAAAATTTCCGCTACTGGTTCTCCAGAACTGCTCAGAACCAGCTGAATATCACCTCTGGGGTTCCTAATCTTAAGGAGTTCCATCTAGTAGGACCAAAAAGAAGGGCCTTCTCTGTGGTGGCTCCTACTCCCCCACCCCATGGAACATCATCCCTGCAGAAAAAAGATTTCCCCTCATCTTGACACTGTTTCAAAAGATCCCAAAGATATGTTTCCGCCAACAGTCTCAGGGACCCCAGGATGATATGGAGCTCATCAAGTGGTTGGTATGATTCCTGTCACCAAAGGAGTGGGTTTTGTATTGGGATTTTATTTCTGTAAACCACCCAGAGTCACCGTGAATGAGTTGGGCAGCCATATAAATTTTGCTAATAAATACATAAATAATAAATAAACCAAAGATCCAGCTCTTTTTGATATAACTTGCCCACATGGCAGGCTATGAAAAGAGGTGAGGCTTTAATCATCTGATCATGTCTGCCATTTTGAAGCTAGTGACCATCACTGATCATGTTCCTACTTCCTTGTGTAGTTTCTGAATATTTGTGACTAGAAAAAAACAACAACCAGTCTTAGAAAAAGCAAATGAGATTTCTAATTGTCAATGCACACAATGTGCATATTAGGAAAAGAGTTTATGTTAGAAGGTCAGTAAAATGAGGACCCAGATTGTTGGAGGCAATATGCTGACTCTGTAAACAGCTTAGGAAGAGCTGTAAACTACTGTGAAGCGATATAGAAGTCTAAGTGCTATTGCTATATTACAATCCAAATGCATATATCATTGCAGTATAATAGATGGCTAATCATACACGGAGGCTTAGTGGCTTCAATGTCGTCTCAAATAAATTGCATTTCAACAAAAAGTCTTTGATAAAATCTCTCATTTATTAAGCACAACAACCAATGCCCGACTCCATCGCAGCCAACACTGGCTTCCTGACCCAAAACCCTCCCTTTCCTTTCCCCACTCCTCTGCACTCATTGGCCATCTTCCAAGTCACTCTACCCCTAATCTACTGCTCCAGCTCAAAGGAATTTCCCACCTCCCATCCCATCTCCTAGGGGATATCCTCTCCAGGGAAAATAAGGAGGTGAAAAGTCAAATGTCCCTTTCCAGATGCCTCTCCTCCTCCTTCTATATCAGCACTAGAGTAAATGCAGCTTGAAGTGCTGACAGGGGTGAGCTCCCGTTACTTGTCCCAGCTTCTGCCAACCTGTCAGTGCCAACCTGCCAACCTGTCAGTGACAGTCAGGCCACTGACCTGACTGTCACTGCAGGTATCCTGAATGGAAGGCTAGGGGAAAAAAGGGAAACGATGTAACAGTGACCTTGAAAATTTGTCCATCTCGAGCAACATCATTGAAAAGGATCTTTGACATGGAAATTTAAATTGTACATAGTTCAGTATGGACATTTGTACTTGAATTTCCATCATCCAAAATTCTAACCTAAACTTTTCCAACATTTTACCCTCTGGAAGATCTGGCCCTAAAACACTCAAAATTCTCTGCTGTGGGAGAATAGAAGATTGACTAAAACAATTTGCAATTAGTAAGAAGTGCCCAGTATTATTCTTGCCTTTAGAGAATTTGGAGGTTCTATTTGATATTATTGTTCTAAAAAATGTGAGGTAATCTGTGTAAACAAAATAAAATGTCTTATCTCAAGACACTAAAGTCAGAGGGCTATCACACTTGCCTTGGATTATCTATTAAACTAATTGTTTTTGCTTGGTTTTTAAATCTGGTTTTTATCTCTTAATTTAAATTGGTTGTTTTAATGGTTTTTTATGTATTTTGATTGTCTTATTATGTGCGTTGCCCAGAGTCACTGTGTGAGACGGGGCGGCTGTGCAAATGTGATTAAATAAATAAATAACTCCTAACCAGGATTAATGTGAGACAAGAGAATAAGCTTAAGTAGAATGCAGATTTTTCTCTTCAACCGTTGTGGCTTTTACATTTCCTATTAGAAGTGCATGCGTTTGTCGGTCCTGCAAAGTAGACCTGACTAGGGAACCAAAGTCATGAAGTTGATCTGGGTTAGTACACAATGAAACATCCGTGGAGCCAGGTGACTCCAAAATCCATAATCACTTACTCTTGTTAAGGTTGATGCTGGGATGCAGTCAATAATATGTTGGCCTCCAAGGTAGACTCTCAATTGGAGACGCTAGTTGGCTTGCAATTGTGAAAAAATACTTGTGAATGTATGGGGCAAAAGTTACTCAAACTCACTTTTACTGCTCTTAGCGCTTGCAGGGGATACTACAAGTGGAGTAGGTGTGACCAAGAATAGTAATCTAAAGGTAAAGGTTCCCTCAGAGGTAGGTTTCAGCAGGTTCTGATCACATCTAGAGAACCGGTAGTGGAAATTTTGAGTAGTTCAGAGAACTGGTAAATACCACCTTTGATTGGCCCTGCCCCCATCTGTTCTCTGCCTCCCGAGTCCCAACTGATAGGGAAGAAATGGGGATTTTGCAGTAACCTTCCCCTGGAGTGGGGAGGGAATGGAGATTTTACAGTATCCTTTCCCTGCCACACCCACCAAGCCATGCCACGCCCACCAAGCCACATCCACAGAACCAGCACTGTCTGAAGACATCTCCATGGTCAGGTGGCCGGCATGACTCAATGCCAAAGGCACACAGAACACTGTTCCCTTCCCACCAAAGATGGTCCCTATTTTTCTGCTTGCATTTTTTACGCGCTTTTGAACTGCTAGGTTGGCAGAAGCTGAGACAAGTAACGGGAGCTCACCCTGTTATGCAGCACTAGGGATTCGAACCACTGAACTGCCGACCTTTCGATCGACAAGCTCAGCGTCTTAGCCACTGAGCCACCGCATCCCTTTTTAATAGTAATCTAGGACATGCTTTATCTTAATAAAACCTCCTAAGCACAAAGCTTGATTGACCAAAGCCATCACGGATGTTGGTAGATCAGTATTTGTAACCATCTGTTGATGACCATGGTATACAGAAAACTGTAACTTGAAATGTAAGAAGAGCTTGAATATGAATTAACAAATGAAATGGAAGTGTGTGTGTGTGTGTGCATCGCTGTGTTTGTGAATAAAATTTATCTTCTTACTCTCCTGAGGGGGTCTGTGTCTTCCTCAATCTCCAGTCCTCAACCAGAGGCCTGGGAGTTTGTGAATTCTGCTCAGTATCTTAGCTATTCCTAGCACTGCCCTTCTGGGCATAGAACTGTGATGTCATTCCTGGGAACTGTTGGGGCCACTCTCCCAATTTAGGAGCCACAACCCAAGTGCTTCTATCACCACTGGGACCACTTCGGCCTAGACTTTCCACATCCTCTTTACTTCCTCCTTCAAGCTCTAGTATTTTCCCAGCTTCTCATACTCCCTTCTTCTGGATGCTGCTGTCCCTTGGCACTGTGGAGACTCTTGGGAGGGGCAGGGCTGGGTGGGTGTGGCCAGCCAGGGGTGGAATTTGGGGATTTGGCAGGGTTCAGGCAATCTGTTGTGGCCCCGTCCTCTGAGCCTATCCCTTTGGAGGAAGGCAACTCTGAGCAGGAGGAAGAGGAGCCAGCCAGATCTCCCAGCCCTCCCCCTCTGGCACCGGCTCAGGTGCCAGCTGAAAGAGAGCCAAGTAGTGGGGAAACAGGTGTCTCAGATGAGAGTGAGGGAGAGACGTCATTCCTGGACGCACGCCAAAGAAGGCGAGAGAAAAGGGTACTGCAGCTGCGGCGTATGAGGAAATCCTGAGTCATTGGATTGGAGTCATAGGATCCATGACTCACTGGACCACACCCAGAAGCATATCTATTTAAGACAGTACAATGGGTCACGAAGTTCGTGACGAACAAAGCTAACTGCACAGCTAAACAAACGGAGCAACCTCGTAGTCTTGGAAGCTGGATGAACGGCAAAGCTACGTAGGTGATTTTCTTGTTTGTGTAAACCAATAAAGTCCTTGGCAGACGGTGTGCATATCGCTGCCAAGGTTGAGATAAGAACTGCAGAGTGTGCCAAGTGAGTCTTAACCCTCGGCTGGCTGTGTTTTTGTGGGTCTCTGAAGGGGGGGGACAGATCATCTTGTTCGTCACCCAAAACTCCATCGTTAACCCACGATGGACCAACAGCTGCAGCAGCAGGTACAGCAGATGCTGGAGGCCAATCAACTTCTGCAACAGCAAGTAGCACAGCTAACTGCACAACTTGCTTTGGGAAATGCTCCTGTAGCAGCTCCACCTGCTCCCCTTCCCCGTCCAAGATGCCCAGTGAACATGCCAGATAAGTTTTCTGGACAGCAGGAAATGTTCCCGGCCTTCTTGGGACAGTGCCAGCTGTACATGGCAATGCGGCCGGAGGATTTTCCGGATGACCGGGTTCGGGTGGCTTTTATTATCAGCTCCCTCTCTGGCACTGCCGCCCGATGGGCCACGCCCCTGTTGCTGCAAGACAGCCCCTTGCTTCTGGACTATCAGGGCTTTTTGCAACACCTGCGCACCATGTTTGAGGACCCCCTCCGGGTGCAGACGGCAGCGAGGCGCATCAAAGACCTCCGCCAAGGCAAGCGCCCCCTGCAGGACTATATTGCGGAGTTCCGATTGCTAGGCCAGGATTCGGCCTGGAATGAGGCGGCGCTGATGGATGCCTTCCAGGACGGCCTCTGCGATGAGATGCAGGACGAGCTGGTTCGGGTGGAGGCGCCACAGACCCTGGACACGCTGGTGACCCAATGCCTGCGCATCGATGCCCGCCTACAACGGCGACGGCCCCGTAGGGCTCTTCCGGAACCACCGACAGTGCCGGCACCCCCGCGTTTCGTACCAACAGCGCCCCGGACCGTACCGCGTTTGGTGGCGATGGCTGAGGAGCCCATGGAGCTCGGAGCAGCCAGACCTCAACTGACGGCCCAGGAGCGGATGCGGAGACGCCAAGGGGGGTTGTGCCTCTATTGCGGCGAGGCTGGACATTTCGCCGCCTCGTGTCCCCGGAAGCGGAGTGGATCGCTCAAGCCTGTTCCGGAGCCTCGGCGTGACCAGCCGGGAAACGGGTCAGGCCTGGCCTAGGGGAAACTCTGGGTCAGGCAGGTGACCATGCCCCGCCGGAGGCGGCGGCTGTGGACTGTGAGCCCCCTCGGCACCTGATTTTGAACACCCGGGTGTTGTTGGCTAACCGGTCGGAGGGGCTCCAGGCGCACGCGCTGGTGGACTCGGGGGCCACCACGAACTTTATGGACCAGGCCTTTGTGGCCCATTACAAGGTTCCCTTGGTTCCAGTGGACCCTCCGTTGAGGGTCGAAACTATTGATGGGCGGGAACTTGTGGCGGGGCCCATCAACTTCGCTACTCAGCCCTTGCGCCTTGCCATTGGGAACCATGAGGAGGCGATCCAGTTTTATGTGACGGCGGACCTGCACTTCCCCTTGGTCCTGGGGATGGCCTGGCTTCGGGCGCACGACCCTCAGGTGGCGTGGTCGAGAAATGCCATCTCGTTCCCCAGCCTGCAGTGTGTCGACCACCTTCGCCACACCTGTGCCGGCCAGGACGTCTCTGCCCCGAACGTCTCCTTGCCTCCGGAGCTGACATCCTTCGCCGACGTGTTCAGCGAGAAGGAGGCGGATCGCTTGCCCCCGCACCGACCCTACGACTGCGCGGTGGACTTGATGCCCAACGCGCCCCTGCCCTCGGGACGCCTGTACTCCATGTCGGAGCCCGAGCTGGCCGCCTTACGGGACTTTCTGGACAAGAACCTGGCCCGTGGGTTCATCCGGCCTTCGACCTCCCCGCTCTCGGCCCCAGTCCTCTTCGTGAAAAAGAAGACGGGGGACTTGCGCCTGTGTTGCGACTACCGGCGCTTGAATGCCATCACGGTACGGAATCGCTATCCCCTGCCGCTGATCCCGGAGCTGATGGAGAGGTTGCGGGAGGCCTCGATTTTCACCAAGCTCGACCTCCGGGGAGCCTACAACCTGGTGCGGATGCGAGAGGGGGACGAGTGGAAGACGGCATTTGGCACCCGATACGGACACTTTGAATATACCGTCATGCCGTTCGGGTTGACCAACGCCCCCGCGGTCTTCCAGCACTTGATGAACGACGTGTTCCGGGACATGCTGGATCGGTTCGTGGTGATCTACCTGGATGATATTTTGATCTATTCCCGGACCCCGGAGAGTCACCTCCAGCATGTCTGCCAGGTCCTGCAGCGCCTGCGGGAGCACCAGCTCTATGCGAAGTTGGAGAAATGTTACTTCTTCCAGACTTCCATAGAGTTCCTTGGGCACATCATCACCCCCGAGGGCATCGCGATGGACCCACACAAGGTGGCGGCCTTGCGCAGTTGGGAACCCCCGCGTCGGGTGAAGGACGTCCAGCGTCTGTTGGGATTCGCCAACTACTACCGGACCTTCATCCCGGGCTTTGCCACCCTGACCGTGCCGTTGACCCAGCTCCTTCGGAAGAAGGTTCCGTTCCAGTGGGGGCCCCCGCAGCAGCAGGCCTTCGAGGTTCTCAAGCAGGCCTTTGTCACGGAGCCGGTCCTGAGGCACCCCGATCCACACCGTCCGTTCGTGGTTGAGACAGACGCGTCCAACGTGGCGATTGGAGCGGTGCTGCTACAGGCTCCGGTGGATGGTGGCACTCTTTTTCCCTGCGCTTACTACTCCCGGAAACTCACTCCTTCCGAGCGCAACTACACCATCTGGGAAAAGGAGTTGCTGGCTATCAAGGCCGCGTTCGAGGCTTGGCGACATCACCTCGAGGGGGCCCGACACCAGGTGGAGGTGCGGACGGACCATCGGAACCTGGAGCACCTCACCACGGCCAGGAATTTGAACCAGCGGCAGATCCGGTGGTCGTTGTTTTTCGCCCGGTTCAACTTCCACGTCACATACATTCCGAGCCACCTCAACCAGAGGGCGGACGCGCTATCCCGTAAGCCGGAATACTTTTGCCCAAAGGACTCCCTTTCCCCCCGGACGGTGCTGCCAGCGGACTCCTTGGCCGCGGTCCAGGAACCGGTGGACCTGCGGACTCAGGTGCTGGAAGCGCAGCGACGGGACGACTGGTCGCAGCAGCGGAGAGCGGACGTCGGCCCCGCGTCCCCATGGACCGTGGAGGAGGGCTTGCTCAGGCACCGGGGTCGGCTGTACGTGCCCACAAGTCCGCTCCGAGCCCTCGTCATGAACCAGTGCCATGACAACCCCGCGGCGGGGCACTTCGGCTTCTTTAAGACCTTGAACCTAGTGACGCGGACTTTTTGGTGGCCTCGGGTACGGCACGACGTGCACGCCTACGTGACGTCTTGTGTGCCATGCCGACAGGCCAAAGCCGCGTCCGGCCCCCCTCCTGGACTCCTCCAGCCGCTGCCGACACCGGAGAGACCGTGGGGAGCCATCTCCATGGACTTCCTGACTGACCTGCCCCTGTCCGCTACGTTCACGACCGTCCTCGTGGTGGTGGATGCGCTCACGAAGATGGCACATTTCATCCCGTGCCGCGGCCTGCCCTCAGCTCGTACCACGGCTCGCCTGTTCCTGCAACACATCTTCCGCCTCCACGGCCTGCCGGACCGGGTGGTTTCGGATCGCGGGGCCCAGTTCACGGCCCGCTTCTGGAAAAGCCTGATGGCTGCGCTGGAGGTGCAGGTGTGCCTGTCGTCATCACACCACCCGGAGACTGACGGGGGCACGGAGAAGGTCATTGGCATACTGGAGCAGTACCTCCGCTGTTTTGTCAACCAGCAGCAGGACAACTGGGCCGAGTACCTTCCCCTGGCGGAGTTCGCTTTTAACAACTCCCAACATACCTCCACCCAGATGACACCGTTCCATGCCAACGTCGGGTACCATCCACGTTTTTTTCCGTTGACCATCATGGACTCCCCTGTTCCTGAGACCCGGGACTTCCTCTCGGAGCTGCAGGCGGTGCAGCAACTGGTGCGGCGGCAGCTGATCCGGGCGAAAGAGGACTATAAACGGTTCGCCGATCGCGGCCGCCGGGCGACGCCACCGCTGGAAGTTGGAGATCGGGTGTGGCTCAGGTGCCAGCTGAAAGAGAGCCAAGTAGTGGGGAAACAGGTGTCTCAGATGAGAGTGAGGGAGAGACGTCATTCCTGGACGCACGCCAAAGAAGGCGAGAGAAAAGGGTACTGCAGCTGCGGCGTATGAGGAAATCCTGAGTCATTGGATTGGAGTCATAGGATCCATGACTCACTGGACCACACCCAGAAGCATATCTATTTAAGACAGTACAATGGGTCACGAAGTTCGTGACGAACAAAGCTAACTGCACAGCTAAACAAACGGAGCAACCTCGTAGTCTTGGAAGCTGGATGAACGGCAAAGCTACGTAGGTGATTTTCTTGTTTGTGTAAACCAATAAAGTCCTTGGCAGACGGTGTGCATATCGCTGCCAAGGTTGAGATAAGAACTGCAGAGTGTGCCAAGTGAGTCTTAACCCTCGGCTGGCTGTGTTTTTGTGGGTCTCTGAAGGGGGGGGACAGATCACAATCCTCTAGCCAAGGATTGCCAGGGTTCAGCAAACCCCCAAATGCCACCCCTGGCTGGCCACGCCCACCCCGCCACGTTCCTCTCAGGAGTCTCCACGTGGCTTGTTCATCATTCCAGATAAGTGCAGGGGCCACACGGAGGGTCTGGGAGGGCAAAAAATGGGCGTCACAGTAGTTCTGGAAGTCCAGAAATGGGCTTGTTTCCAGCTTCCGGAGGGCCTCTGGACCCCAGGGAAAGCAATTTTTGCCCTTCCCGAGGCTCAAGGAAGGGCTCCGGAGCCTGGGGAGGGTGAAAAACACCCCCTCCTGCCGTGGTACAGGCAGCCAACTAGGCCATGCTCACCATGGCCATGCGCACCCAGGAACGGGGCAATGGACCCGTTGCTAGAGGACCTGAAGCCAGCCCCTGGAGAAAATTATAGTTGCAAAAATGTAGTCCAAGAGCACAAGATGTGGTTAAGAATAAAAGCAGGCAGAGAAAATGCAGAAGGGTTTTTGGTGAAAATAAAACATATATCTGGAAAAGTGGGCTTCACAAGTAGCATCATTCAGGTTGGAGTTAAAACATCAAATATTGTTTTAGAGTGAAGCTAACGGTGAAAGAGGATTCAGAAATCTGTATGGAATAATAATGCGGCGAAGAGTAGAATTGAAACAAATGCTATGTTAGTGCCCGAGACAAAAAATGAAAATGAAGTTATAAAGGCTGCTGATAAAAGGAAAGGTGCAGGTACAGATGATGTAATTGGAGAAACATTAAATTATGAATGTGGGTTTGTTTGTGGAGTGGCTTAGAAAACTGTTCCTATTGTTCCCCTCTTCAAAGGAAAAACAATTGCAAGGCTGAATGCAAAAACAAAAGGAGGATCAGCCTGTTCAGAGTGCTGAAAAGGTTTTGTTAAATTTGCCTGAGAACTGGCAGAATTCTAAAGGAAAAGGCCCCCAAAAGGTGACAATAAGCAACATTTCTAAATTGCACTTTAGTTTTGTGCTATATGGGGTCTGTTTTTTGCTGTGCAGCTGGTCCCATGGGAAAAAATCCACACACTGGTTAATTTAGAAAATAGAGTAGAGTAGAGTAGAGTAGAGTAGAGTAGAGTAGAGTAGAATAGAATAGAATAGAATAGAATAGAATAGAATAGAATAGAATAGAATAGAATAGAATAGAATAGATTTGGAAGGGACCTTGGAGGTCTTCTAGTCCAACCCCCTGCTTAGGCAGAAAACCCTACACCACTTCAGACAAATGGTTATCCAACATCTTCTTAAAAACTTCCAGTGTTGGAACATTTACAACTTCTGGAGGCAAGTTGTTCCACTGATGAATTGTTCTGACTTTCAGGAAATTTCTCCTTAGTTCTAGGTTGCTTCTCTCCTTGATTCGTTTCCACCCATTGCTTCTTGTCCTGCCCTCAGGTGCTTTGGAGAATAGCTTGACTCCCTCTTCTTTGTGGCAGCCCCTGAGATATTGGAACACTGCTATCATGTCTCCCCTAGTCCTTCTTTTCATTAAACTAGACATGCCCAATTCCTACCATTGCTCTTCATATGTTTTAGCCTCCAGTCCCCTAGAAGGAATACAATAAGATAAAAAGGGTTAAATTATGAAATATTATGCATTAATATGGAGTTGAAGATTGGGTACTGAATGTGATAAAGACAGCATGTACTGGAATCAAAAGGTATATGAGATGAAATAGAGTGCTTAGCTAATTCTTCTAATATTGAGCATGAAAGAAGACAAGGGTGCCCCCTTGGTAGTTTAATATATTATAAATATATAATACAAATGGGTAAGAAATGCTTATGGCAATGTTTCTCAACTTCAGTAACTTTAAGATGTTTGGACTTCAAGTCCCAAAATTCCCCAGCCATCCAGAATCATTATGCTGGTTGGAGAATTCTGGGAGTTGAAGTCCAAACACCTTAAAGTCACTGAGATGGAGAAACACCGATTTATAGTGATAGTAGCAAAGCATTAATTGGAGATGTGAATATATCTGTACTTGAATATATATATATACTGTGTTGCTGGCTGAGACTTTGAATGCTTTGTGCTGAATGCTAGATAGATTGTATTTATTCACTGAGGAACATAGATCTGAAAATAAATGTAAGAAACATGAAGTAGTTGTTTTTGACTGGGAAAATAGCAATAGCACTTAGACTAATGTACCACTTTACAGGGGTTTACAGCCCTCTCTAAGCAGTTTACAGAGTCAGCCTATTGCCCCCAACAATTTGGGTCCTCATTTTACTGACCTCGGAAGGCTGAGTCAACCTTGAGCCTGGTGAGATTTGAACTGCCAAATTTCAGGCAGCTGGCAGTCAGCAGAAGTAGCCTGCAGTACTGCACTCTAACCGCTGCGCCACTCTGGCTCATAGATTGCAAAAATAAATTGCAAGTTAATACAATAATGCAGAAACACTATGGGAAGTACCAAAATGTATGTACCTTCACAGAATGTTCCATCCAGTGGAAAAAGGGGGAAAGAAATTTTAAGACCATGCAAATAGGGGTAGAGAGGGAGTATGCAAACTTGCACATACAGAAAAAGAAGCAAAAATGAGAGCCTGCACCTCCTAATTTTGTTTTATGGCAATGGGAGATGAAGATAAATGTCCTCTGTCCAGTTGTGTCTGACCCTAGGGGCCACAAGAATCTCCATTTCTTAGCCAAGGAAGCCAACATGGTCTGAAAACACTTCATGTGGCCAGCATAATTATACGCTCAGGACCACAGAATGCTGTCACCTTTCCATCAAAGTGGTACCTATTTATCTACTTTTTACCTAGCCATGGCGGCACAGTGGTTAGAATGCAGCACTGCAGTCTAAATCTGCTGACTGCCAGCAGTTCGACTCTCTCCAGCTCAAGGTTGACTCAGCCTTCCATCCTTCCGAGGTCGGTAAAATGTGGAACCAGATTGTCGGGGGGGCAAGATGCTGACTCTGTAAACCGCTTAGAGAAAGCTGTAAAGCATTGTGAAGCGGTATATAAGTCCAAGTGCTATTGCTATTGCTAGTTGCGTTTGCATACTTCGGAATTGCTAGGTTGTCAGGAGCTGGAGGAAGAACGGGGGTTCACCCTGTCGTGTGGCACTCGGGTCTTGAACCCGGGCTGTCAGCCTACCAGCTGACTTGCTTAAGTAAATGGAATGTGGTGGGAATGGGTACCTTGAAGTGTATGTGTAGGACAAGAATAGTTCAGCAACGAATGGATGCTAAATGGATGTTGATTGAATTCAGTGGTGGGATTCAAAAAGTTTTACTACCAGTTCTGTGGGCATGGGTTGGTGGGCGTGGCATGGGTTGGTGGGCGTGGCATGGGTTGGTGGGCGTGGCTTAGTGGGCATGGCAGGGGAAATCCCCATTTCCTCCTGATCAGCTGGGACTCGGGAGGCAGAGAATAGATGGGGATGGGACCAGTCAGAATTTTTACTACCAGTTCTCCGAACTACTCAAAATTTCTGCTACCGGTTCTCCAGAACTGGTCAGAACCTGTTGAATATCACCTCTGATTGGATTGGTACAAAAGAAGTAATGAGAACTGAACTGCAAAACATGTAAATGAAGGTAGAGTCATTCGGCCAAAAGGAAGAGAGGAAGAACTGGAAAATCATGGTTGGATAGCAGTGATGAGATCTTAAAAAAGAGACGGGAGAAATTGAAAGAACGAAAGGCACATCTAGTAAGCAGAGCATAGCTGTGGTGAAAGAAAGGAGGGTCACCAGAATTTAAAAGTATGAAGAGATTATTTGTTTCAATATAAGCTGTATTTCCTTATCTTTTTTGTGTCTCAGTTCATTTCTTTGGCTTACTATTTCTTGTTTCTTTTCTGCATGTTGCAAAACATTGTTGGCTCTGAAAGAGATTACTCTGTGCATAGACCTCAATTTATGACCACAACTGAGCCCAAAATTTCTCTTGCTAAGCGAGACAGTTGTTCCATGAGTTTTGCCCATTCTGTGATATTTCTTACCTTTGTGGTTCAGTCAATCACTGCAGGTGTTAAGTTAGTCCCACGGTTGTTAATTGAATCTGACTTCCCCGTTGGCTTTGCTTGTCAGAAAGTCGCAAAAGGTGATCACATGACCCTGGGGTACTGCAACCATCCTAATAAATACATTTTATTGACAGTTGCCAAGCATGATCTGAAAACTTTGATCATGTGACCACAGGGATGCTACAATAGTCCTAAGTGTGAAAAGCAGTCATAAATCATTTTTTCCAGGTCTGTTATAACTTCAAACGGTCACTCAACTAATGGTTGTAAACTGAGAACTACCTGTTGTGCAAAGGATATCCATATGTCTGTGCACAAACTGTTAATTAAATAAAAGAAATCCATCATATATTTCCACAAAGCAGGGATGAAATCTACTTACGTTCCCTACCGGTTCAGAAGTGCATGAGCCGTCACGTCTGATTTTTGACCCTCTGTGCATGCGCAAAGCCTTCTGTGCATGCACAGAGAGTCAAAAACGGGTTACTTCCTGGTTAAAACCAGGAAGTAATGACATCCAGGCAGGTAGGCGGAGCCTCACACTGCAGCCACTGCTGGTTTGCGTGAGCCGAACATAACCGGCAGGATTTCACCACTGCCACAAAGGCAAAATTCTTGACGGGCCAGGTTGCCATGTGTAACTCCTGAAATCCACAAATGCCCATCTTAAATATGTTCTCAGTGCAAAAATTGCATGGATAACTGCAATTTTTAGAATATCAAGAGATGAGAAGAGAGTCACCATTGTCTCTGGCTTGCTTGGCTCTCATTTGCCCCGCCAAAGAAACCTCAACCCGGCCACCATTGCCTCTTCCTCCCTGCCATTAATTAGAGCTGCGGCTAAGAGGGCGGCAAGATGATCGTCACTCTTCCTGCCCACCAGGGTCTTGTTGCAAACCCCCCCCCCCCATGCCAGAGCCCTCCATCTGCTGCCATTTCTAAAAAAGCAGCTTTCAGACACTTATTTCTGGCGGTGGCGTGTGCGTGTTGTCTGTGCAAATGCAAATAAACAAATAAGAATGTAAACTATCTGCCCCAACTCTGTATTAAGTTTTGCTAATGTTTTTTTTTTCTCCCTGTGACCGCAAGAAGGAGGTTTATATTCCAGAGGGGAGAAGAGAAAGCACAAATAAGACACTGACCTATTCATTTTCTGATTTAAAACGCCCAGATCTCCAAATCTCCAGGTCATAAAGTCTTCCCTAATGGAATGTTATTTTATTAAGAATCTCTAGATAACATGCTGTTCTATTCCTGTGAGGTTAAGATGTTGGCCAGTGTGCATTTCTGCTTTTAATATGTGCATTTTTTTAAAAAAAATGAATTGTAGTTTTTTTATAAACCCCGTGTTTGCTGAGCTTCATGGCTTTAACCAATCACAGATGATGGAATTACACTTTTACGATGGTAATTTGATTCCTTTCTTGTCCTTTATACTTTGCCTCAATCTGATTAGAAAGGTTTGCTAAATCTGCTTAAGCCAGCTGTTTTCTCAAACCCATGTCCTTTGTTTGAAAGACGGTCTGGTTGCTGATTAATTTCCAGAGACAATAACAGACGAAAACCTTTGGGTAAGGTAGTCTCAAAGTTTTGTAAGGGTCTAGATTTGAAGAGAAAATGATGATCCCTGTGCGCAGAGGTGATCTGATTCAGGGGTGAAATACTACTGGTTCAGACCGGTTAACGTGAACCAGTAGTAAAAAAATGCTACCAATTCGGGCAAACCGATATTTCCAACGATCAGCTGTGATGCACAATTTATATTAGCTAGAATCGTCGGATTTCCTGCTTTCTAGCTAATCTAAATCATGCGGCACAGTGGATTCCCCCCCTCACTATTCTACTAACCTTTGCAAACTCGGAAGGCTTCAAAATGTTCCTTTTTTTAGCGCTGTGCAGGCATGCCTCAAATGCACATGCGCACACAAAACACACACTCGGTAGCTGACTTACAGAACCAGTAGCAAACTTCAGAGAATTTCATCACTGATCTGATTGTATCCTTTGGCAATTGCCTAAAGAATCTCATTTGTACTCCCTGGAAATAACGTTTTAATTTCTGGTACTTACATAGGCTGTCACCTCCCTTTGCTTTTAAAGTATTTTCATAGCAATAGCACTTATATACCGCTTCATAGTGCTTTACAGCCCTCTCTAAGAGGTTTACGAGTCAGCATATTGAATCCAAGAATCTGGGTCCTCGTTTTACCTACCTTGGAAGGGTAGGTAAGTGTCAACTTTGAAGCTAGCCTGACCGAGGCCATTCTGGAGGCTTCAGTGTTGCCATAATGGTGATGAGGGATAGGAAGGGGGGGGGGAGAAATAGAGATAGCTGGGGTTGTCAGGTTTCGAGGTCGTCTCAAATAAATTGTATTTTAAACAAAGTCTTTGATGAAAATCTCGCATTTATTAAGCACGACATTCTAACTCCGACTCCATCATAGCCAACACTGACTTCCTGACCCAAAACCCTCCCTTTCCTTTCCCCACTCCTCTGCACTCATTGGCCATCTTCCAAGTCATTCTACCCCTAATCTACTGCTCCAGCTCAAAGGAATTTCCCCCCTCCCATCCCATCTCCTAGGGGATATTATCTCCAGGGAAAATAAGTAGGTGAAAAGTCCAGACGCCTCCGCTTCTCCTTCTTATGTCAGCACTAGAGTAAATGCAGCTTGAAGTGCTGACAGGGGTTTTGTAGCCGAAACAAAATAGTTTCCCCTATGAACCGAGAACATTCCCACAGGTGTCTGAAAGAGGACAAGTGAAGTTTCCCAGCAACCAGACAGTACCTTGTGACTTTTGGGAAAAGGGGGAAAACTTTTACTTTTAATTAGGTGAAAAGCGCAGGAATCTTTAGTCAGTTTTCACCAGCTTGTGCCAATATGATATATCCAATAAACTTGTTCTTTGGGGAAACTGCTTGCCTCGGTATTCCATTTGCTATGGGTGTATTACTTGGAACGCTGACAGGAAGGCTGAGTCGACCTTGAGCCGGTGAGAATTGAACTGCTGGCAGTCAGCAGAATTAGCCTGCAATACTGCATTCTAACTCATGCGCCACCACAGGTCTTAAAAAAAAAATCTAGTCCTAGGTGGGTGTGTTAGGTCTGGAAAACAATTTGTGAAGGCAAATTTTGGTCGTTATCTGATTCACACCCTGCATTAAATGGAAGATCCACTAACACTCCAAAAATTCAAGATAGTGGTTGAGATCACATTTTGACTTTTTGGACCTACCTCAACATTCCTGGAACTACACCAAACTGTGTTTTGTTTAGTTTTGTCTCAACATGTTAGATAAATCCAGCCATTCTGGTTTGTAAACTGTGGATTGGTTTATCAAGCTTGTGAACTCAACCCATGGTAGCACACTCAATTACAAGTAGTCCTTGACTTGCAACCATCCATTTAGTGACCACCTGAAGTTAAAACGGCGCTGAAAAAAATGGGACTTATGACTATTTCTCCCACTTATGATCTTTGCAGAATCCCTGTGGTCACATGATCAAAATTTAAGATGTGTGGACTTCAACTCTCAGAATTCCCCAGTACCCACCCAGCATGAGATGCTGGGGAATTCTGGGAGTTGAAGTCTACACATCTTAAAGTAACCATGTTTCCAGAATAATCAAAGCAGCCCGTTTTAAACTGAGAAGAATGATTAGGAGCTGGAAAGGGTCATTTTGAGCATGAAATAACCCACAAGAAGAGGATTATATAGGTTCATCTATATTTGATTTAATTTAGACTCACTATTGATCATTTTAAGTTTTGTTTCATTTTGTTTTTTCTGGTGAAGCTGAACTGTTATTGTTGCCCTTCTGGATTTGTGATGTGTATAGGTGGATGGGCACAACATTGCTACCGCAGAAGTTGTATTTTGCTGCATTCATGGGGTTATTGCAAGATGCTCCACATTCTGCCAGAGTTTTTATGGGAAGTGAACAGTGTAGAAATATATATATAATACATAAATAATAAATGTTCATGTTGCACATTTCATCTTTTGCTTCCGTTGGCCATGCCGCTAGAACTTATGGGATACAAGGTTCAACATGGTGCATCATTTTTAACTGTGCATCAAGTTTAACCATAATCCTTTACCATGAGCCAATGGCTCAGAACATCTTAACTCTAATGCACAGGTAAATAAAACTCGGCATATCCAATTAGCATTAAGATATCCGTGAGGCCTTTTTGCAGCTCTCAGCTGTTGAGATAGAGTCTGTTTCTTGGTAATATATTGCAGGACCATTCTTTTTTTTACGGTATATCTATAAACAAGGGCCATTACCCTCTTAAATTAGTGGAGCAGAGGCTGTTTCAGAGTGAATAAGTACAAAGACTGTTGAAAAAGGTTAGTAACATGTTGAAGATTGGATTTTTGAGGATGTGCACATGGCTGCAGATTTTTTAGCTAAATGTGATTGATAACACGGGCTATCCCACTTCCTGTCTTTTGAAGTTCTTTTTTTTTGCCAAAATAGAGAGCTATGAAATTATGCCAATCCTTCACCGGGCAAAAATGAGCACAAAAGTATTCGGTTAAAATGGCTATGTGCAATCTGAGGAACTTGTAAACAGCATGAATTAATTGCGGCTTTCCAAGAATTTTGGATGAAATGAGTAGTAGTTAAAAAGAACTTGGTGGACCTTGAGGTTCTGCTAGGTAACACTTTGGGGTTTCCACAATTCTCTTTAATGTGGCTGCTTGCAAGTTGGCGACAAAGAATTAAATTATATCCTCCCACCCATGTTGTGTTGCCAGGACTCTGTATTGCTCATATCTCCAAGAACATTATTACAGGTTTCGGGGAGAAATAATTCATACACCTGATCAGGGGAATGCTCAGAGGACCTTCTCCATCTTGAAAGCCCCAGAACTTTGTACAGGTCATCCTCAACTTATAACCATTTGTTTAGTGACCGTTAAAAGTTACAATTGCACTGAAAAATGTTACTTATGATCACACTTACATCCCCATGGTCAGATGAGCAAAATTTAGACGCTTATCAACCGGCATGTATTTATGATGGTTGCAGTGTCCTGGGGTCTTTACTTTTACGTAGCACCAATTTAGTGTTGATAGTTACTTGAGAATAAGCACAATCGATCAATCAGCTTAAGTGGAACTTGATGTGTGGTCCCAATTCTTTGCCCTTAACAAAAGGGAATGTCAACCCTGAAGCTATCTTGACCGAAGCCATTTTGTCTGCTTCACTGTTACCACACTGGAGCTGAGGGTCAGGGAGGCGGGATCTGAGATTGAGGGAGTTATGTAGCCAAAACGAAATACTTTCTCCTGGAAACCAAGGACATTCTCACACCTGGTCGGAAGAAGGCGGAGTGATGCCACCCGGTTGTCGCATTACACGACGACTGGACCATGTGGCTGATCGTTTTGAGAAAGTAGAAAAACGTTCACTTTTAACGAGGTGAAAACCGCAGGAGTTTTCAGAGTCGGTTTTCACCAGATATGTGCTAATATGATATTTCCAACAAAAGTAATCTTTGAGGAGTCTTGCTTGCAATGGATGTATTACTTGGAACCCTGTCAAGGGACTTACAACCCACCTCACTTGAGGTGCTTAGCAACAAGACTGCATTTACAGCCATTCGCAATGTCTTACAGTCAATCAACCCTGTTTTATGATGGTTTTGCCAAAAAAACCAGTTTTTTAGGCAAAACCATGTCCATAGCGAACCCATTTAATAACCTCTGCAAAAAAATAAAAAAAAATTGAGTTGGGCAAGCTTCACGACAGTCATACTTTGGGGATTACTTGTACATGATTTTGATTTTGGATTTTTTTTTCTTTTTAAGATAATGGGTTGTGAAATCCAGATGAGACCGCACTCCATTAAAATCTTATCCCTTCTTCCTAATGTCTTCCTTGAACTTCACACCGCTTCCCCAAATGAAACATTATCCAACAAAATTTGGATCAGTGCTAAGACTTGGCATTCGCAGGCCGCTTCCTAATTAAGTTCTAATGTGGCAGAATGAGGTGCTGTGTGGGCGGCTACTGTCACATGCAGACTAAGGCTATCACTCAATGTGATACTAATTAACCAAGTTTTCATAAGAGGTGACAAAAGGGGAGGAAAAATAACCACCACCACCCTTCTAACTCTGCTCTGATATTTTTATCGTGGCTGAAAATATAAATAGGAGAAATGAGAAATCTTGACATGCTTATTATTTGAACAGGGCTGAGCGGGGGGACTCTACTGCACTGAACCGGCCCTTCAACTGTGCCCTTTACTTTACCTTCTGTTCTTCTCCATCAAAATGGCGGGGGGGGGGGGGAGACATGGATCAAAAGTGGAATTGCTCTTTGATCCCGACATTTTTTTTTTCCTCCTAGCGGTTCCCATCCCAGTGGAGAATGGAGACTTTATTTTCTTTTCCTTTTTTTTTCAAAGCAAAAGAGAATTTGGGAAAATTGAGGCAACTACGTTCTTGCGCTTATCTACATATGAACTGTTTGTATCAATGTTTGGTTTACATAGTCAGAATAACAGAGTTGGGAGGGACCTTAGAGGTCTTCTAGTCCAAACTGTCCAATCTGCTCAACCAAGAGACCCATACCATTTCAGACAAATCGTCCAATTTCTTCTTAAAAACCTGCTGTTTTGAACCATCCACAACTTCTGGAGGCAAGCTATTCCACTGATTAAGTGTTTCAACTGTCGGGAAATTTCTCCTTATTTCAAGGTTGGTTCTCTCCTTGATTGGTTTCCACCCATTGCTTCTTGTCCTGCCCTCAGGTGCTTTGGAGAACAGCTTGATTCCCTCTTCTTTGGGGCAGCCCCTGAGATATTGGAACACTACTATTATGTCTCCCCTAGTCCTTGTTTTCATTAAACGAGACATACCCAGTTCCTGCAATTGTCCTTCATATGTTTTAGCCTCCAGTCCCCTCATCATCTTTGTTGCTCTTCTTTGCACTCTTTCTAAAGTCTCAACATCTTTTTCATATTGTGGCAACCCAAACTGGATGCAATATTCCAAATGGGGTCTTACCAAGGCATTATAAAATGTTATTAACACTTCACTTCATCTTGATTCTATCTCTCTATTAATACAGCCTAGGATTGTGTTGGCTGTTTTGGCAGCTGCAGCACATATTTAAGACTCTCCAATGGATTGATTGATTGATTGATTGATTGGCTTGATTTATATGCCACCCTTCTCCAGAGACTCAGGGCAGCTTACAATACGTGAAGCAACAGCCTTCATACTTTTGTATGAAGATTGCAGCCTTGTCACCTCAAGAGATGGTGTCAGAGAACATTTCTCATTAAGTGTCTTGGAAAAGTTGTGCCATTGTTACCCATCATTAATCCCATCCTTAATTGTTGAAAAATTCCTCTCTCCCCAAGAGAAATTTCAAGTACAGGTAGTCCTCAATTTATGGCATAATTGTGTCTATACCCTGTTTTCCCTATCCCTGTCCTATATTTTTTGAACCCCAAAATAAGCGCTTGGACTTATTTTCAGAGAGGTCTTATTATTTTGGGGCGCATGGAGCAAGATTGGGCTCCTCTTGGCATCTTACCTGATTTCCAGCACTGTCTCCCTAACCAGAGGAAATGATGGGGACTGGCTGTGCATGCATTTAAATATTTTCGGGGAGGGCTTATTTTCAGGGGGGTGGGGGGTTACTTTAGCGTGTGCACTCAAAAGCCCGATTGGGCTTATTATCTAGGGAGGTCTTATTTTCGGGGAAAAATGGTATTAAAACTATTTTATTTTATTTATTTTATTTTATTTTATTTTATTTTATTTTATTTTATTTTATTTTATTTTATTTTATTTTATTTATTTTATTTTATTTTATTTTATTTTATTTTATTTTATTTTATTTTATTTTATTTTATTTTATTTTATTTTATTTTATTATTTGTCAACTCCACCTGTGAGTTCGGAATAAACTCAATTAATAGAGTAAACTAAACCTGTTTCTATTCTCGGTCTGCATGTAAGTTTGCCGCAGATCCAACATCTTTGTCTATTTGGAAATATTTCATTCTATGCCGCCCATCTCACTATCAAGCAACACTGGGCAGCTTACAATGCCACAAATAACAGTACAAAATAATTAGAAAGATTAAAAACATTAAAATATTGGGATTGAAAATTAAAACCTTACAATTATATGCCACACTGAATCCAGTGAGGTCTGCTCTCAGATGAATCGTTAATGGATTTCAGTCATGATTTTTACCTCTCACCTCATCTCCAGGTGAAAGAGATGTGATGGCTTGTGTATATTTTCTCCTGTAGCTATAATATTTTGGTAACGCCTCATTTAAATACTTTATAAAAACTATTAACAAACTCTAGTAATGGTTGCAGGGATTGGATATGTCTAGTTTAATGAAAAAAAGGACTGGGGGAGACATGATAGCAGAGTTCCAATATCTCAGGGGCTGCCACAAAGAAGAGGGAGTCAAGCTATTCTCCAAAGCATCAGAAGGCAAGACAAAAAATAATGGATGGAAACTAATCAAGGAGGGAACCAAACTAGAACCAAACTTTGAAGGTCCCTGCAAACTCTGTTATTCAATAAATTATATATGAGGTCCCATGAATATAGTTTTTGTTTTCTTATTTTCATTCTCATAGATAGCTCACTTTTTTTTTTTATTTCTAAGATTTCATTTGTTGGATGTGTCCACAGAAGGGGAACAAAAAAGAAGAAGTGATTTCATGGTTTATTATATTATCCCTTCCCGCCATAATCTTCCTGTAGTTCTTGAAATTGAAGCTGGCATATTTGTAAATCATATTTTCTTCCTTGGGCCTTTGGAAAGTTGATGGTCTCTCTGGCGAAATTAACTTGTGATTTTTTCAGCTATGGAAAAATATATTTATGGCATGGAATCAATGTAAGTATCCTTCAGAGCTGAGGATGAGGTATTATTTGATTGTATTATTCTTCATGAAGGTTCTACTCGTTAATTGTCCTTCAGTGAAGGAGACATGTGTCGCATGCAAAAAGAAAGAACTTTGGAGAAAAAAGGGGAGGAAACTCAAAACAACAATCAGCTTCTTAAAAAGATGAGGCCAATTTTAGTACAACTAAATGTTCTTGGATAGATTCTTTTCAGAGACAGAAAGAGATAGAAAAGATTTGAGTGAAGACAAGTAAATATATAAGTGCAGGTTTGCTGATATACGTAGAAATGTAGTATGTGGATTCCTTGTGAGGTTTATTTATTTCATATCTATCACATCAAATCAAAAGATCTTCTGAAACATCAATAGACCCCACATAAACACTAATGATTATGGTTGTTTGCATGTAGTTTCCTAAATATGCGTTAGATATTAGATATAAAATTAATGAATAAATATTAGATTTATATCCCAGGTGCTCATGGCAGTGTACAGGTAGTCCTTGGCTCATGACTAGTTGTTCAATGACTGTTCACAGTCATGAACGCCTCAAAACAGGTGCTTTACAGACTATTAAACATTTCTGGCTATCATAAAACATTGTGCTGCCTCCTGGTCACTTGACCACATTTCGGGCACTTGGCAATCTGTTCACATTTACAACTGGTTGCCAAGTGTCCTGCAATCATATGATTCCCATTTGCAATCTTTTTTTCCAGCTGCCCCAAAAAATCAATGGGGAAGCCAGCAGGGAAGATTGCAAGAGAAGGGGACATTGGATTTGAGGTCTTTTCTCCAGGTGCGCCAAGGGATTTCTGTGCAGGAAGGGAGTAAATCTCAATTAATGGACACCAAAGCTGGCTTGTATCTTCTACGTAGAATTTTTAGTCCCTTCTAATGTCCAATTTCTAAACCCATGAAGTTGTTTATCTTTGTTATGAACAAACATAGCCAAAATAACTCTGATTCCCACGATAAAGTATTTATTTTTTATAGGTAATTCCAAAATCTTACAGTAATGGTCAATGTGCCAAATTTAACTGAACCCCTAATCCATTTGTAACTTTCTTACATCAAAATCTTATATAGAGTACTGCTGTTTATTTCAAATTTTTTGTTTTTTTTTTAAGTCTGTAATTAATTATTCTTTTGATCAGAGTTGTAGCTAAACTCACCTGGCAACTTTTCAAACTTGTTGTTCTGAAAGTCTCTAATGCCTTTAAAATGTTAGAAAGCAATTTCAGAAAGTGGTTAGAAAGAGAGGTTTCCAAACTTAGTAACCTTTAAAAGATTCTGCTACGGTTGCAAGCAAGATGCAACCTTGCTTATAGAAACCTACAGAAAACTATTGTCCTGCAGCCAACTCATGAGGAGAAGTCATTCCAGAGCACATGTGGGTGATCTCCTGTCCTCCCCTAATCCGGAGAGGCTCCAAAGAACTGATCCACTAAGGCTCTGTTTATGCCTTATTTCTAATGTAAGAAATCTCACATAACCTTGGATAACTATGAGGTTATTTTTGGTTGAAATACCAAAATTACTATGAAGAGGGCTGCTTGGCAAATGTATTGTTTTGTTACTTATTTGTTTTATTTTTGTGTCTTTGACTGAGTGCTGATTCCTGGAAACTGCCTGGACAAATCCCTACAGTTTTCTTGGTAAGATTTCAGAAATAGTTTGCCATTGCCTTCTTCATAGGACTCAAAGGTTTTGACTGGCCGAAAGTCACCCAACTGGCTTCATGCCTAAAGTGAGAGTAGAACTCATAATTTCAAACTTTCTAGCCTGGTGTCTCAACCACTCCATCACATGGCTTTTTTTTTTTTACTTTGCATGTATTAAAATTGTTAGAAAATGTATATAGAAAAGTTGTACAGACTTGAATTGCTCCCTTTTTATTTTATGTTATGACATGATTATGGTTTGATACCAATTTGGGTAAGGGTAGTGTACCCTTATAACCGTAATTGAGCCCAAAATGTCCATTGCTAAGGAAGACATTTGTTAAGTGCGTTTTGCCCCATTCTATGACCTTTCTTGCCAAACTTGATAAGTGAATCAACACAGTTTTTAAGTTAGTCACCCATTTTTTTTGGTGAACGTGGCTTCCCCATTGATTCTGCTTGTGAGAAGGTCGCAAAAGATGATCAGATGACCGGGACACGGTGACCATCATAAATATGAGCCACTTGCCAAGTGTCTGAATTTTGATCGCTTAACCATGGAGATGTTGCAATGGTTGTAAGTGTGAAAAATGGTCACAAGTCATTTGTTTCAGTGCTATGATAACTTCAAAGGGTCACTAAATGAATGTTGTAAGTCGAGGAACTACCAGAGGTGGTATTCAGCCGGTTCAGACTGGTTTGCCCGAACCGGTAGTGAAAATTGTGGGTGGCCCCGCCCCGGCTCTATGCAAGAATAGAGGCAAGAATGTGCCTCTATTTAGGCATGTTCTTGAGGGCAGGCACGTGCATGGAAGGCTGGGTGCATGTGCAAAACACAGGTGCACGCACGAACCAGATGCACGCATGGTGAACCGGTAGTACCATAATGTGAAACCCACCGCTGGGGATTACCCAGGAGTGAAATCCAGCAGGTTCTGGAGAACCGGTATTGGAAATTTTGAGCAGTTTGGAGAACTGGCAAATACCATCTCTGGCTGGTCCCAGAGTGGGGTGGGAATGGGGATTTTGCAATATCCTTCCGCCAGGAGTGGGGAAAAAATGGGGATTTTGCAGTATCCTTCCTCTAGAGTGGGGTGGGAATGGAGATTTTGCAATATCCTTCCCCCAGGAGTGTGGAGGGAATGGGGATTTTACAGTATCCTTCCCGTGCCATGCCCTCCAAGCCACACCCACCAAGCCACACCCACAGAACCGGTAGTAAAAAAATTTGGATTTCACCACTGGGACTACCTGTATATTTACTGAAGACAACCCATCAGTGTTAGGGCTGATTGTTTTAAAGTGTAAAAATATGGAATGTCACCTCAGGATGAATAAGAACATTGTTTTTTGGTAAGCACAGTCTATAACAGTCTTTCCTCTCTCTGAGATGCCTTTCTAAGGTCAACTGACTTCCCACCAGCAAAATATGTCCTTTGCCACTTAAATACGATCTTTCTCCTTTTTCACTTGGCTGCAATTTTTGTTTCATTTGTTTGCCTGTTTGTGTGCACGCTTGAAAAAGAGTTGAACGTTGACAACAGTGTGGCAATGAAGTCAAGGCAGGGGAAAAAAAGGCGATCTAGGAATCGGGGCTTTATGCCACATTACCCAATTTTTAAAACGACCAGGTGAAACAGCTGTTGGGTGAGAATATTCACTGGAAAGGAGCAGACAATTGACAGCAGGATTCTGCTGAGCTTATGGAGGTTTCATTAACTTCACCTAATTCGAAATCTGTCCGGCAATTTCTCAGATGTTTTTCAAAGATGTGCCTTTCTCTAGGAGCGTTTGAGAATTTCTTTCAAATTTCTTGCGGTGATGCTCCTGACTTCCTTTCTGGTTCACAGGAGATGTTCCTGCTGATATTGTCTTACATATTTTTCTATGAATTCAATACTTTCCTGACTGTTTCAGCTTTCTCTGTCTGAAAAATCCCCAGGAAAGACGTTTTCTCATGATCTTTTATTTGGGGGTTAAACTGATGGATGGGAAACCAAGGCAGCTGCAGACACTTGGGGAGGCAGGACATTTGCAAATACCATCATGCAAGGAAACCTCTTATTCTTACCGTGAAATTTTAAGTGCAGGTTTTTTTTTCTTTTATAAAAAATTGGACTGCATTTTTTTTCCCTGTCATCAAAATGAACAAGTCCATTTCGACCGAGAAAGCGGAATCATTTCGTAAATAAATAAATAAAAATTATTGAATTGGTATAAAAATACAGATGATGATATTGATTTTATGTCTGGCATTGCAAAACAGAAGAGTGTCTTGCATAAATGGCAAATTAGTGGGAATGGAATAGAATGGAATGGAACGGAACGGAACATAATAGAAATGAATAGCTTTATTTGGCCAAGTATGATTAGACACACAAGAAATTTGTCTTTGGTGCAGAAACTCTCAGTGTACATACAAAGCAACAAGAAACAAAAAGAAAAAGAAAGAAAGAGGGAGAGAGAGGAAGGAAGGAAGGAAGGAAGGAAGGAAGGAAGGAAGGAAGGAAGGAAGGAAGGAGAAAGTTGTATACCAGTAGTCTTTAATTTACAACCACAATGGAGCCCAAATTTCTGGCATAAGATATGGTGGTCATAAGTTGAGTCACCCATGTGACCGGACTTGATTGTATGCCATTTCACAATGGTTTAATGAACATAGTGGTCATTAAGCAAGTTCATGCATTCCTATGGGCATTGTTTTGCTGAAAAGCAGTTGAAAAGGCTAGAAACTGGCAAAAAATGAAAATTGTGATGACTGTGGAACACTGCAACCGATGGTAAAAGTGTTGGTAAAAATGGCTAAGCACCCAAAATGTGGTCATGTGACTGCAGGAGTGTATGCTGCCATCCGAACCCTGGAACTAGGTCATAAGTAGCTTTTGGTGGGGTCCATCTTAGCTTTGATTGGTTGCTGCATTTACAAATATGCCGGGATGAAGTTCTCCTATTGGGCAAGTGTAATGTATCTTCACAGCAGTCTTAAGATTCTTCTACTCAAAGGGGGCACATTATATTCCCACAGCTTTTAAACTTTTTCTTCCTAAGGTCTTCTTCTCAGCTTCTTTATGGTGTTCCAGTTTTCATTTTTGCAAAGTTTACTATCTTGGAAGCTGCCCAGTCCAAATTTATAAGAGCAATACTTGCAGTTCCAAGATGCATCAAGAATGCTATTTTACAGCTAGGGTTAGGTCTGGTTTCTGTAAGTGCCAGAACCTGGTTCTATCTCCTTATCTTCTGGTTGGATTTGATTTTTTCTCCTGTGGGTCTGGCTTGACTTGTTCTCAGAGACCATTTTAAATCAATCTGGCTAACCAAAGCTAATAGCAAACTCTTTTTTAAAAAATTTGATTTATATGCCGCCCTTCTCCAGAGACTCAGGGTGACTTACAATGCTTTAAGCAATAGGCTTCATACTTTTGTATATTTATACAGTCAGCTTATTGCCCCCGCAATCTGGGTCCTCATTTTACCTACCTTAGAAAGGATGGAAGGCTGAGTCAGCCTTGAGCCTGGTGAGATTTGAACTTGCAGTAATTGCAGGCAGTTGGCAATTTAAATGCTACTTTAACAGCACTTAGTCCACTGCGCTACCAGGCTCTACTTCTGTCCTTATGGCTCTCTTTGGAAAGCCTCTGTCCATTAGGTATTGAAAATACCATGTGTCATCTTAAACAAGATACAGTATCTGAAATATTGATTTTCAAACCAGTTTAAACCTAGTATCCAACCTTACACTTTATGAATTCTTCTCAATTGGGTGTGCGCCATCATCTTACCTCTCTTCAATGCCAATTCTGAAATTTTGTCAAGTTTTCACCTGGGCTGGTAGTGACAAGTGTGAACTTCATTTGATCATGCCCAGTAGACCACGTTCCATTAATTGTGGGTCTGATTTGATCTTTGAAATGAATCCAATCCTAAACAAATTCCAAAGGCTTTTCGGCCATATTGCAATTTATCCACTCTGAAAGGCCTCTTGTTCCCTTCATAAAAGGAAGGCTGGGAGAATTCTGTTGGAAGTTTCGATTCTTAGATGTTGTCCTATGAACCAATGAGTAGAGAAAATGAGAAGATGCAAAGTCCTAGATGCTTCTGACCCCTCCTATGTAAAAAGGAGTGTGTCAATGTTATTTGTAAGTAGGCAATTGGTGTCCCAAAAATGGTATTTCAAGAGGCAACCGGACTTTGTTTTTCCTCGAGGATGTTTTGCTTCTCATCCAAGAAACTTTTTCAGAACTGAAAAAGTTTCTTGGATGAATGTTCTGGCTTAGGCTTCCTGAGTCAGTAAAACACACAAGTAGTCCCAAAAATCTGTTTTATGTTAACAGCTGTGAATTCTGTTCATTCACAGATGAGTCCCAAATAGTTATAAAGAGTCCTTCGGGATAAGGTTGATAATCTCCCTTGACACCCTGCCAAAGACCTAACTGGCAAAGCCACACGGAATCCAGAATCAAAAATAGCTTCAGACTTTAAACTGCACAGAATTAACAACGTTGCTTCCTGCAAAGGCCCACGGGCCTTTGCTCCTCTTTTAAGTCTTATGGGAGGGGCCAATCATCTCCAGGCCTTACTCCCAAGTCACACCTTTTGTTTTAACTGTTCTTACTTTCTGGCAGCTCTGCGTGTGCACGCACTGGGAACAGGCTCCCCCTGTTCCTCTGCCTCGCTGAGGTCTGACTCTGGAAGCTCCGGAGGCAGCACATACCTCCCAGATGGCCCTTTCTCTGCCTCCGACGCAGAGCCTTCGTCCAAGCCTTCCCCAGACTCCAGGACTGGCCCATGTTCCTCCCCAGCCTCCTCACTGTCCAACTTTGCTGCCAGCTCCGCAGGCTGCTGGCGGACCACAACAATGAGAAGCAAAATGTCTTCAAGGAAAAACAAAGGAAGTCCAGTTGCCTCTTGAAAATCTACCTTTGGGATAGCCATGACTAAGAATCTCCATGGACATTTAGGCAATTGGTGGCAAGGTAAAATGGACCGACTCCAATTTTAGACTTTGGAACAAAGAGGTAGAATCCAGAACTGATGTCAGATAGACTCATGATGTTCAGCACCAAAAACCCCTGTGGATTTCTCCCCCTCACTACTTCCTAGATTTAAATTTTCTTGATAAGGAAGTTTGCAGAAGATAGTAGAGCCCTACTGTTCATGTATTCCTCTTTTAGCTGAACCGTTGCACTAACCTAATTATGAATGTACAGGTGTTTGAATTAAACCTTGTCTATGTATGATACATCTTCCTCCTAAGTAAGTTACCTCCATGTAACGTTTCACACTAACTGATCTACCCACACATATACCTGTGTTAATCTGCTGTAATCTGGAAGAACACTTTTAGAACTGAATCTTGGTTGCTATTGGAGACAGAAAGTTGGGTGTGATATTATATCCAGAACTTTTGGAGATAATGATGCTTTTAGAAAGGCAAAATAGTACTGAAATCTTCTCTTCTGCCATGGGTGCAGAGCTATTGGCAAAGCTCCTATAGCTTCCTTGTTACCTTCAATATTTCCCTTCTGTTTGGGCACCTGTTCCAGAGATGGGCATTTTCATGAAAGGGTCCACACTGCATAGAAGTATATGCAGGGGTGAAATCCAGCAGGTTCTGACAGGTTCTGGAGAACCGGCAGTGGAAATTTTGAGCAGTTTGGACAACCAGCAAATACCACCTCTGGCTGGCCCCAGAGTGGGGTGGGAATGGAGATTTTGCAATATCCTTCCCCCATGTGTGGGGAGGGAATGGGGATTTTGCAGTATCCTTCCCCTGCCATGCCCACCAAACCAAACCAAACCAAACCACACTCACCAAGCCACGCCACACCACGCCCACCAAGCCACGGCCACAGAACTGGTAGTAAAAAAAAAATTGGATTCCACCACTGAGTATATGTGCATTTTAACCTCACTGAAGATTTTAAAGATCAGTTCAGTTTATGATCTGTGGTTGATAATGAGAAAGTAGTTTTTGCCCACCATTTGCAGACAGAAAGATTGGGTGGATTATTTCTCTGAATCGCTCTGTACTATTGCCACTCCTTAAAGGCAGTGCTTTCCTTGTAGAAGGAGCATGTCTCTCAACTATTTCTCAAGGAAAGCATTGCCTTTAAGAAGTGACTGAAATAAGATGATGTTCCTCCATAATCTATGTTCTCTTGGAATTTAATGCTGTAATGCCCTGGAGATAAGAGTGTGTAAGGGGATGAATGCCTTTTTCTTATTCTTTGCCCACCATATAATTAAATAAATCCAAGGATACACCATCCATCCATAGGAATCTCACCAAAATTCTCTTGCTACTTTGAAATAAATTTCCAAATCAAATCAACACAAATGAAAATGAACAGAGAGGGTGGGGGGGAAAGAAAAACAAATTATCTGCATGTTACTAGCATGGAGAGTTCTGAAGATCTACAGAGAGTCCTCAACTGACAACAGTTCATTTAGTGACTATTTGAAGTTACCACAGCACTGAAAAAAGCGATTTATGACCGTTCTTCACACTTACGACAGTTGCAACACCCCATGGTCACGTGATCAAAATTTAGACACTTGGCAACAGACTCATCTTTATGACAGTTTGTAGTGTCCCCTTGGATCACGTAATCCTCTTTTGTGATCATCTGAGAAGCAAAGTCAATGCGGGATCCAGATTCACTCAACAACCGTGTTACTCACTTAACATCCGCAGTGATTCACTTAACAAGTGTGGCCAGAATGGTCGTCAAATGGGTGAAAAAACTCACTTAACAACTGTCTCACTTAGCAACAGAAATTTCAGGCTCAATTCTGGTCCCAAGTCGAGGACTATCTGTACACCGCAGACCGAGATTTCTGCCTGTGACTCTGAACGAATGATGTGATAGGAAAGAGATGTTGCTTTCATTCTTCTCTAGCGTGGGACCTTGGGAAGGCTGCTCTGACTCGTTGGTTTCTCCTCGTATCTGTCTTGTCCTTTCATCCGTGAACTTTTGCTGTTATCTGTTACTAACTGCAGTATTATTACACACAGATTAAAAGCCAGGCTGCTTTTAAAACTCCCTGACAGTTGGCCGGAGCAGAGATTAGAGATAAGAGTTAATCTCGTAAGGTAATAGCAAAAAAAAAAAGTATGAAGTCTGGAGATGAGCCGATAATGGTTTGTTTAGGGAAAATAGCTTCCCTTTCAAGGATGATTGGCTGTTGTCCGTATGGGCCACCACTGGGCAATTACTCCTCAAAATCCTTGAAGGTTTTATAACGCTGAGCTGAGGAATGGAGTAAACCATGGGAGCAAATATATGGTGGCCAGCAGGGATGAAAATAAATAAATAAGCAAGAACTTTAAATTGTTTACAGCTACCCAACAGAAGGCGGGGAGCAGGCAGATAGGTGGTTCAGAGGAAACGTGGCTTGTGCAACGTTGCTTGATGCCTTAAGCAAGGAAAGATTGAAACGGTTTCCTCCATATGGACTACAAGTTATTTGGAGGAGGGAGGAAGGGAGAAAATGAGGAAACACGAAAGGAAGCAAACATTTAGGAGCCCAGTGGAGCAGTGGACTAAAGCGCTGTTAAATAGCACTTAGCTGCCAGCCGCCTGCAATTACTGCAAGTTCGAATCTCACCAGGTTCAAGGTTGACTCAGCCTTCCATCCTTCCGAGGTAGGTAAAATGAGGACCCAGATTGTGGGGGCAATAAGCTAACTTTGTATAAAAAGAACACCGCTGGGGGGGGGGGTCAAAAGCCCTACCAAGCAGGTATATACAAAAGTATGAAGGCTATTGCTTAACGCATTGTAAGCCACCCTGAGTCTCCGGAGAAGGGCAGCATATAAATCGAACCAACCAACCAATCAATCAATCAATCATTCTTGGCAATTCCACTTGTGGTCAGCTAGATTTCCTTGGAGGACAGATTTCATTCTGCAGTCTCCCGGAAGTCTTTCAAAGGTGAAAAGAAGAGAGAGAAGCTGATGCAGGTGAGTTTTGCACAAAGTAAACACAGGACCTCGGGACGCTGCAGCTGTCATGGATATGAATCAGTTGCCAAGCGTCTGACTTTTGAGCATGTGACTGTTGGGCATGCTGCAGTGGTTGCAAGCGTGAAAATGGTCATAAGCAGGGGTGGGCTTCAAAAAGCAACAGGTTCTCTGCCCGGTTGGTGGGTGGGTGTGGCCATGGTAGGCGTGGCCTAATCAGCCTCCTGCACTACAGTGGGGGGGGCATTTTTGCCCTCCCCAGGCTCTGGAGGCTTTCCTTGAGCCTCCGGGAAGGCAAAAAGGGCCTCAACAGGCTCCGGAGCCAGAAACAGGCCCATTTCCGCCCTTCCTGAACTTCCAATAGGCCTGTTTTTCACCTTACCTGCATCCAAAACGGGCCGCTTGGGGACTCCTGGGAGGGGCGTGGTGGGGTGGGTGGGGCCAGCCAGGAGTGGGATTGGGGGTTCTCCAAACTGCACAGAATCTTAGCTAGAGGTTCTCCCGAATCCCTGTGAACCCCCATCAGCCCACCCCTGCTCATAAGTCACTTTTTTCAACCCCATTGTAACTGAGCCGTCATTATAAGGATGGTTGTACCTTGTAGCCCATTCATTCAAGTCAGAAATCATTGGGGACCCACCACCTTCTCAGCGTCTATTTCTCCCTATTCCGTGTTTAGAAATTTAGTGACTTTAATTGTGAGTGAGATTATTTCATTTGGCTTTCAAGGGAGTTGTTGGTTTTCTATCTTGCCACTCACTCCACTCCCTCTTGGGAGGGAAAACAAAAAGAGGAGCAGGTATTTTGTTTTTCCCTTAAGCCGGGTCCTCCGACATCTAATTTACGCTGGAGTTCTTAGGAAGACAATAAGCGGGCAGCGTCAAAGGCAGAAGCACAATCCTGAGTGGCTGCACTCGTGAGCGATCGCAAAGGATTTGTTTCATTCTTTCTTTAATCTCCCAATCCCTTAATCCTCGAGGAGTACAAGATGGCTCTGTTCTCTGAGGTTCCTCACAGAAGATCCAGGCCTGTTTCTTCTCAAGATGAGTGGGTCAGGGGACCACTCTACAGAACAGAAACGATTGCTCAGATAAATTGATAAAGGCTCTTGTAAAACTCGGTCCTTGCTTTGAACGTTCAAACCTTTATTTTCTTTTCTCTCTCCCATTCACAAATATTCTTCTTTTGCATTAATATCCTCCAGATGTAAATACAAGACATGCTGCCATGACAGTTAAGCAACAAGCATCCCACATCTGGCAGGGCTGAATATTTTTGGGGTGGGGTGGGGTGGGGAAAGAAAGCTAACCTTTTCTATTCATTCACATGCCCTCCCTCCAAAATACAGGTGGTCTCAACTTACTTCCATTTATTTAATGACCGGTTGAAGTTACAATGGCACTGAAAAAAGTATCCAATGACCATTTTTCACACTTAACAACTATTGTAGCATCCCCATGGTCACGTAACCAAAATTCGGGGGCTTTGCAACTGGCGTGTATTTATGACGGTTGCACCGTCATAAATGGTAATCGCCATTTCTAACCTCCCCAGCCGGCTTCTGACAAGTCACAGTCAATGTGAGAATTGTCAGATTTCTTCAACGACTGCATGGTTCACTCATCAACTGCAGTGATTCACTTAACAACTGTGGCAGAAAGGTTGTAAAATGGGGCAAAACTCACAAAACTCCCTTGCTTAGCAACAGAAATGTTGGGATCAATTCTGATTGTAAGTCGGGGACTACCTATAAATGGCCTTTTCTGGAAAGTACTTGGGAAGCATTTATTTGCAGTCTAGTGCAATTCTGCCTTGCCAAGCTGTGTTTTCAAAAATATACAGCACACACACACACACACACACACACAGAAAGACAGACACAGAGGGAAAGAGAGGGAGAGGGAGAGACATGGATGGATGGATGGATGGATGGATGGATGGAAGGATGTATGGATAGATACATACATACATACATACATACATGGTGGATAGATTGGATGGATGGATGGATGGATGGATGGATGGATGGATGGATGGATAGATGGATACATACATACATACATATATGGCAGATAGATTAGATGGATGGATGGATACATACATGCATGCATGCATACATGATGGATAGGATAGATAGATATATAGGCAGGCAGCATGGCAGCACACACACACACACACACACACACACACACACCAGTGGTGGGATTCAAAAATTTTTACTACTGGTTCTGTGGGCATGGCTCGGTGGGCGTGGCAGGGGAAGGATACTGCAAAATCCCCATTTCCTCCCAATCAGCTGGGACTCGGGAGGCAGAGAATAGATGTGGGCGGGGCCAGTCAGAGGTATTTGCCGGTTCTCCGAACTACACAAAATTTCTGCTACCGGTTCTCCAGAACTGGTCAGAACCTGCTGAAACCCACCTCTGATACACACACACACACACACACACACACACACACACACAAAAGTGCCGGTTGGAATCTCATGAATTTATAGGATAGCTGTAGGATAGGATTGTTAAAAAGTGCATTGTAAAAACTGCCATGTAGATTTGATTTTCACGTGTCTGACTTGACATTCACAGTTATGTCAGAGGACTTCAGTTGCCTTTTTTGTAAAAGCCACTCCCTCCCAATTTACACGGAGATTTCTTGATGTGGCTGTGCTCTAATGTGGAAACAACGCATACCTTGCCTGTGGTTTAAAGAAACAGGTTTGCAAGAGATCACCGACACTGCCACAGTATGCACAGGCGGCAATTTGAAAAATGTTCCAGACACTTCTCCCTTTCTTTCCTCTTTCTCCCCTCATTATTTTTCCGCCTTTCTCCTTGTGTAATTTTAGCAAGGAAGGAGAAGGGAAATGGTACAAAGAGGCTGGTGTCTACGTTGTAGGTGAAACTCAGCCTCCTCACATACTTAAGATAACCTATTAATCCCTTTCCTTGACATGAAAAGTAAGCAAGGTGGTTTTATCATCTAGGGTGCATGTTTTCTTTGTATGGCAAAAAAATGGAGGTGCCGCAATAAATCTAAGAAAGGAGGTGAAGTAACTCAGGAATGTGGAAATTTACATCTCTGCCTTAATAAACCTTCTCCTGGTTAAGGGTGTCAAGCAGGGACAACTCTGGAGTTCAGATCTACACATAGACTACTTTCTTCCATGATTTCATCATGCTGGATATTGATGAGGCATTTTCCTGGGAATTTACAGTTGGCGATTGGCTAGAAAGCTCTACGTAGAGGTTGGATTTCAGAATAACAGAGTTGGAAGGGACGTTGGAGGTCTTCTAGTCCAGCCCTTTGCTCAAGCAGGAAATCCTATACCATTTCAGACAAATTGTTGTCCAATCTCTTCTTCAAAACCTCCAGGGTTGGAGTACCCACAACTTCTGGAGGCAAGTTGTTCCACTGATTAATTGTCCTCACTGTTAGGAAGTTTCACCTTCATTTCTAGATTGGTTCTCGCCTTGATTAGTTTCCATCCATTGCTTCTTGTCCTGCCTTCAGGTGCTTCAGGGGGGTGACCCTATCTTCTTTATGGTGGCCCCTTAGATATTGATACAGTGCTGTCATATCACCCCTGTTGGCAAAGGCATATCCAGGCATATCACAGTGCCAATATCTGGGTTTGAGCTGTCTTTTGATCAGCTGCATTTATTCATTCTAATTTATTCATCCTTTTGAGAGCTAGTGTGGTGTAATGTTTACAATGCTGGACTGGCAACAGATCCTTTCTCAGCCACAGGAGCATGTTGTAAGCTGTTGAGTTGGTGACTTTCTCTCTAACCAACCTAACTTACAAGATCATTATTGGGGAAAATGAGAAGAGGAAGTGTTATTTGTGTACTTTGAACTCCTGGAGGAAGAGCAAATCAACGAATTCAATACATTGAGGTTGTCTAATAGCAATAGCAATAACCCTTAGACTTATATACCACTTTACAGTGGTTTACAGCCCTCTCTAAGTGGTTTACAGAGTCAGCATATTGCCCCCAGCAATTTGGGTCCTCATTTTACCAACCTCGGAAGGGTGTCAGGCTGAGTCAACCTTGAGCCTGGTGAGATTTGAGCAGTCAGCAGAAGTAGCTTGCAGGATCGTGGCTCATTTGTCAGATTGGTCTAGAGCAGACTTTCTCAACCTTGGCCACTTGAAGATGTGTGGACTTCAACTCCCAGCATAGCTGGCTGGGGGATTCTGGGAGTTGAAGTCCACATGTCTTCAAATGGCCAAGGTTGAGAGAAACACTGTTCTAAAGCAGGGGTTCCCAACCTCTGGTCCATGACATGCCAGCAACCAGGCTGGGCAAACAAGCGAACCCCCATCTGTGGGATGCAGACGATACACTAAACCACGTCACCCCCTGTCTCCACAGAACCAGTCCCTGGTGCCCAAAAGTTTGGAGGCCACTGGTCTAGAGAATGGGACATTCCTTCCACTTTAATTAAACAGACCTATTTAATTTCTGGGCCCATTCAACTTTATGAATCAATGGACATATAATTTATAAATAGACCATCTTGGTGCCTAGTACGAATTTTCCCATGCTCCAGCACATTACACTTCATAAGGAAAAGATTAGGTAAGGCCGGTGACTCATGAGCAATAATTTGTAAGCTGCGCTGGAAACTAAATTTCTCAAAACAGAAATTCTGCAAATTGCAGTAGCCAACTGCCACCTAGCCCAAATAAGTGCGAAGTCGGGTTCCTTCGAAATCATGAAAATATGTACGAAGGCGAAGTTTTGTTCTATCCCAGGAGAGTCATCTGAAGCAGCTGCAACCTTATGCTAAGAAACTTTTAATCCAATTCTTGGCTGATTTCACTAGTTTTATTAGCTTCAAATTCAAGGAAAGTAAGGGTGAGACCTTGATAGTTTCTTCTCCTCCTCTCCTCCCCCTATGCTGATTATATGAATATATGTCGCTAACAACCTCTCTTATATTTCTTTAAAAGATATATTCTTAGGTAATTGTCCCATGTGGAATAGGATGCACACTACCGCAGCCCACATATTTTAACAGGGTCTAATGGCACACAAATTGCATTGAGAGTTTTTGTTCCTCCTCATATGACAGAGAGTCCTTGATATATAGCCATTCATTTAATGACCGTTAGAAGTTACAACGGGGCTGAAAAACGTGACTTTATGTTGAGCTCTCACACTTATGACCATCATAGAATGTTGTTTATGTTTATGTTTCTCGGATTTATATACCGCCCTACTCCCGAAGGACGCAGGGCGGTGAACAGCCACAAAATAAAACACATATATACACAATTTAAAAGCAGAATAAAACCGAATTAAACCATTTGGCCCAAAACAAATTTAAAACACCCCAGTAATTTAAAAACAGATTAAAATTTACATTTAAAAAGGAAAAAAGGAAAAAGATTAGGCCAGGCCAGCTTGATGGAATAAAAGTCTTGAGAGCACAGCAGAAGGTGTGCAGATCCGGGATCTTCCGTATCTCCAGGCGGAGCTCGTTCCAGATAGTAGGTGCCCCCACAGAGAAGGCTCTCCCCCTAGGGGCCGCCAGTCGACACTGTTTGGCTGATGGGACCCGGAGGAGCCCCTCTCTATGAGAGTGTACCGGCCGGTGGGAAGCTATTGGTGGTAGAAGGAGGTTCCGTAAATAACCAGGTCCTAAGCCATGGAGCGTTCTAAAGGTTGTAACCAAAACCTTGAAGCGCACCCGGAAGACCACCGGGAGCCAGTGCAGCTCACGCAGGAGGGGTGTTACATGGGAGCGCCATGTCGCTCCCATCACCACTCACGCGGCCGCACTCTGTGCCAATTGGAGCCTCCGGGTGCTCCTCAAGGGGAGTCCCACATAGAGAATCCCTGTGGTCATGTAATCAAAATTTGGGCACTTGGCAATCATCATTTTTGACGGTTGCAGCATCCTGGGGGGTCATAAGTCCACTATTTGGGACCTTCCCAAATAGCTTCTAACAATCAAACTCAGTTGGAGAAACTGGATTTGCTTAAGGACCACAGAAGAAAGGCTGTAAAATCAGGTGCAAGTCAATTAACAACTGCATCGCTTAGTGACGGAAGTTCGGATCCCAACTGTGATTGAGGACTTTCTATAGGTTGGCAGAGAAATGGGATGATTTATCCAGGAGGAACTGCATAACAATTTCTCATGGGCAGGAGTTTTTTTTAGTGCTGGCAGTTAATACCGCTTCTGAAAATATCCCATAATGCAGAGTTAACTCATGAAATTTTACTTTTACTTTCCTTTTCTTGGGGAAACCTGAGGAGCCAGGGATGCTGCCAATCACCAAAGAGAGGACTGCACAACGAAGGCAGAAAATTCACACACCACATTCCTCTCAATAAATCCATGAGCAGCACAATCCAATCGTGAGAACTTTGCCAAAATTTTCCTTCCTCCTTGAAAGCATTTCAAAGCCACTTTGTGTCCATCAAACTGAATGGAAAATAGAAGAAAAAAAGTAATGTTGAATTTCTCTTCCAGGAATCGTAGTATTAAATTTGTATTTGTAATTAGCATGCCTAGTTTAAAAAAAAAAAACAAGTAGAGGGTAAATAGAGTAAAGGTGATAATTGGGACTTCAGAGAAAGGAATTCAACTTCCATCCTAGGGAAGAAGAGAAAATGGATAATCAAAGAAAGGGCATTGCAAGTGCATAGAATAAGCAATTATAAGAGACTATAATTCAAACAGGTATGCTATATTTCACTGTAGTATGGAAGATCCTAACTAGTGCAACCTTACAATAGAGTGGATACTCATAAGTGTGCTTGCTGTCTGGACTACTACTAATAAATTCCCCTACACTGAGAATAAGTCTACACCAGGGCTGTCAAATTTGCAGCCCAAGGGCCACACTGGCCACGCCCAGTTTAGCGAAGGAGGAAAAAGTTGTGATACATCACATTACGACGCTGTGACAACACGAGTTTGAAGCCCTGGTCTACACAATGGACTCTACTACAGGGCATGCTGTTGGAGTAGACCAATGTTTCTCAACCTTAGCAACTTGAAGCTGCGTTGACTTCAGCTCCCAGAATTCCCCAGCTGTTCTGGTTGGGAAATTCTGGGAGTTGAAATCCGTAGAGCTTATAATTGCTAAAGTTAGAGTAGACCATCCTCAAGTTGTCTTCCAACCTTTTGGGAGTGAATCCTCTTGGATTTTATGATCTTTTAAAGTCACCGTTGAAAGCTGGAACGGTTCCACCAGAATTTTTGGTGACTGGCTTGCTCATTCTTTGCTCTCCCTGTCTTCCAACTGAGCACAGGTAGGTGACTTCCAAAGAAGGAAGGCCAACATGCTGGAAATCTGCTTCTTTGACCATTTTTAGCAATGATTTCATCCATTATTTCTTTTAACTCTCCTAATTTCATTTTACATCTGGAGGTGTTCATTCAAATGTGCACACATATGTACCACCCATGTAGTGTTGAATAGGTGTGGGGTGGAATATGTGTGAGAGGAAGAGAATAGGAAAATAGGAAAAATAGGGGTCCCTGCACAAATTGCGCGAACCAAGGAGTATGGACGCTGAGTCGCATCATTGAGTCCGCAACTCTGACATTGTATTAACCCTTTTTTTAAATGGATGGATATAATAAAATGACAAGTAAAATGGAGCACAAGGGGAGATAGGACACTATATCTGGAAAAGGATAAAACAGCCTGTTGAATACTAGGCTATTATGGCAGTTTGCAAACCTTGGATAAACTCAGTCAGCAGTTGTATAATTGGTTATTCAATCCCGACCCTTGTTCACAGCTCAAAGCCAGGAACACCGAGACCTGTTGCCAATTTGAGTGAATGCGGTGACTGTGCTCAGCCGAGGCCTAACGCCGGTGCCAGCCCTTTTCCTGTGGGCTAATTTCCACCATGTCTAGGACTGGCGAAGTGACAGTAGTTCTTTTGTTGTGAAAGCTTGGCTGGGTCCTCCCCTCCTTTGCAAAATGTCTAACAGCTACACAAATATAAGAAAATAGGGAGGGAGAGAGGAACAGAGGGGAATGAGTTTTTTCTCCTGCACTGTGGAGGTATTGAGAAGGATGCATTGGTCAAAAGGCTTGCAAGGCTCCATCGAACGATAAGGAAAAGTACTATGGTGTCCCAGTGTTGGGTGGAAGCATTGAGAGGGAGATCAAGCGTTCCGTTGAAAACCCGATTGTTCTCCCAAACTAAAGCCATTGTTTTAATGCTTCCTCTTTCTCAGACTTCGGCAGACTGAATGGATTCTGCCAAAGGAGCACTGAATAGCTTCTCATTTAGTCTCTGAGTGGGGGCTGTCTCACCCAGGGCTAGCCCAACGTTATGTTTTTGAGGAGGAGAAGCTTGTGATGTACGATAGCCTTCTTCTCCCATGGGAAATGTGGCCATTCTTTCAAAAAAAAATTATTCTGGTTAGTTTGGTCTAGTGGTTAAGGCACCAAGCTAGAAAACAGGAGACCATGAGTTCTAGTCCTGCCCTAGCCATGAAAGCCAGCTGGGTGACTTTGGGCCAATTACTGGGAGTCTGTGAGTTGTAGTCCTGCCTTAGTCAAAAAAAGCCAAGTGGGTTATTTTGGACCAATCACCAGGAGATGTTGAGTTCACCTACGACCTTAGACATCCAAGCTGGCTGTGTGACCCTGGGCCAGTCACTTCCTCTCAGCCCAGCCCTTCTCACAGGGCTGTTGTGGAGAGTGGGGGAATTGAAGAGCCTTGGTGGTGCAGCAGACTAAGTGCTGTTAAGTGCTAGCACTTAGCTGCCAGCTGCCTGCAATTAGTGCGAGTTCAAATCTCACCAGGCTCAAGGTTGACTTAGCCTTCCATCCTTTCGAGGTAGGTAAATTGAGGACCCGGATTGTGGGGGCAATAAACCAGCTTTGTATAGAGCAACACCGCTTTGGGGGGGGGGGCGAAATCCCTAATAAGCACGTATATACATAAAAGTACGCAGGCTATTGCTATAATGCATTGTAAGCCTCCCTGAGTCTACGGAGAAGGGCGGCATATAAATTGGACTAATAAATAAATAATAAATAGGAAGGGGAAGGTGTGTTGGATATATTTGCCACCTTGAATTGATTATAAAAACGATAAAGGATGAATATACAGTAGATAAGAGGTGTCAAACTCAAAGCCCGGGGCCGGATCTGGCCTGTGTGGTTCTTAGATCTGGCCCATGGGCCGCCCTAGAAACAGTGAAGGATGGGCCCATGGGGCCTCTGCCAGTGTAAATGGAGCTTGGGAGGGGCACAGGTGGCCCTCTCAACCTCCGTTTTCGCTGGCAGAGGGTTGCAAGAGTCCGCCGCGGCCTAAAATGGAGCTCGGGAACCCGTTTTCACTGGCAGAGTGCTCAGACCACCACAGGTGCCCCTGACACAAGTGAGGTTGAGCTGGCCATGCCCACCCCAGCCCCCCGAGGTCAAATACAACCCTGATGTGGCCCTCAATGAAATCAAATTTGACACCCCTGATAGGGATAAATAAAATAAAATAATTAATAAAATAATGGGGATTTTGCAGTATCCTTCCCCTGCCATACCCGCCAAGCCACACCCACAGAACCGGTAGTAAAAAAAATTGAATTTCACCACTGCCTAGATATAATGATAGTGTTGAGTTGGAATGGATTTCTATCACACCATTGAATTAAGCAAGGATGTAATGATTTTTTAAAAGAAATATAACATACCTTCCCGAGTGCTTGGAAAGGACCACAGATGAATCATTCGGAAAAATTGTTCTCCTCCGTAGAATGATATTCTGACGTGGTCCGGAAATGTTCAAAACCAGAATCCTGGTTTTCATGGGTGAAGTAAATTTTATTTATGTGGGATGCAGTCAAGAGATGTGTGGAAATGTCCTGTCATTTATTGTACAACCCTCTCACCAGAAGACTGTAGCCTCCCTCATGTTGCTGTTCAGTTCCAAAGAAGGCCTTCACAGGGAATTCCTTCCATAATTTTTTTTTCTGTCAAGAGCATCCTCTGCCTTTCACCACAAATGGGGAGATGAGAGAGAACCTTTGTACAATTCCATCGTGTCCCGAAGAAATTGTCTAGTAAATCTCTCGGCCCACCATTTTGTTGAAGGCTGTCCAAAGGCCATTGGTTTCCACCTCTTAAGGTGAAGTCATAGAATCCAATTAAACTTCACAGCAAAAATGCATCATTGGCTGTCACGTCATTGTTTTGTCAGTTGTTGGGAGGAGATCATCTCATCATTTTTGTTCCATAGCCAGTACAGAAGGAATGGACTCTTTCCCATCATAGCACAGACCTGGGATTTCTCAGGGGCTGTAATAATCTATATCAAGGATCTCCAACCTTGGCAACTTTAAGACTTGTGGACTTCAACACAAGTCTTAAATTGCTGACTTTGGAATTCTGGGAGTTGAAATCCACACATCTTAAAGTCACCAAGTTTGTTTGTTTGTTTGTTGATTGATTGATTGATTGATTGAAAGACATTCCTTTCAACGCTCTCATGCTATAACTCTGTGACACAAAGAAAATGAACAGAACGTGTGAATCTTTGAGATTTCATACATGCGTGCCTAATACTTTGAACAAATGTTCCTCTTCCATAACTAGAAGTCAGTGGCAAAAAAATTTGCCTCAAAAAATGTTGATGCCTGTTTATTTGCATCTGTTTAAACAAGATTATCTTCTGGCCACAACTTTCCCAATCCTAATAGTGAAATGGTTTTGCATGCACATCTGGGAGATTATGATAGGCAGTGACGAGTGAGTCCTTTGCATGATTCACTTTTGTAGCTACCGTGCATTGAGTTTTGTTCTATTTGCATCTGTTTCCTGGTACTTAAATAGTAGCACATTCCAGAACCTATAGCAAAGCAGGCTTGAAAGGGCAATGACTGGACAGGCAGAATCTTTTTGACACTTGGGTGTGGGAAATCTTGCCGAGCAGCTGATTAAATGAACGGCTGCAATTCAATTAAGGATGTAGCGCTGGGGGTCATATTATTTAAACTGTATCACACCTTTTCTGCCTGAGTTACAGACTTGATAATTCAGGCCTTGCTCTGTCAGTATTTATGAAAGCTGCTTCACGCGGTAATCTGCAGAGCTGACGCTCCAAACTGTGAAGGAAACATTTTGTCATGATGTCATGGCTTTCTTTCTTTTTTTTTCTTTTCGTTGAATTCTACCTTGTCCCACCCTCTTGCTAACTTCACTGAGATGAAGGCTCCCCGATTAGTGCACTGTAGATGTCTGACTAAAGAGAGGAGATGGAACCCACAGAAGAATGCATTTCTGAGATGTCTCATTCATTTAATAATAGCTAAGGCAGCAGTAAGGGATTTCATGCTATTCCTAGTGAGAACTATCTGAACCTGATTCGTACTGAAGAAATCTTTTTTGTCATTGGGGTGAGGCTACCAAGAGTTGAAGTTGAGTAGCAAATAGAAGACCACAGTTGTCCATTCCTGCATGAGAAAGCAGAAAACATTTTGGATAGAGTGGGCCATTGGTTTGAAAGAGGGGTAAAATTGAGGACCTGAACGAGTCAAAAAGGAGGCTGTGAAAATATCTACAGACCCCTCACCTCTTGGACATAAATTGTTTCAACTCCTACCCTCAAACCAACGCTTTGGGGCACTGTACACCAGAACAATTAGACACAAGAACAGTTTTTTTTCTCGAATGCCATCACTCTGCTAAACAAATAATTCCCTCAACACTGTCAAACTATTTACTAAGTCTGCACTACTATTAATCTTCTCTTCCTTACTAGTATCTATTTCTTATTATAAGTGGGATATTATCTATCCCACTTATTACTATAACCCTGTTGCTTGTATCTTTCAATTTATATTGTTTTATTTGTTTCCTAGTACGATTTGATAGCTTATTAGTAACCTTGACTATCACTAAGTGTTGTATCTTATTATTCTTGATGAATGTATTTCATTGTCCTTATGTACACTGAGAGCATATGCACCAAAGACAAACGCCTTGTGTGTCCAAACACACTTGGCCAATCAAGAATTCATATTATCTATCTATCTATCTATCTATCTATCTATCTATCTATCTATCTATCTATCTATCTATCTATCTATCTATCTATCTATCATCTATCTATCTTCTTTGTCTGTCTGTCTGACTGACTGTCTGTCTACCTACCTATCTATATCTATTATGTATGTATCTATCTATCTATCTATCTATCTATCTATCTATCTATCTATCTATCTATCTATCTATCTATCTATCTACCTACCTACCTACCTACCTACCTACCTACCTACCTACCTACCTATCTTCTTTGTCTGTCTGTCTGACTGACTGTCTGTCTACCTACCTATCTATATCTATTATGTATCTATCTATCTATCTATCTATCTATCTATCTATCTATCTATCTATCTACCTACCTACCTACCTACCTACCTACCTACCTACCTACCTATCTATCAGGAGCCACTTAAGTTAATACTGAGCCGTCCTCTCTCAACAGAGAGGGAGCAATAAGACACCATCTGTCTCCTGTCTACAACACAATCCTTTCAGCAGTTCCAAGAAGACTCCACCCCCATTTGCACCCCGATTCAGTTGACTCTGAGGGCACAGATAAACCCTCGAGTGGCCTCAAGAGCTGTCAAGGAGAGCGCTAACGACCAGATGACTGCAAAGAAATAGGATTCTCCCATCACCACCCACCCTGCCCCCACCATTCTGCCAGAAGGGATGAAGCTTCTTGAATGAGAAGTGAAAAGTCTTCTTCCTCAAGGAAAAAAACCAATTGAGTTGCCTTTTGAAAAAGCACCTTTGAGACAACTATGATCTGGATGACTGAGAATCTCCACAGACATTCAGTCAAACTCTATTACAGCAAATGTTTAAAATACGTGATTTTCCTCCATTTCGTATCCCCTTTCATTTATTTTTTTTTCCCTCAGATATCTAAACAATCCTTATGGAAGGTGTATAGCCTGTAACTAAACAATTAAGTTTCTTCCTTTTGCTTATTAATGAATGGCTTGCTATAGCAGCTTGGATAGAGGTTGTAGAACTAAGCTGTGGTGATTGTTAATTTCTACCAGCTTCAAAATTGTAAAAACATGGATACCAAGGCTGAAACGCTATGGGAGGAAAGAGAATGAAACTGATGAAATGAACCATTACCCTATAGAAGGGAAGAATTAGGAGGATGTGATATCTGTCTTCCAGTACTTGAAGAACTGTCACAGAGAAGAAAAGATTGTGAGGTACTAATGAGGTACTAATACCACTCTATAAAGTCCTAGTAAGACCACATCTAGAGTACTGCATTCAGTTTTGGTCACCACACTATAAAAAAGATGTTGAGATTCTAGAAAAAGTACAGAGGAGAGCAACCAGGATGATTAGGGGACTGGAGGCTAAAACATATGAAGAACTTTTACAGGGACTGGGCATGGCTAGTCTAGTGAAGAGAAGGACCAGGGAAGACATGAAGGCTAGTCTAGTGACGAGAAGGACCAGGGAAGATGCAGTCTTCCAATATTTGAGGGGCTGCCGCAGAGAGGATGGATCAAGCTATTTTCCAACGCACTTGAAGGCCAGACAAGGAATAATGGATGAAAACTGATCAAGGAGAGATTCAACCTAGAAATGAGGAGGAACTTTCTGACAGTGAGAACAATCAACTCATGGAACAGCGTTGCCTTCGGACGTTGTGGGAGCTTCATCACTTGAGACTTTCAAGAAAAGATTGGCCTGCCATTTGTCAGAAATGGTGTAGGGTCTCCTGCTTGAGCGGGGGTGGGGGGTAGAGTTGGACTAGATGACCTATAAGGTCCCTTCCAACTCTGTTAATCTGTTAAAGATTGACTTATTCTCCAAAACACCAGAAGACAAGAAGTAATGGGTGAAGCTTGTTAAAGAGGGATCCAATCCAGAAGTAAGGGAAATTTTTTTGGACAGTGAGAACAACTAATCAATGGGATAGCTTCCACAATGGAGTTGTAGATGCTCCATCACTGGAAGTTTTTAAAAGTAGACCGGACAACCATTTGGCTGGGATGGTATAAGGCTTCTATCTTAAGCAGGGGTTGGACTAAAAGACTTCCAGGGTCCCTTCCCAGCCCTATGATTCTAAGTTCTATTTTCTAAGAATTATAGCTTTTCAAGCAAAGAGATCGGCCTTGCTTCCATCTTAGATATGCTCCAGCTGAAGTAGCAATACATCATTTAAGCTCCCACACATAACCATGAGAGGACAACATTTCTGAACTGGCCCAAAGATCCTGGGTAGACATGTTCTAAAACCAGCAAAATTTATTGGGTCATTTCTCATGTTATGCTGGTTGTGTCATGTTTAGTCTTTTAATTTCCCTTGGCTTCCTGTCACCAGTTTCTGCTTCTTTTCCGCTAAAGGGCCATCATTTAACGTATCGTGATCATAGCTCATGGATTTCTCTATTGCTGTGCAGGCTTCTCCCAGGCCGTTGGGGCGTTGGCCACGCTTCCCACACATCTGGAAAGCACCAAGTTGGCCCAGATGTCTTGAATTCTTTCAAATGGTACAACTTTATGCTACCCAGAGAGCCTGATTCAATATATTATATAAAAGATAAATAACCACTGGATGAATGGGAAGAAAAATAGAGATGGATTCAACTTTGGTAATTTGGAAGCGATTGCCCTCAAAAGGTCCCGAAGGTGCTTTTTTCCAGGAGGCAACTGGACTTTCTTGTTGTTGTTTTTTCTTTTCTTTTGAAGACGTTTCGCTTCTCATCCAAGTAGCTTCTTCAGCTCTGACAGGGTATAGTGGGGAATGGAAGGATTCATATTCCTTGCAGTCAGCTGGTCATTTGCATCCTTTTAGAGGGTTGTTGAAGCCCTTGGAGGTTTATCTGTGTCCTCAGGGTCACCTGAGTAGTGTTCCTGGTTCTTGTAGTCTGCAATTTTTTTCCCTCTGGAAATCCATTCCTACTTCCACACCATTCCAAGGGTGTTTATCCCAAATTGTATAGCTAAAAGTCTGTAGAGATCTTCAGTCATCCATCCAGGTCATGATGGTCCCAAAAGTGGTCCCAAAATTGCCTCAAAAGATGACAAGCGCTCTTGTGCTTACACACAGTAAGACTTACTGACTCAGGAATTCTGGGAGATGAAGTGCATAGGTTGTAAAGGGACCATCGTTGTCCACCCCTGTTCCACAAGCTAGAAAAAAACACTTGAAACCACGGATGCGTGGGGCGGGTGCATTTATTTATTTATTTATTTATTTATTTATTTATTTATATTTTTATACCGCCCTTCTCCCGAAGGACTCAGGGCGGTGTACAGCCACCATAAAACAATCCCAACACAAAAATTAAAAACCAATTAAAATAATTAAAGCATTTGGCCGTGATTAAAACCCCCAGCTAAAAACCCATTTGAAACCATTTTTACAAACCCATTAAAATATTATTCGGTCAAACCGGCTTGATGGAACAATAGGGTCTTCAGAGCATGACAGAAGGTGCGGAGGTCGGGGATCCTTTGTATATCCGGGGGCAGTTCATCCCATAGGGCAGGAGCCCCCACAGAGAAGGCTCTCCCCCTGGGGGTCACCAGCCGACATTGTTTGGCCGACGGCACCCTGAGGAGGCCCTCTCTGTGAGAGCGTATCAGACGGTGGGAGGCATTCGGTGGCAGAAGGCGGTCCTGTAGATATCCCGGTCCTAAGCCATGGAGCGCTTTGAAGATGGTGACCTTTGAAGATGGTGCATGCGGGAGATGCGTGCCTATGCGTGGGCCCAAAAATGGCCTATTTTTGGGCCCAGGAGGGTGCAGGGAGGCCTTCTAGGCCCAAAACAGGGAGGGTGGAAAGGTGGGCGCGCATGCGTGAGGGAGCGGGGGGAGCATGGGGGGGTCACATGTACGTGGACATGTGTAGGGGACGGGGGTCATGCATGCCTGCATGTTGGGTATGCACATTGCAGTATGGGTGCCGGCACACACATACTTTTGTCACATGAAGAGAAAAAGATTAGCCATCACTGCTCTAGGGCATCTAACATAGCGCAGCATTGTTTACATTTTAAAAAATCAGATCCTGGACCGATATATTCCCTCAGTTTACAGTCGGTCACAATGTAAACTACAGTTTGATGGGGGACCCTGCAGTCACACTGAGGGGAGGATGCCATGCCCCATTTATACAGTGAGTCCTGGCAGACGTGTGAGTTGCGAATCCTATTCAGGATTGTCCACTGCTGACGTGGTAATTCAGAGCCTGCCCCCTTTTCTGTGGGGTCATTTATATATCTTTCTAAACCACTTGATGACACATAATCATTACCATCTCTTTGTTTCCTGCTTTCCTCTTCCAAAGAGGGCACATTTTTCATTGAAGTGGAACATACACTACTTCCTGTTGTTGGGTACTATCTGTCTGGCAGCTCCCAATCTACAGTAGCAAACAATGTCACCAGCTTTCAGCATAAAAGGCTCCCTCTGACCCCTGTTTTTCCATTACTGGGCTACTGATCAACCGAACATTGTTGGTTGTGCTGCCCAACCAAGCTGAACTTGGTTACAGTGTTAACACGGAACGATAAAACTCATCAAAAGTCATGTGGCATTAGCCACAATGGAAAGGTGAATGATGGAGCTTGCAGAGATGGTTGAACTGATTAGAAACAAGATGCTAATTAAGTTTAATGCCAATTGGAAACTCTTTTTTGCACAGAACAGAAAAAAATGAAATTAAAATATTAAGGTTTGATGACTAGAAAAAATAGTAGATGCTAGAAAAATAGATGATATGTTGGAAACATATGTAAGAGATTAGTTTAAATGTATATCTATAACTGTTGCAAAAGAAAATTGGAAGTCATTTCCTTTTCTTTCTTTTGTTGTTGCTGTTGTTCTGTACTTTGGATTCCTTCTTTTCATCTTCTTTCCTTTCCTTTGTTTTACATATTAGTTTCTGTTAGTTTTTATCCTTTTTGTTTAAAAAACAAAGTTATTACAAAAAGGTAAATGCACTATTTCTCAACCTGTGATCCACGAACACCTGGGGGGCTGTGATGACATCACAGTGGGGTCCACGAAGGCTTGAAGAAATGTTGTGATTTAAATCCTCAGTTAAGTCTTAGTGGACCATAGCAATGGTCTGTGGCCACAAAGGATATTTAAAGGGGGTCCATGGTGAAGAAAAGATTGAGATGTAGATATGTACATGTATTTCTCTATCTCTCTATCACTCTATCTCTATCCATCCATCCATCCATCCACTGTCCGACTAGTAAACCCAATTTAAGGAAACACTCTCAATAGCTTTGAATTCCCAAAAGTAAATCTTTACTGGATACAGCATTTTGGTACTGCAGAATCAAAACTAGCTCTGGTTTTCCTGTGCAAATGCTTGCCTAGTTAAACAATGGTTTCCCTTTCTCCACCCCAACCCACCCCAGGTGATAACATTGTCCAATTATAAGATGTCCTTTTGTTATGAGAACAGTCCACCTCTTTCTCAAGCACCTCAGGGATGACCTTGATGGTTTCCAGACTCTCATGATCTGTGCATAACTTATAGGGTTTTTGAAGCAAAGTGGTTCAGTATTGACTCTATCTATCTATCTATGCATGTATGTATGTGTATCTATCCACCCATCTATCATCTATCTATATCTATCTATCTATCTATCTATCTATCTATCTATCTATCTATCTATCTATCTATCTATCTATCTATCATCTATCTATCTCTATCTCTATCTATCTATCTATCTATCTATCTATCTATCTATCTCTATCTCTATCTATCTATCATCTATCTATATCTATAATTTATATCTATCTATTATCTATCATCTATCTATATCTGTCTATCTATTATCTATCCATCATCTATGTATCTATTATCTATCTATCTATGTATCTATCTGTCTGTCTATCTATCTGACTGTCTATCTATCTATCTATCTGACTAACTAAGATGTAGAGTGAGGGGGAGAGAGTGAAAGAGTGAGAGGGATACCTACAGGTGATGTATGTAAAAAGGGATGGGTTTTTGTGTTCACAGCTGTGATGTTGACTTTTTTAACTCCCTGCAGATGCTCTCAAAACCCATCTTCTTCTGTTTGGTTCTCAAGATATGGAAGGCCATTTTTAGAGTCTTCTCTTAGAACCGTGGTCAAAGCACATCTCTTATTTCAGTCTTTTAAATAATACTTTGCTTGACTTAATGTTTGGAATTGAATTGGATTAATGTATCACTTCCATCTAACAGCTGAAGTGGTGCGCAACAAAGTCAACAAATGGTAGATTTTAATTGCATTAGTGTTCCCTGTTTGCCTGTTGTATTCTCTTGCTCTCGTGAGCAACCTTGATGGCTGAATGGCTAGAAGGCCAGCATATAAACACACCATCAGAAACAAAAAAATAACGCTCGAAACGAACACATTGTATTATCTTTATCGCAGCCCAGCATACAAAATATGCAAAGATGCCTGGCTAGATGTTCTGATGTAAGAATGGTTGATCTGGAAATAAATAAATTCCATAGCTTAGGCAGTACCATCTGAGGCATCTTTCTCTCTCTCTCTTTGTGCATAAGCAAATTATGTATAAGTCTGTATAAGACAAACCTTAGACATAATGTAAAATAACTCCCTGTCCTGTTTTCATTGTTCTTCCTTTCAAGGCAAAGCTTGTACCAATGT